>OZ025239.1:7397668-7472668 GCA_964019155.1 Osedax fenrisi
TTAAGTTTTCTAAACTATAAATCCTAAATTCACAAATCCAGGCACCATGCCTGTTGAAGAAAAACCACGTGACTACTGATCTAGGTAAACTCTAAATCTATTGTATATTTCACATAGAATAACATTGTTTACAAAGTTTATATTACTGATCAAATGATAATATATCTTTTTAAATAATTTATAATTAATATTTAAATAATATATTCCCATTTATTAATGGATTAAATTAAATATAACGATAACTTATGAAAAATATACCTAATAATAGAACAGATTAGGTAGATACAAAATATGGTTTATCTATTCATATCTATATAGGTATTCATACCTACACATCTATGCATATATTTGTATTTTATACTATATTTAATCTATATTTAACCCAATTAAACTATATATCTCTGGAACAAACCTAAGATGTAGGTCCTACGTGTGCTAAATTAAACGAGAAGAATGCATTTTATAAAACATAATCATTCCTATAGGAGGTATGGGTATATCCAATCGTTCCAATCATTGGTTGATAATAAATTCATCTAGAAAAATATATTACATAATGAATTTATACTTTTATAAATGTTAACAAATAATAATTAATTTTTGAAATGTTTCATAACTAAAATGAAGAAAATCCATTAACACAAAATACAAACATTTAAATTATGCAACTTTTATAAATTTAAAACAAATTATAATACATAAAATCAAATAATCTAAAATAACAATAATTATACTTTTATATACAAAATCAATATTGCAACTTTTATAAATTTTAAACAAATTATAATACATAAAATCAAATAATCTATAATAAAAATAATTATACTTTTATATACAAAATCAATAATGTAACTTTTATAAATTTTAAACAAATTATAATACATAAAATCAAATAATCTAAAATAACAATAATTATACTTTTATATACAAAATCAATAATGCAACTTTTATAAATTTTAAACAAATTATAATACATAAAATCAAATAATCTAAAATAACAATAATTATACTTTTATATACAAAATCAATAATGCAACTTTTATAAATTTTAAACAAATTATAATACATAAAATCAAATAATCTAAATTAACAATAATTATACTTTTATATATAAAATCAATAATATATTAATACATATATTAATGGTAGGATACATCCTATATCCAAATACGCTATATATTAATACCTTCGCATATAGTATACCGTTAACACATTAATATGACCATAGTCTGCTAATATTAACAACGACTATAATCTGCTACATATATACATATATATATATATATATATATATATATATATATATATATATATTTTATTTTATTTTGGTAGAGTGCTTTCATCCCATTCAGAAACTTAGATAAAGTTGTCACTTAACCATAAGTTATAACCATATGGCTCTATAGATATTATAATGTATCTTGAAAGCCGCTCTCATATTAAGGCATCAATGGGTATAACGAGAGCCGATCATTTATTTATATACAATTATATATATTATATATATATATATATATATATATATAGTAAAAAAGTAGGTCCTTTATAAATATAATTTCATGATTTATATTATAAAAAATAGTATTAATTATATATTAATAAAGATATTGAGAAAATCTATAATAATATTCCGTTGTTTTTAAACACATATAAAACAATTTAGTTATATATTAAAATGGTGTAGAGGAGGGAAGGGAGTAGTGGCCGATAATTAATATGCCTTAGAAGATTTCTAATATATCGATAAATACTGAATTTTAGGCTATTATTTTGTTGAATTAACTAGAAATCATATAGTTCTAGAATACTGCGATTTCAATTTTATATATAAAGTGTTTAACCTAATAATATAAACGTTTGATTAGGCATTACAAAAATCACTAAAATAAGGCAAGGCCGTAGTAGTGGCCGCTAGTACCAGAAAATGCGATAGGTGTCTCGTAATGTATTCGATTTATATTTTGTTAATTATGTAATATTAAATAATTATATTTATGATGCATACACACCTTATTTGATTCAATGATTTAATTATATTTTCACATACTCTTACATATAAATAAGCATAAATATATATAATCATGTTTTTCTCAAAATTTGACAAAAAATTATTATGTAATAAATTAGAGTAATTAATTAATTATTAAAAAAAAAATGTACTATATATTATAGATATTTTTATTATCTAAATATTGTATATAGAACTTTCTATCAAGCACCATTTAAGCGTTAATTAAAACGGCCACTACTCCGTCCTCGGCCACTACCCCGTCCCTCCCCTTCCCTCCACTACAGCAGAGGCGAAATACTAATTTAATTAAGATGGGGGGGGGGGGGGGGGTTTAATCTATAAATAAGCATTAAAATAATACAAATTATATTTAGATATATAATTGGTATTATAAAATATCTAATATAGTAATTCTTCCTGGATTTATCAATGATAAATTATTAATAACAACTGTTCCATAATAGCTTAATACCTATCTATCCATTGTACGTATATCAATGGGGGTACCGACATGCCCCTGGAATCACCCCTGTATATTATATAATACGTGATAATATAAAGCACTAACCTGGATAGCATAGTTTAGCGTTATATTTCAGTATTCCATTTAATAGATTGATACATTCGAATATTTCATACTCACTCATTCCGTAAGGTGGTGCATCTGTAATCCGCGATGATTTTCAATATTTCCTATTGAATACATCGTTAAAATATTGAATATATATAAATATATACATACTATATGAATACTATATGTATACTCATAGATTTATAGTTTACAAAAAGTTGTAAACTATAAATCTATGTATATACTATATGAATATTTAGATTATTAAAATTGTTGCAAACGTTATAAATTTAACATGTGTGGGAACATTTTTAAATATTATATTAATTTTATAAATAATTGTATATGATTATTCATACATAATTAATGTTATTGATATCGATGTTAATTATATATATATAGAAATAAATTATAATACTATAATAATAATTTATAAAGCCAATAAAATACTATGAAATAATTTGGATTTCTAAAGAAATTGTATTGGTTATTGGTATTGGTATTGTTAATTGGTCCAACAGATTATATTAAAATAAGCTAAATAACATTGAATAAAAAAACACAAAAATCAATATATACGAAAAACAACATTTATATTTTTATAATTATTACATAAAAAGAATCCAAATATTAACAAATTAAAAATATATAATATATACTTTTAACTGAATGACATCACATCGACGGGAACTAATTACGAGTACAAAATGCTTCTATATAGATGGCACATTTAAACTTGTAAAACATCCATTTATATAATTGTTCAGTATACGAGGTTTTATTGTAGGTGAAACTGGGTGTAAAAAAACAGGTGACACTAGCTCATGCTATCACGAGCTCGACAGATGATTAAAAAAGCGTATTTGAAAGATTAAAAGGTCGCTGTGATACTCTATAGAGATATATCTCATCAGCGGTCCAGGTTGGATTTCGAATCACCAGCATGGCGGGCCATCCGTCAGTCGTTTCCTGGAGCCATTATAAAATGATGTCTATTCCATTTTAGCCAGGTTTAAGTTCACATCAATATATAATAACTATACATCATTTATAATATTTTAAGTATTTAACATATTGTTATATAATATTTCATAAATATATATATATATATATATATTTCAGTCGATGATTCGCCATGCACGTAATATCTGATTATCATCTGACTACCGGTCTCTACATTCTGTCGTCACGGCAGTCAAATGATAAGACTTCTTCTTTTACCCGAGCAACACATTACGCAAAAGTTTAATGAAATAGCACATTATTACGTATACAGTTCCGGACGATATTATTTTATTAAGCAACTTCATGGCTTATGTCAATAGACAATGGATTCGCTCGACTATATATCCAGTTTCTTCTTTGTGTGTGCATGGATTATCTACACGAACAAACAATGACCACGAAGGTTATCATAGTCGATTAAATAACATGGCACAGGTAAATATTAATATAAATATTAATTAAAATATCGGCTCATTAAATTACTGCATTATACATATATTATTTATTAATACAAAAATTATACGTATATATTGACATACTTATAATAGTGTATTGTATATTTTATATAATATGGAATAGTATTTACATTCAGATATTAAATACATTTAATTGTTATTTTTTTATTCATATAATTCAATATAAATGTTTACTTTATATTTATTTATTTGATATATGTATGTATAAATTTTATCTTTTACTATATTTTATTTTCTTAGTTTATTTCACTCCCTGGTATTACCTATTTTAGTTTACATTTATAAATTTATTTATATACATATATATTATATATTATATATTATACATATTAATTTTACATTATATTAATATATCATATATATCTTACTTACATTATAGTTAATTATATTTATTTATCATGTCACTTATTTATAATTAAGATAACAATAGGTTAAAAATAAATACAATAAATTAAATGTATTAGAAAATATTATAAATTCGTTATCAATCATTAATAATGATTCATTATACATAATCAAGTCGATTTGTTTTTCAAACTGGAGTCTATGGTAATAATACTACATTATTAAATAAAATAACTTGTTTAGAGAATATTATTTACAATACTAAATTTACTAACATATTATTAAACCATCGATCCATTGTTAAATAATATTGAAAACGAACAAGTTATATTTTTTGAAGAAATTATATATTTAGATAATAATACTAATATATCTAATTGTACAATTGTGTGATACAATACAAATAATTAGATATATAATTAGAAAAAAAGATATAGAATTGAAAAAAATTAATATAGAAACATCTAATAATATATTAAATAATAGTAAAAGTGAAATTACTATTAAAAAATAAATATAATATAGCATTTACAAATTTATCAGATAACATTTATATATTAAAGAATATTCTTTTAGTGTACACTTTAGTTTTTATTCATGAATGGCTATCTAATAACATATTACACCTATATATTGAAAAGACCAATTTTATATTATTTCACAGGTCACGGATTAAACATAAAATAAATATACAAATTAATGATTTAATTATTAAATAATCTGACTATATTTTATTTTTGGTATATATATAGATGACAATTTCAACAGGAAAAAAAAAATAATACTAAATCCAATCTTAATCGATGTATCTCTTTAATAAATAGATTAAAATCTAAATTGAATATATAATCACTTATGAATATATATATTACTCTTTATTCCATAGTTATTTGCACTATTGCTCAGTACTATGGGGTAATACATATTTGAGTTACTTACTACAGAATAAGTAGTACAGATTAGATGTCCAATGGCAATTTATTATCTAAATAATAGAACAAATATTGACCATGTTTATATACATAAACGTATTCTTATTGATTTAAAGATATTATTGATTTAAATATTTATAAATACATGTATAAAGATTGGTATATATATATATACCATAATACCATGGATTATAATCATAACATACATCCAAAAATTATTAAGTTATTTAATACAACATTACTATTTATTCTCTCAGATCAACTAATGAATTCACTATTCCCAATATCACGTTATTATGATACATTATGTATTGGTTATAAAGATCCTTTGATATGGAATTCATTATCTATTAATATAAAAAAACACTAACCATTTGAAAAAGTTTTTAAATGTTTAAAAACAAAATTATTGGTAACTGATAAATGTATTACTATGGTAAAAATTAATTAATTTATTTATTTTATACATATTTATTTTTAACAAATGATGAAAATTCAGTAATTGGAATATTTTATAATTTGTACAATATATATTATTTTTACAATATTTATATCTTTTAAAAATTGTTATTTGTTTTTAAATTAATGTTGATTATATTATTCTTATTATTATTTAATTACAATTGTAATACGAGTTAAGTACTATTATTTCTTAATTATATTTTATTGTCATTTTATTATGCTATTATTATTATTAATTGCTATTATTCTTGTATTATATATAATAATATTTTTTTTTTTTTTTTAGAAAGTGGAAGGATTTCATGTTTTTTTGTTTTTTGATTGTAACATGTGGTGTATTATATGCCGAGTAGTACATATACTAGTATGGTTGTTGGGGGATTATCTGAAGGTATTAATGGACTTGGCACATCCATACTGAAAGTTAGTAGACTTATACTATTCGTTCGTTGTGGTCGACTTATCAACTATAGTTTATATTTTGTCCTCTTTATTTGTGTACATATCATTTTATTTTTATTTGTATCTATTATTATAATTTTATTTTTACTTATATATAATACTTATATATTTAATATTTATTTGTATTATAACTATTTTAATATTTTAAATTTTACTTTATATTTAACCTTTATTTTGAAATTTCTAATTTTTGTTGTACTCTATTTTATTACTTTAATATGTTTGTTTTTTTTCCATTCCTTTTACTGACAGGTATAATATGACCGATATCTCGATAGGTTCTGTGAACTTCTATATCTACTTGGGTTCACCCTAGTTTATTACGAGGAACCAATCTGATTATTATTATTGAAACTGACCTCTATAATTACTAAACCTATTAACACACACTATAATTCATTAGAAATATGCCTTATAACTAATTATATTGACTGGTCTCTTCCCCTTATTACAATACCATTAACTTTCTTTATTGACAAATCTTCCTACCTTAAATTGATATCTTCCATTCCATCATCTAGTAATCTTTCCCTGAATACTAATTGCGACCCCTCACCAAATAATCCTTCTGGAAATTCTAACTCCCCTTATTTTCCTGTAAAGTCAACTCAATCTGTTGATTTTAATACTTCTACCTCAACAAGTTCACAGTTATTCATTCACCAAAGTCTACTAATATAGCTATACCTTCTTATCATAAATCATCTTCACTAACTCAATCAGAATGACTATCTGAACACATTTCCCTAATTAATATTCGTTATCATCGTTCCAATGCCTCCCCCTTATTAACATTCCTTAAAAAGTCCGATTTTAGTATTATTGCATTAGCGGAGACATGGATCTCTCAAGATGATTCCGACATATTTGCCCTATTTCATGATTTTGGTTATACATTAATCTTATCGCCACAATTAGCAGGTCGTGGTGGTCGGGTTGGATTCCTCTTAAAAGTGTCTCTATCTTTACAATATAATTCCATATCCCATAACTTCTCCTACTCTGACTGCCTAACTATATCGATCACCCAACAACTCAAATATATATTCATCAAAGTCATTTATAGACCGCCTAAACCAGAATTCGCTTCCTTTCTAAGTAAGTTTAATGATATTGCTACTGATCTATCAAGTTCACCCACATACCACCCTATTATCCTTGGTGATTTCAACTATCATTTTAATGCTTCCTCAAATCCACATATTATATTCACTAATTTAACAAATTCATTATACCTATCACAACATGTAAATTTCCCAACTCATATAAATGGTAATATTATTGATCTTGTATTCTCCAGTTCTCTCCATTCTGAACTCATGGTGAGTAATATTTCTAGGCTTGATCTACTTTCCGATCACTTCCTAACCTCATTCAAAACTAACTTTACTATCACTCCTAATCAGAAAACACGTACTACACACAGACCCGTTAATTAAGATTATTAATTCCATGATATTCTTAGCTGACTTACATTCTGCCTTAGGTGACTATTGTTATTCTACAGTTGTATTAAATTCCAAACTATCCCATTTACTGGATAGACATGGGCCTTCATAAACCATATCAGTAACTCTCCATCATGGCACCCCATGGTTTAGTTCCCACCTCATGTCCTTGAAACGATCGCTTCATAAATCTGAAAGAATATACTTATCTTTGCAATCTTTATCGTCTAGATATGTATTCATTGAGCAACGTAAGATCTACAAGTTAGTAATTTCCTATGCGAAATCTAGCTATTATACTCGGGTTATAAATGATCTTGCTTCTGATAACCGACGACTTTTCAGACTGGCTAATAAGTTGTTATCTCCACCAAAACCAGTATTACTATCATATATAACTAACATTTCTCCATTACAATTAGGATTTATCTTCTCCACAACATTTTCTAATAAAATGTACTCCATCATAATAAAGATCAAGAACCATAACCTACTGCCAACTATCCTTAAATCATAGTTACCCCACCTATATCTGCTTTCTTATGTTTTTTTCGTTGGCCACATATCTCTCTCATATACTGCCCTTTCTATTTTGAAACAAACAATAATCACTTCGTTTCATAAAAAAACCTTCACTCGATCCCGAATCACTTCTCAATTATTACCCAATTTCTTAGCTACCTCAGGTGAGTACACTTTTGGAAAGAGTCTCGTCAATAATCTCTTATTTAACTGCTAATAATCTCCATCTTCTTCTACAAAGTAGTTTTCGCTGACGACACTCCATAGAAACAGCACTACTAAACGTATTTATGTCATCACTTCTACCCTTAATACTAATAATTACTGTCAACTAGTTATTCTGGACATATCCAATATTTTCGATACGCTTGATCACCAAATTCTACTGTCCCGTCTACACCTTATCATGGTTTACTTCATATCTATCTGACCGTATACTATAGTAACAGTGTAAACATATATAATTCTTTTTCTTCCCCTTCTCCTATGAAATATGGTGTTCCCCAGGGATCAGTACTCGGATCTTCACTTTTCTGTATTTATTTATATCCACTACTATATCTAAATATCAAATATATATGACCATCTATATGCAGATGACATACAACTATATATGTTTCTTCCAACTAATTCATCACCAGGTCTCAATAAGCAACTCTCAAATTGTGCTAATTAAATTAAAGAATGGCTTATTTCTAATAATATTCTCCTTAATACCTCAAAAACTACATTGTTGAATATTTCTCCATCACCAACTTACTTCCTTCCTTTTCTTATTAATAACATTGTAATATATCCTTCTCCTACTGCATCCAACTTAGGTGTACTTTTTGATTCTACTATTTCCTTCATTCCTCATATTATTATTTATTCAAATTATCATCTTTTTAGAATTAGAAAAATAAGATAATCTATTACCGTATCTCTTACTAAAATCTAGTTAATTCCCTTGTCCTCTCACGTATAGATTACTGTTCCTCACTCCTCATCAATCTTACATTTTATTCTACCTCTCCTCTAAATCGAGTTATTAATTCATCAATCTGTACAACATATAATCTACGTATTCGAGATCATTCCTTTACTTCCTCATACCAACAATTACCTCCATGGTTCCCATTTAACAAACACTCTGATTATCGCATACTATCTATTGTTAATTCCTCAATATACTATTCGAATTGTCCCTCCTATATTTATGCTTCTCTAGTACAAAGATCTTCCCTTTTCTTAGATACCATGCATCTCATATTCTATCTACCCTATTCTTCGTCACCCTAAAATGAATACTCGGGCCCTGAGTTAATTCGTCCTGTGCTATGGAAATTCCATAATGGAATTCACTCCCACCCTATATTAGATACATAAAATCGCATACAACATTCAAGAAGTATATATATAACAATTTATTTCAGGTGAAAACCTGTAATACTAATATTGTTTGTCATTATTATTTTATTTATTAATTTCCTTACGGTTTATTCTATTTTGTTTTATTATTATTAATGATATTTATTGTTTTACCTACTTTTATTATTTGTATTCTATATATACACTTTTGAGAAATAATTTATTATGTATTTAAGTGTTTAAATAAACTTTCAATTCAAAACCTTCAATTCAATTTAATTTAATTCAATATATATAACGTATTGACACTAATGATATATTTTGTTTTTAATATATTTAATACATATATATATATATTATATATACACATATTATTTTCTATTAATTATTTTGATATTATATATGACCCATGGGTTTGCAATATGATATTATAGAGTATAATCTAGTATAATACATATAATATTAAATAGCATACCATTCAATTGTAATTATTTTTTACTTGATATTAATGTTAATCCATATTAATATCAGATGAAATATATCACGTGACACATATGTTATATAATATTCTACCGGTTTAAATCAATTCATATGAATTACCCATATATATACATATGTAACATGTACAATGTATTATATAAACTGGATATGTATTATATACACTGGATATATAATATTTGTATATTTATATTTTATAGATATATTTATTTATATTATACGTGATAACATTATAGTACTTATACAAATATTATATATCCAGTACATATAATTAACCATTACATAATTATAAATGACCTGAATATACATGTATATATACATATGTGAATATACATATACGTTTATACTCTATAGAGTATACTATATATATATATATATATATATATAGAATATACACTACAAACTTATATATATATATATATATATATATATATATATATATAAACTGGCATTACAAAGCATATGCGTGACCAGAGTAGTGGTCAGAGTAGTGGTCAGCAAACAATAGTGATATAGTGATGCGGGTGACTGCATTCAAATGCGTATGTCCAGCTATAGAGGTAACACATATACATCTGTATACAGCTATATCTATATCTCCATCTGTATATCTATTTCTCTCTCTATATATCTATTTCCTATATGTCTATTTATCTACATCTATCACTATATATTCATCTCTCTATCTCAATATCCCCTAACTATATATAGAGATATATCCTCTATCCATCTCTATCTATCTCATATATTTATATAATTGACTCTCTATATATATATATATTTGTCTCTATCTCCCTATCTCTGTCCCCCTCTTTCTATATATATATATATATATATATATATATATATATATATATATATATATATATATATTAATATATGTATATATTTCTCTATATATATACTCTACACTTAATCTATCTTTCTATATCTCTCTCTCTTCCGTATATAGCTACATCATCAGGATATTACAGTTTCCAGTGGCATCTCAACTGGAGTATACGCAATGAATATGTCTACTGGTTCGCCTGCAGGTGTATGAAGTAACTCCATCGATGTTAACAGGTTACTTATATTCAATATGCAATTATGTCGTTTACTTATGTTCTTTACGCAAGCACGTCCTTTATTTATGTTCGTTACCCGGTGTAATCTAGTCACGTGGCGTTTTCTAGGTCACGTGTGTAACCTTGTAACCTTGTAACCAATTTGTTTAGACACTGCGATCAACATCAGTAATGAGTTTTCGGCGGTGTATCATATATTAATTATTATAAGCTATATTAAATAGATGTGTTTTCAATTTGACTTTAAAGGTGTGGTCAGAAACTATAGATCTAATTGAGTGAGGTAGGGAGTTCCATAATTTAGGTGCTATTATGGAAAAAGAAGATTCCTGTTTTTTATTAAGTGATAAAGTTATTGGTATATTTAGTTTGTATTTATGTATTGTTCGTTGTGGTCGGGATGACTTGTAGTTCGTAAGTAGTTCAGTAAGATAGTCAGGTTTATTATTATGGGTGGCATGGTGGGTCAGTAGGAGTAATTTGTATTGTATGCGGTAAGAGATGGGTAGCCAGTGAATGGATTTCATATAAGGTGTGATATGTTATAGTGAGTATTTTTATCCTGAAAATGGTTCTGATGGCTCTATATTGTAGTTTAGTGAGCATTTTGATAGTATGTGCTAGGAGTGAATTTAAAGTAGAGTTACAGTATTCAAGTCAGGGCAGTATTAAGGAAGTAACTAGTAGTTTGGCAAGTTCAGTAGTTATAGAAGGTCTAATAAGTCGGATCGTATGTAAGGTGTAATTAATGGACTTCGATATATTGGTTATATGTGGTAGATAAGACAGCTTTTGGTCAAGTGTGTAGTTACCCGTTACCCGTTACTTAGTTAAGTAGTTAAAATTGGGTACATATTTCGTTTACTTACAGTGATTTTAGGTAAAAAATGGTTTGTTTTAAAAAAAAAGTTGTTCATTATTGTTTATTGAATTAGATACATATTTGATAAACATAGAATAGGTATGCTTTTTATACGATACACATTTTAATGAAGGCGTATACGATAATCATAAATAACTTGTGTGTGTGTGTGTGTGTGTGTGTGTGTGTGCGTGTGTGCGTTCTTATAGGTAATACGAACATGAAGGCCGATGATAATTCAGCGTGGTGTACATTAATACAATATCACTCGTGAACATATTAAATGAAAACAATAACGTTAACAATTATTTATATAATAACAAGAGTATTTTAATAATTATCTATTATATGAAGAATTAATATATATATATAGGATATGTAAAATACTCTAATTATAAAATGTTGCCCATATTTTCGATCCATTATATGCATTAACATATACTTAACATGCACTTCACTTGTACTTAAAATATACTTAAAATGTTATTAACATATACTTAACATGTACTTAACATATATACAATGTGTGTCGCAATTAAACGGGTACGACAAGCTAACACTTCATTCGATGTTGTAACGGTTGTAGGTAAGGACACTGTATAAAACGTACCCATATATGGGTTATGACTCATAACTTATGAGTCATAACTATCTAAAACCTATATTTAAAACCTATATTTAAATTTTTAATAAATTAGTACGGGTATATACAATATACTATATATTATATAATAATATTTATTTATTGAATCACACATATAATATATTATAATAGCGGATACAAATGGACCCCTTAAGAAGTCATAGACTTGTACATGTTATAAATAACTGTGAGGAGCCCCGGACAATACAATACAAATAGTAAAAATGATATTCTTGTGTTTTGATTTAACTTTTATTAAATTCTTGATAAACACAAGAGAACAACAAGAACTGACTGGAGTCGAACACAGACCTCTGGCTTACAAGCTTCTGGTTGTCCCACTGAGCCATCGACCATAGACAAATATATATATATATATATATATATATATATATAATATACTAAATACTATATAGTATATTACCTAGGTAATAGCTATTACAGATAACAGTAAGAGCCTCATAATAGCAACATAATAGCATAACACGTTTACATTGTTATATTGTGCTTCTATTATGATGCCATTAAAAGTATATTATGCTGCTATTATGTTGTTATTATTATAATAGAAACATAATATCAGCATAATAGACTTTTAAAATTAATAGCAGCATAATAATAGCATAATAGATTTGTAATGGCAACATAATAGCAACATAATAGAATTAACAATTAATAGCAGCATGATAGCATTACAAATTAATAGCAGTAGGGGAAAGTAACCTAATACGGACACTTTAACAATAAATGGTCTTAACATTTTATGACTCATTATTTGTATTCAAAAATTACAATATATTAATATTATATGATTATAGATATTATTGTGATTTTAAAATTTTATTTAATCTTTTAATTCAATAGATAACAGGGGTGTCCGTATTTGGTACCCATGTCCGAATACGGACACTCTGTGTTATAATACGGAAACCCTATATATGACTAGATAAACTACATATTATTGATGAATCAATCAGATAAATTATAATTACATTATTTATAATTGATTTTACTAATAATTTAATATAATTTAATTAGGAATTAATTTATTAATATTTATTATTTTATTAATTAATAATACAAGTTAAGTATCTAAATATTAACAATTTTAGATATAACCTAATTCGTAGTAATAATATTATAACGCACGCAATTTTTATGAAAATCGGAAAAGTTCACATGCTTCTCGCTGATTGTTTTTTTCTAATAGGGTGTCCGTATTAAGACATCTAGAGTGTCCGTATTAGGAACTTATATGACCTCTAGATATATGCTTATAACTTAATGAATATTTGATAACAAATATCGAAATTATAAATATAATTTTAGAATGCTTTATTTTTTTAATAATAGTGTTAAATTTTATATCGATATATTTGTATATTCTTGAGAAGGTTTTAAGTAAAAAAAAAATTCTTAAATTTAAAAACGTAATAAAAAAATCAGTTTATTGGATATATCAGCAATATTTTGAATAATTAAAAAATAAAAAATACTTTTTTAGACAATTTATTTAATTATGAATATTTTATTCATTAAACATTTTTTTTGTAGGATTTATTTTTCTGAGATACCGAGAGTATCCGTATTCGGGCACTGTCTGTATTCGATTGCTTTCCCCTGTATATTATATATAATATACTTTTATTCATTAAACATTTTTTTATAGGATTTATAGTTTCTGAGATACCGAGAGTGTCCGTATTCGGGCACTGTCCGTATTCGGTTACTTTTCCCTACATGCATTATAGAGATTTAAATATTAGTTATATATATAGCTGATATTTGAATTTTAATCAATATTTAAATATCTGTAATGTTTATAATGGGTTTATAATAATTACTATACTGTCGAATGTGAAACATGGATTTGTGTTATTTACTATTCGGTATACAGTGTAAAATGTACTTACGTAAGTCTCTATTATTACGTAATTCATATTCAAAGTAATATATGTTAAGTGTCGATATACCCTCGATATAAGTTCAGTCAGGGGTGTTAATAGGAACGGGGGTAGCAATAAAGTCACTATTAAATATATTTGTATAGAAATATATAATATATATATAATAATAATAATAATATCAGATTGGCAATAGCCTGGATGAAAGAAAAAGCATGGCTTGTCGAGTCTTTCACCCAATAGATTATAAGGAGAAAAATAGATAATTATATTAACATAATGAAAATAAAATAAAGGATAGGATAACATTATAATTAATAAGATAATTACAAGTATATTATTAATAGTTACACGAAACAATTAATAGAAAATTAAATAAAAACAAAATTTAAATTAAAAAAAAAAAAAAAATATTTTGTTAAGTATCAATTTTATATGTAATTTATATTGGTGACACGAATATTGACAATGGCGTCTCAACTTTCAAGGTGTGGGTTCGTCAAGTCAATTGATGGATAAGGATGTCCTATAAGGATCATACTTGCGCCAAGAGCATGAACACTGGCAACATTTACCGCCAATAAATGCACCTTTACTCCCAACTACATACCACTATCGCTAATAATGTATATATATATATATATGTATATAGTTTATTAGACATATATGGTATACAATAGAATGTATCAGTAAAGGTACGCATGTTCCTGTGTACCCCATACGTACTATGCATCGTTATGTCCTTGCATGGACATATGGTTGGCCTCCATAGACTCTCCCAATTCAGATATCATATAGTTGTATATACACGAATAGTTACTATAGTTATCGTATATGAAACACGCCTTTACTGAATAAACACGGTGTATTACACATTCTAGGCACGTTAACACGTCTACATCATTAAGCGATGACACCATAACACCCACAGACAAGTCGATGATTCATTAATAGTACGACGAAGTAGTGTGACGGTATGACGTCACACTTCACGTCGACCGCAGTCACGCGCGCGCCGCGACAGGGTGTTTATCGATTTTAGCGAAACATATTTTTTATATTTAAAATCGCCTCCTCTCGTGCCATCATCACTAAACGAACGCACGCACGGCGTGCGTCGCACGCACGCACGCACGCACGCACACACTTGTGGGCGTATGTACTGACGTCGTACGAGCCATTATAATCACAGTGTGTACAGTGTTTAGTGTTGTTCTATAGGTGCGTTAGTGTAGCGGTATGGAACGAAGGTAGTCGCTGATTACGGATTAACTATGCTCGGATGTCATGTTAGTATTGCATTGTGCATACCCCGTATACTAGTGATGATGAGGATGCCGGTGATGATGATGACGATGACTCATAAGAATGATGCTGACGATGACTCATAAGAATGATGCTGACGATGGTGACGATAATGATGATAGTGATGATATTTTTACATTTATATTTACATGTATGTGATATCATCGATATTGTTTAGCGATACACACTCCGAATACTCCATGACTGTACTAATGTTATAATACACGCGTACACTGACATGCACGTATAGTGAAACCCGCGTATATGCTTGTGTTAATAACGTCATCGTATGACTGCTCATTGTTGTTCTACAACGCGTCCTAATACACCGTAGTCACGTGTAACATAGCCTCGCTATAACGTTTACCTGTATAACATAGCCTCGATACAACGTAGTCCCGAACAACATAGCCTCGCTATAACGTAGACCTGTATAGCCACTCCGGTACTACGTAGTTCAACATAACTAGCCCATTATTGATTATTTATTAACTGCGCGAAGTGCTATCGATAATTCCTAGTGTCTCCTTTAAGAGTTCATTAATATTTAAATATCGGCGTGAACTATCCCTGTCCTAAAGGTGAACCCTGCCTCGTATAGTACCGAAGTTCACCGATAGGGTTCCTTTATTGCGTAATCACCATTTCCGTTCGAAGTAAATAGTAAGCTGAGGCTATATTCCTATATACCTATATACCTATATAGGTATATAGGTATATATGTATAGAGGTATATAGGTATAGGTATAGGTATATAGGTATAGTCTGTAAATCATATACGTATTCGCCGTTTCTATCGATTAAATATGTAAGATGTTTACGAATATTCTATACTCGAGTTAAACCTCCTCCTCCTCCTCCTCCTCCTCCTCCTCCTCCTCCTCCTCCTCCTCCTCCTCCTCCTCCTCCTCCTCCTCCTCCTCCTCCTCCTCCTCCTCCTCCTCCTCCTCCTCCTCCTCCTCCTCCTCCTCCTCCTCCTCCTCCTCCTCCTCCTCCTCCTCCTCCTCCTCCTCCTCCTCCTCCTCCTCCTCCTCCTCCTCCTCCTCCTCCTCCTCCTCCTCCTCCTCCTCCTCCTCCTCCTCCTCCTCCTCCTCCTCCTCCTCCTCCTCCTCCTCCTCCTCCTCCTCCTCCTCCTCCTCCTCCTCCTCCTCCTCCTCCTCCTCCTCCTCCTCCTCCTCCTCCTCCTCCTCCTCCTCCTCCTCCTCCTCCTCCTCCTCCTCCTCCTCCTCCTCCTCCCCCTCCTCCTCCTCCTCCTCCCCCTCCTCCTCCTCCTCCTCCCCCTCCTCCTCCTCCTCCTCCTCTTTACACGTAAGTTACGTTATAACGTACTATAGTACTACAGTACTATAGTACTGTTCGACATGCATTACGGGCTAGCGTACTATATACTATAGAATGGTCTTATGTTAACTGTGACTATAATATGGTCATATGTTAACTATATACTATAACATGATCATACGTTAACTATAACTATTAGGTTATACGGACACTGCTGTATAACACACTTCAACACAGTATACTGTAGTATGCCTATAGTAAGCTATAGTATGCACTTGCGGTATAGAAACCTACATATATGTGTAGCGTACATACCTATTGTATAGCTAATTATATGTAGGTCACGAATGTTTACATTCCGAAACCTTGAGGGTCATTACAATACTCATAATCCTGATATATAGTTTATCAGTCGGGATTATCATATAATATATATATATATATATATATATATATTTATATATTGATGTATACAGCTATATTAATAATGTATGTCCATATGCATAAACAAGTATATATATATATATATATATATATATATATATATATTATATATTATAAGGTATAATTGATTTATTTGCGGTATTTTTTCACTATAGAATAGGATATATATTTAATTATTGATAAGCGTCTCATTTCTATTATATTACATCACATTATTAAACATTCACATACTTCACGTTCGTGCATGATGTACATGATCGTACACAATGCCATCAATAGTATTGCTGGTGGTGGTAATGGTGGTAGTGGTGCTAGTGGTAGTGGTTGTGGTGCTAGTGGTAGTGGTGCTAGTGGTAGTGGTTGTTATTGTGGTGGTAGTGATATTGGTTGTGGTATTATTGGTGGTGGGGGTGGAAGTGGTAATGGTGAAGGTTGTGGTAGTGGTGGTGGTGATAGTAGTATTATTGGTGGTGGTGGTGGTGGTAGCGGTAGTGGTGTTATTTGTGGTGGAGGTAGTTGTGGTGGTAGTGGTGGTGGTGATAGTGATAGTTTTAATGGTATTAGTGGTGGTGATGGTGTTGGTGATGGTGGTAGTGGTAGTGGTAGTGGTAATTGTGGGATGATAATTAGTAATATATTAGTATATCATTAATTAATATATTAATATGAATTTTATATTGATAATATCTTATTACCAATTTAATAATTTCAATAAAATAAATGTATCATATGATATCTTATTAGGTATCCCTTAGTATACTAATATATTTATATGGATATCCTATATCTTAATAATATAATATCATATATATATATATATATATATAGATATATATATATATATAGCTTATAAATAGATAGATATATATATATATATATATATATATATATATCCTATGGGATATACACATAATTCAATTGTGTATATCCATAAATATAGTTATATCCAATATGACTACATAATATGAAGTTCGTACATATCAAATACAAGTATATACACTCATTGTATATTATACAGTGTACAAGTGGATAACTATCGAATAGAGTTGGACAACGTAAACAAAGTGACTATGCTATCTCGATAAATTGCTTGAGGTAAAAACACAACATTAATTATATAGTGATGTCTATAGACATGACATGTCCTGCGCTATTCGTAATTATTGATGTTATGTAATAGTCAATAATGAACGATCTATTTGTATATCACAATTATCATATATATATATATATATATATATATATATATATATATATATATACTGTTCTAAACATATATATATGTTAATATATACACTAACACGCATATATATATATGCATATACATTCAATTACACACATACACATGTTTACCTATCAACCGAAACCCTTGTCAGCCGAGCGTTGATTGACAGCTCATCCGAACCCCCCCCCGTACACAATGGAGAGAAGACGCACGTACAATAGAATCGCGGACAATAGGAGGTTCAACTCCAACGCCGGTCAAGATGTTGACCCCGATGACCCCTGTGCTGCTGATGGTGCTGCCGCCGGTGGTGGCGATAAGGCTACCCTAGTGGACAAGTCGGCGATGTCCGTAGTCACCATTCTACAACCGGCGGACAGTTAGTGGTGCGACGTGTAATTCGTATTCTAATGCTTCGCTATATAGCGAAACCCGCTTAAATGGAATGCGCATATTTCATTCGTAGTTTATGTAGAATATATACCCGTGATTAATAGTTTTATGAAATGATATCTTCTACGACATTTTATTTTACGATTTATTTATATATACTAACACCCGCATGTTCAATCGGAACTGTTATAAAAACACCTCATTAATTAGTATACATTGTACACTGTACACTCTACAATGTACAGTATACAGTTATTTTTAAGGATTTTAAACTGGGAGGAGAAAAATTCCAAAAATAAATAGTTGTTTTTCAATTGTATAATAAAAATAATCTAATAAAATACATTTCCTACTTATTTATAATACATAAATAAAATTACGATATCATTGATTATGATAAAATCTGATTTTTTGTGTGGGCAAAAATGTGCTGGTAGTAAGTTGCCCATGACATATCGCTTACAAAGCATTGGTGTGACATCATTGGTGTGACATCATTGGTGTGACTCATCATACCCATTGTTATGACGTCACTCCATTCGTTGTACGCGAGGGTCAGTTCTCGCGATGAACAGAATTTAACTTATAAATTGCACATACTACACGCTATAAGAAAATGATACCTATATTGTGTTCTTATTGTAACGTGTACAGTTGTACAGATGGACAGGCTATTGTTGTAGCTACGCCATGTATCCACCTGACCACATGAGCATCTGTCCTTCTGTCCTTCTACAACAAGATAATTTTAAAAGTTGATACACTCTATAGAGTATTGGTGGTATTAGTAGTGGCCAGTAGTGTAGTTAGCAGTAATTATATGGTTATAACCACTCTATATATAGAGACTATATACACTATATATACTGACCACTACTAATACGACTACTACTACTACTGACTACTATAGTAGTAGTATACTACTGACCACTACTACTGACCACTACTACTACTACTACTACTGACCACCCACTTGACTACCTCCAGTGTCTAACGGTGAGCTGGAGCTCCACGAGGCGGCCCGTCAGAACAGTCTCGAGCTGGTACAGAAGCATCTAGACGGCAATCAACAGATAGACGTGAACGTCCGCAATAGTGTTAGTGTTGATGAACGCACGCATACACGCACGCATACACGCACGTTCATGATTGGTTCTCTTTAAATAAATATTAAAGATTATCATTTATTTGAACTAGATAATATAGGGGGGCAAGGTTTAGTTATAGGTGTAGCTATCCACTGAAACATGACTCACTATTAACAGTTACACTGGTTAGCTATACAGTGTGCAGCAGTGCGTGTTCACTTGGACGGCAAATATGCATACTTTAACATATATATATATATATATATATATATATATATATATATATATATGATATTTATTAATCAATACTATTATATAATAAATAACGCATTGCCGTATACATGTGCATTGCCGTGATGTAAGCGTAGGGTCGTCAGGCTTTCGTTACGTCATATCTTAAACAAAGTTAATACTAATACGGGGTCATTTTAATAATGTCATTATTAATCGGTAAGCGATTTCGTTCTACGTTCACCGATACGCCGCCCGTAACGTAAACATCAGCTGTAACCATAGTAACGGATTACGACCCGGTGTTAAGGTGCCCTCTCTAAGTTACCCTATAAGTAGGGGCGCTGGAACGATTTTGTATGTAGGGGGGACCGATCAAAATAAATTGTGTGGTAAAAGTGGGCGGGGGGACCAATATATAGGAGGTCCCCCTAGATTTTAAAGTGGGGGGATATGTCCCCCCGCCCTTGCCCCCTGTTGCAGCGCCCCTACCTATAGGTATAGTTATTATTACGGCCCACCCGCGTAGATAATCATACGCGCTGAGTGACACATGTCACTCAACCTTTGCGTCGTTACTATATATAAGTATATAATCTAAATACTTACGAACGTATAACATCTACGAGATTCGAGGAGATATATCGAGATGTATAGACGCCCACTTGTATGTTGTCTTGACTAGTGTTGTATCTGACCCGTGTGGTCAATATGCCCTTTCACCTGTGTAGTTATTAGGCTTTTGAAAGTAGGGAATAATTAAATAAAAAAATCCAAAGATAATTATTTAAATTTAAATTTTATATGAAAAATAATCTAATACATACCCTACTGATTTATAATAAATAGATTAAATATAATTGATTATGAAAATATTTTATTTTATATGTGGGCTAAATTCAAAAGTGGGAAGGCAAAACATACTAGTGGGCATAATTGCCACCATATACACATTATAATATCACTGCCTCACCCCTCACCCCTCTCCCCACCCTCCCCTTGATCAGTACGATAGAACCGCCCTACATTTCGCTTCGGCCAACGGTCACGTGGATGTGATGCGCTATTTAGTAGGCCATGGTGCGGAATTCGAACTCGCCGATAAGGTTAGGATTACTACCGCGCTACTGGTGACCTATTGACCCCATAGTATCACTCTACAGTAGTGATGTATGTAGATTATGTATTTAACGATTACAATTCTATATTTATTTGTTTAAGGATTTCATAAGTAAATAAATAATATTTATTATTTCATGCTCTATATTATAGAGTCTATAGCATGACATAATGGAGAAGTTACTAAACAAATGTATTTATTTTTGCGAGAATTTCCCCAATCATCATATTCTAGAAAAGTTAGATTCTCATTGGTTAAAATAAATTTAAATAAGAATAATTAAAATGCAAAGGTTAAAAAAGATGAATCTATAAGTCAAGTTTAAAAATAAATCATGCACAGTTTTATACAAAATCATTTATAGACGTAAACTATAAGCAGTATTAGTAATTATTAATACTATTATTAACTTATTAGTAATAGGATCTCATTAACAAGGACATATTGTCCTATGTCGTAGCACTACCCCATTGTTTACCTGTCATTAACTCTAACTTTGAAAGTTTGGAATGAATGCGTTACTGTGGGCCGCTCAATCTGGACACGTGACTTCACTGAAGTATCTGATTGGTCGAGGGAGCGACGTGATGTTCAGAAACAAGGTGTGTGTGTACCGAATGTGTACCGAATGTCTACTTTGTGTACAATATCGGCAACGGTTTCAGTAATTATCATTTATTAACTATAGATATTATAATGCAATATCTAGGTATAGAAATGTGTATATAGTATCTACAATATTATATATGTGGTATATATGTGTGTGTAGTACATTGTAAAGTTTGTTAAGGTTTAGCTAAAGTAATATTATAAGACTAACCTTTATTTATACTTCGTAATTTAGTGGTAGATATATATGTAGTATTGTTTATTTTATTAGGTGTGAATGTAGGTAATCATTAACCTGTCGATGAGTTATATTAAACGTCACGTGGTTATCAATATTATAGGGAACATGGGTATTTAGTTACTAACAAGTTATGTAATTAGCGTATTACATTTCGTTTGTTTTCTGGATAAATCATTAATATTTCTCCACCATCTCCACCAATAAATAAGCCACCAATAAGTATTACCAATTGATATGATTGTTCGACATTCTCATAAAAGATAATACAGCTATTGCTCAATAACACTGCAGTGTCTTAACATGTTCCATTTGAAACTTGTTGACATATTTAGAACAAGGAGTTTACAAGTTCTCGAATAAGCAAATATTTGCGAAGCGCTTAGATAATTAAGCTCTAGAAATATATGCTATAAGTATATAATCTAGGAAAATGTAAATTCTACGAGATTCGAGGAGATATTGCGAGATGTCTACTAGACAGCCCCTAGCGAGTGTTACAATCAACTTACCATTGTGTATCGCGCACCGCACTAGGTGTGATAATCGCACCGCCCGCACCGCACACGTGGTCCGGATGTCGTGGTGGTCACCTTTGACCCGAGTGAAGTGCACGCGGTCACGTGGTGATCCAGACAGAGGACACGTGGTCGTGTCAGCTGATACGCCGGGTGGGCGGCAGCACTGATACGTGATAGCATACAATTTATAAAAACTGCCCGCCTGGCTCAGTTGGCTAAGGCGTCAGACACGTAATCAGTAGGGAGCGGGTTCAAGCCTCGTCCGGACTATTAATATATATCATAAATAGGTCTATTTAGAAGTGATCTTATATAATTTTGTATACATAAATGATCGGCTCTCGAACTAAAACCATGCATGCCTTAACACGAGAGCGGCTTCGAAGGGACATTAGAGCCATATATGGTTATAAGTGAGAACTTCATCTAAGTACCTGGATGGGATGAAAGGACTCCACCAAATAAAATAATATACGCGGCCTTGAATTATCGATATAAAGAAGTCTTTATTTACATAACAGATATGACATTATTCTCCCTCTCCCTCATTTGCGAATATCGCAAACGCCCGACACGTGTTGATTCGTGTAAATACCGCGTTTATTATTCGCGAATAGTGGCAAATGTCGCCTCGGTTTTAACACACGTGTGTTTAGTACTACACTGTATTTACATTACTAATTACTCGTATATATAATATATATATATATATATATATATAATTGTCTAAGAGATGCGTACGTATAGGTGTGTTAACTAAATAGTTAATATAACTAGATATTAATATAAATTGATTATGAATTATGAATTACGAAATTGTAAATTATTTATATATCCATGTATATATATATATATTACTAATATAACTAAAAACTTAATAACAATAATACACACACATATATAATATAGTATACGCGACGCCCGCGAGACATGCGTCCGCTATGCACTGCGCGTGAATAACACTAACAACGTGTCCGTCACGCATGACTAAGCACGGCTCGTCGCTCCTGCACGTGGCCGTACTGAACTCTAACCTGGCGAGCGTGCAGTACATCTCTACGGCCGTCAATAACTTCTACTTCAACGTGGTAGATAACGTTAGTACCGCGTGTTTCTATTGTCTAGCTAGGTGATGTCTATTGCGCTATTGTATTATGATATTGTCTTATGCTATTGTCTAAGAGATGCGTACGTATAGGTGTGTTAACTAAATAGTTAATATAAATAGATATTAATATAAATTAATTATGAATTATGAATTAAGAAATTATAAATTATGTAAATATACATATATATATATATATATATATATATATATATATATATCAACCGTATATGGTATATATACGGCATATATGCTGTGAAGTGTAGAATATTAAATGTATATGTATATGTACAATGTGCATTTTATGCAATGTAAACGAAAAAGTATACATTCAATATTCTAAATGTATTTATATGTAATATATATTATGTATACATTCATACGTACGTATTTATTAATGAGAATTCAATAAATGAATAATAATCAGCTGAAACATAAACGGCGGTGGTCCTGTATATGACCTCTATGGCTATTAAGATCAGCCTCCTCACCATCGTGTACATAGCACCACGTGGTACAAGTTCAATACTATGACGTCACACTATTACTGTTCATATCCTTGTTGTTATGATTACATTTACATGTAAGGGTAAAGCCTATCGTACCTAGAGGTATGCTATAATGCCATATACGGGCATACGACTAGATTGTTACTGTATTGATCGGCTCTCGTTAAAACCATGGATGCCTTAACACGAGAGCAGCTTCGAAGGGTCATTAAAGCCATATATGGTTATAAGTGAAAACTTCATCTAAGTTCCTGGATGAAGGGATTCCACCAAATACAAATACTAATAACAATAACAATAACAATAACAATAACAATAACAATAACAATGTGTGATTATCAATTACGTAATGGTGATCACGTGCTTTGTTATAACGCGTCACGTGACAACTTCATCTAGTAATGGAATACTCTATACACACCGAGCAACGCGGGGTGTTATAATAGTAGTAGTAGTAGTAGTAGTAGTAGTAGTAGTATACTACTATATTAACCCATTCTCTCCTACTCGAGGCGAAGTCACGTGTAACAACAACACCTCGTCACGTGGTCATCATTCGTTATTCATGTTCAGCATTATCTGTCGACATCGTTAACAATTCTCTCTCCGCTAGGTGGAAGTTGTTTACACGTTTAATTCGCTAATGAATAAAGCACATACGGCCCTATGGTATAGTAGTTAGACTGCACTATATTATACCCTATAGCCCATAGGGTATAAGGTATACTATAGTATACAGTAAACCCTATATATAGGCTATACCATATACTACAGTAGTATACCATATAGTAACTATAGTGTTAGAAGTAATGGTATTACACACAAGTGTTTGATGGTTATACACATGTCTCTAGAATAGAACCATTAGAATGGTAACATGCACACCGGTTTCTGTACTACCATTACAACTGAACATTTGTTGGAATGGTATTACAGTCGATATAGCGTGTTGCTCACTATCGCTGTACAACTTGTACATGTGTACATGTCACGTTGTACATGTGTACATGTCACGTTGTACATGTGTACATGTCACGTTGTACATGTGTACATGTCACGTTGTACATGTGTACATGTCACGTTGTACATGTGTACATGTCACGTTGTACATGTGTACATGTCACGTTGTACATGTGTACATGTCACGTTGTACACGTGTACATGTCACGTTGTACACGTGTACATGTCACGTTGTACATGTGTACATGTCACGTTGTACACGTGTACATGTCACGTTGTACATGTGTACATGTCACGTTGTACATGTGTACATGTCACGTTGTACATGTGTACATGTCACGTTGTACATGTGTACATGTCACGTTGTACATGTGTACATGTCACGTTGTGCATGTGTACATGTCACGTTGTACATGTGTATATGTCACGTTGTACACGTGTACATGTCACGTTGTACACGTGTACATGTCACGTTGTACATGTGTACATGTCACGTTGTACACGTGTACATGTCACGTTGTACATGTCACATGTCACGTTGTACACGTGTACATGTCACGTTGTACATGTGTACATGTCACGTTGTACACGTGTACATGTCACGTTGTACATGTGTACATGTCACGTTGTACATGTGTACATGTCACGTTGTACATGTGTACATGTCACGTTGTACATGTGTATATGTCACGTTGTACATGTGTATATGTCACGTTGTACATGTGTACATGTCACGTTGTACATGTGTACATGTCACGTTGTACATGTGTACATGTCACGTTGTACATGTGTACATGTCACGTTGTACACGTGTACATGTCACGTTGTACATGTGTACATGTCACGTTGTACACGTGTACATGTCACGTTGTACATGTCACATGTCACGTTGTACATGTGTACATGTCACGTTGTACATGTGTACATGTCACGTTGTACATGTGTACATGTCACGTTGTACATGTGTACATGTCACGTTGTACATGTGTACATGTCACGTTGTACATGTGTACATGTCACGTTGTACATGTGTACATGTCACGTTGTACACGTGTACATGTCACGTTGTACACGTGTACATGTCACGTTGTACATGTGTACATGTCACGTTGTACATGTGTACATGTCACGTTGTACACGTGTACATGTCACGTTGTACACGTGTACATGTCACGTTGTACATGTCACGTTGTACATGTGTACATGTCACGTTGTACATGTGTACATGTCACGTTGTACACGTGTACATGTCACGTTGTACACGTGTACATGTCACGTTGTACATGTGTACATGTCACGTTGTACATGTGTACATGTCACGTTGTACATGTGTACATGTCACGTTGTACATGTGTACATGTCACGTTGTACATGTGTACATGTCACGTTGTACATGTCACGTTGTACATGTGTACATGTCACGTTGTACACGTGTACATGTCACGTTGTACATGTGTATATGTCACGTTGTACATGTGTACATGTCACGTTGTACATGTGTACATGTCACGTTGTACATGTCACGTTGTACATGTCACGTTGTACATGTGTACATGTCACGTTGTACATGTGTATATGTCACGTTGTACATGTGTACATGTCACGTTGTACATGTGTACATGTCACGTTGTACATGTGTACATGTCACGTTGTACATGTGTACATGTCACGTTGTACACGTGTACATGTCACGTTGTACATGTGTACATGTCACGTTGTACATGTCACGTTGTACATGTGTACATGTCACGTTGTACATGTGTACATGTCACGTTGTACATGTGTACATGTCACGTTGTACATGTGTACATGTCACGTTGTACATGTGTACATGTCACGTTGTACATGTCACATGTCACGTTGTACATGTGTACATGTCACGTTGTACATGTGTATATGTCACGTTGTACATGTGTACATGTCACGTTGTACACGTGTACATGTCACGTTGTACATGTGTACATGTCACGTTGTACATGTGTACATGTCACGTTGTACATGTGTACATGTCACGTTGTACACGTGTACATGTCACGTTGTACACGTGTACATGTCACGTTGTACATGTGTACATGTCACGTTGTACATGTGTACATGTCACGTTGTACATGTCACATGTCACGTTGTACATGTGTACATGTCACGTTGTACATGTGTACATGTCACGTTGTACATGTGTACATGTCACGTTGTACACGTGTACATGTCACGTTGTACATGTCACGTTGTACATGTGTACATGTCACGTTGTACATGTGTACATGTCACGTTGTACACGTGTACATGTCACGTTGTACATGTGTACATGTCACGTTGTACATGTGTACATGTCACGTTGTACATGTGTACATGTCACGTTGTACATGTGTACATGTCACGTTGTACATGTGTATATGTCACGTTGTACACGTGTACATGTCACGTTGTACATGTGTACATGTCACGTTGTACATGTGTACATGTCACGTTGTACATGTGTACATGTCACGTTGTACATGTGTACATGTCACGTTGTACATGTGTATATGTCACGTTGTACATGTGTACATGTCACGTTGTACATGTGTACATGTCACGTTGTACATGTCACGTTGTACATGTCACGTTGTACACGTGTACATGTCACGTTGTACATGTGTACATGTCACGTTGTACATGTGTACATGTCACGTTGTACATGTGTACATGTCACGTTGTACATGTGTACATGTCACGTTGTACATGTGTACATGTCACGTTGTACATGTGTACATGTCACGTTGTACATGTGTATATGTCACGTTGTACACGTGTACATGTCACGTTGTACATGTGTACATGTCACGTTGTACATGTGTACATGTCACGTTGTACATGTGTACATGTCACGTTGTACATGTGTACATGTCACGTTGTACATGTGTATATGTCACGTTGTACATGTGTACATGTCACGTTGTACATGTGTACATGTCACGTTGTACATGTGTACATGTCACGTTGTACACGTGTACATGTCACGTTGTACATGTGTACATGTCACGTTGTACATGTGTACATGTCACGTTGTACATGTGTACATGTCACGTTGTACATGTGTACATGTCACGTTGTACATGTGTATATGTCACGTTGTACATGTGTACATGTCACGTTGTACATGTGTACATGTCACGTTGTACATGTCACGTTGTACATGTCACGTTGTACACGTGTACATGTCACGTTGTACATGTGTACATGTCACGTTGTACATGTGTATATGTCACGTTGTACACGTGTACATGTCACGTTGTACACGTGTACATGTCACGTTGTACATGTGTACATGTCACGTTGTACATGTGTATAACGCATAGTAAGCCGCTACCACACTTTATCCGCACGAATTAATAATATTCGCGAATAATATTTGCGGTTTTTTAGATCTATCGTGTTAGATCCGCGGGTGGCTTCAGCTTTATGCTTACTTCTAGTGACGTCACTATTGTCCGAATATATCAAACCTCGGTATATATACATTCCTTTCTAGCGCTATTTATTAAATATATAGGTATTGTCCTACTATATAATACTATTTCACTTATATGGGGTTGACGGATTAGTTATGGACCGTGTTTAGATTATACGCATTTATTTATATTGTTGTAAATATGTATGTCTCGATTTAGACTAATATGTGTATGAACAAGTATATATATAGTATATTATCTGGATATACCAATAATAAATATATATATATATATATCTATTATTTATATTTATATTGAGAATATAAATATCAGATATATATATATATATATATAATCATATATGTATGATTATATATATATATATATATATATATATGAATATACAAACAAATATATGATGCATAGAATAGTTCCACCAGCAATACTTGTCCTATCAATATCCTGATTAAATTATCCGTGTATGTATACTACACTATTTAATGTTAATATCAGTTACAAATTGAATACTAACTATCGTGATAAAACTACTATGTCCGTTAACAACGTATACAAATAGAATTCAAATGTGAAAGCCCGTATTAAGGGTGAGGTGCTTTTATTGAGCGCGACACCTATTAACAACGGTGAGCTTCACCCCGCAGGGGGGGGGGGGGCGCCACACATTCACTTACCACCATCACGTGTGAAACCAGTATGGATGTAGCCGTGTACGCAAATTACACTAACAACTCTACACAATATTTATTTAAATATAGTGTACAACATATATATATATATGGTAATTAACCCTTACTTTATATGTACTAAACGGATATTTAATAAATACTATTTATATATGATTATATATATATATATATATATATATGTGATTATATATATATAGCTATAGCTATTGTTATTGTTATTGTTATTGTTATTGTTATCACTTATTCGTAACACACACTGCAATGGTCACGTGTTCAGTGCGAGCTAAACGTTGTGATTGTTAGTAATTGCAGCTATCATACTTCGTAATCGTATAGGTATACGGTATACGCTATGTAACCCACGCAGACGTGTCGCTTACTTCCGGTTTACGGTGTGCGGTCACGTGATTCAATACGGGACACGTGACACCTGTATTACGTGTGTCACGTGTTGAGGTGCGGCGCTGAAGTTTAACTCGTCTATCAATACCAGCCTATATATGTAATATATGTAATATATATATATATATATATATATATATATTTGTTATTGTTATTTTTATTTGGTGGGGTCCTTATAACAAACTTATATATGGCTCTAATGACCCTACGAAACCGCTCTCGTGTTAAGGAATCCATGTTTTTAATGAAAAAATCATTTATTTATACACAATTATATAAGATCACTTCTAAATAATATTTTAAGACCTATTTTATCAAATTAATTAATGGTCCGGACGAGGCTCGAACCCGTGTCCTACTGCTTGTGTGTCTGACGCCTTAGCCACTTTAGCCCCAATTATATATATAGTACGTTTTTATTATTCATGAATACCCGTTTATCATATAAATTATTTGTGTTTTATCAATGTATTACAAAATACTGGAAAAAATTAATAAATAGCATGCCAATTATTGCAATACGAATATAAGATAGATAAATAAGTGATATTGATAGTAAGTCCTATACACACTATAGTATACAACCTATAGGTAGCACACACACACACACACACACACACACACACACACACACACACACACACGTGTGAATAACCCTTGCATTACGGTAGGTTACGTACATATAAGCATTACATATATAGGGATGCATGTAGTATCCGCTATATCAATATATCAATATATCAATATATATATATATATATATATATATATATTGCTATGGGACCTATATGCTTTTTATTATAGGGGGACCTACTGTTGATTAATACAAGCGCGTGCTTTCAACTGATAACCTAAAACCATCGATATAAAGAAAAACCTTTCTTTATATCGATGCATAAAACACGCGATGTATAATACATGCATAAATGGCACGAACGAACGAACGAACGCATGCACAATGCGCGTCGTCCATATATGTGTATATACCATCGATATAAAGAAAGACTTTCTTTATATCGATGGTATATACACGCGCGCGCACGAACGCACATACGAACGTATTATATAACATATTCGTGTATGATAATGACACATTGACACGCTGAGATCACGTGTTATCGATATCAATTTTAATGCCTATACTTACATTACCTATAGGCGAAGTTTAACTAACAGACGACATTATATCTAGAATAGTATCTTTGATTTGTATGTTTTAAGATCATTGCAAATAATAATAGCTAAATCGACGTATGTCTGATCGTTTAATTTATTATAATTTAGTTGTATTATGATATATATATAATGTTATATATAATACAAAATATATAAATTAAAAAATTAATTAATAAATTAAATTAAATAATGTATTACCATTATAATGTAGAAAGATAATAGATATTTATCAAATTATATGTATGTATATAAATTATTATATAACTTTGTATTATATGTTGTACACATATTTAAAAATGAATACCGATAAAACATTTTGATGTATTTCCTTCACACATAAACATACCACACATACACACACATTAAAGATAACAATTATTCCATAAAAATAAGAAATAATTACTTTACATCATATACCATCGACCACGGTGTTCCTCGAGGTTCAATAATTTCCCCTCACTATTCTCTTCTCTATATATCTTATTCCATTTCAAACAATTATGAAACGTTATCCATCTATTACTTACAATTTATACGCAGACATAGACGACATAGAACTACACGCAACGATAACAAACTCTACCCAACTACAATACTGTTTAAACGAACTACAAAACAGGCTACTAAATAATAACATACTACTTTTTACCTTTTACCTATCCCATAGCATTTGGATGCCGTAGGGGCGCAGTAGATTTCATCACAATTGTTGTCCATCCCTCTCTATTTTCTGCAGCTCTCATCGCTTTATTTATGTCAAGACCAGTCCATTTCACGATATTGTCTTGCCATTGCATTTTTGGCCTACCTCGTCGTCTTATACCTTCAATATAACCCTGAAGAATTATTTTGGACATGGAATTTGATCTTATTACATGACCAAACCATCTCAGTTTCTTCTTGATGACCATTGCTAGTAGCTCCGAATCTGGACCGATTTCGTTGGTAACTCTATTGCGTACTTCTATACATACTACTTAACCACAATAAAACTGAACTATTAAATATCACTAATGACCCAAATACTTACTTCCCTGACATTATTATTAATCAACACAAAATCGTTCCCATCAATTCTGTTAAATACCTAGGATTCATTTTTAATAATAAACTTAATCTAGATAAACATTACAGCTTACTTACTCAATCTACGACTGCACAGCTATTTAATCATAAAAAATATGACCATACTTAAATAAAAATACTACAAAACTACCGACTCAGACTCTCATATTATCCAGACTACAATACTGCAACTAACTATTCTCAGGATCTGGAAAACTGAAAATATGCAAACTAGATAACATAATTAACCGTTCAATTATAAATATATACCGACTACAGAAGACTGACTATACAACTAGCATTACTGACTTACGTAACAGATTTAACTGGCTAAACACTGAAAACTCTATCAACTACAAAATACTTACAATACTTAAAAAGACTATTACTTATAACTTACCCTATAATTGACGAAACAAAATAAAACATAAACCAAACACTAGACTTTTACGTAATAACAATTCCACTATACTACGCCAACCTATTGCATCAAATACGAAAGGAGAAAATGCAGCTCTTCATCAACAATTAGATGGAATAAACTACCCCCGCAACTTAGAAATAAAAATGTATCAATTAATATCTTTAAAAAGAAATTAAAAAAATTTCTTATCGCCCAACATTGATGTTCGTTTCGAATCGTAATATTATCGTGCGAATTATATACATTCGCTATTTGTATCTTTATGTGATATATATTGTTCGATACACATTATAGAATTATTCTTAATACTTTCAACAACAACAACAACAACAACAACAACAACACACATACACACCACACATACACACATATACAGTAATTGCTGTCATAGTTTCAGCAAAGATTTTGAGAAGCAATCCTTGGAAAAATCTTTGGTTTCAGTATACTTTTTCATGTGATGGTTATTTTGTTCTATATAAAAATTACTAAATTATTAAAAATGTATCACATTTGTTATGAATATATAATGTTTATATACTTTTATTTCAGTATATTGAAATATGTAATCAAATAATTGTTATATAAATTAATCATACATTATTATTTAATTAATTTTAATTAATTTGAAATAATTTGTAATTGTAAGTATACCTATATTACCATTAGAGGTAGAATAATGCTAAATATATTTAATATATTTAGAAACAAAAGACATCTCATTAGGTATGCATACGACATATTAATTATTCAGATATGTATTTTTGTGTGATATAGGTATTTGACCCCATACATGATTCATGCTATAAGAAGCTATTATGTTATATCAACTATATATGGTATAGTATAGTATATATATATATATATATATATATATATATATATATATATATATATATATAAACTATATATATCAACTATATATATATAGTTTCATATCAATAATACACCATATAGATATATGTAGTAATACCAACGATTTTGCGAATGTTAGCTTCGCTAACTATATGTGGTATTACCAAGGACATGCCCTTGGTAATACTCTTGATAAGATACACAGTGCGATGTTCAGTGCGGTCGGCCGCGACACTCTAGAGCGCGAATACTATTTGATCACAAAGAGCAACACCTGACTTAAATGTGGTTGATATTTTTTAAATACAATTAATATTATACAAAGTGTGTGTTCTATGTATACAAATATAACTAGTGATAGCGCATGCTTAGTTTAGTGTATAAACTGTATACGTATCGAGTATGCAATAGCGCATAGAGTACACGATATAGAATCAGTGTAACAATAGACCTATGCTATAACACGTTACAACAATAGGCTCCGACAACAATACAATATGTTGGGGGTCAGGGGTCAGAAGAATGAGACAAAAGATATTGTGGCTAGATGCTATTTTTTATATTTAACATTGAATGAATATACTATATAATAACATAAACTATATATATATATATATATATATATATATATATATATATATATATGTATATATATATATATATAACTATAATAATACACAAATGTAACATGTACATTATAAAATGTAATATATGAGGTATTATCAGGGAGGTATTAGTAAAGTTATAATTTTATTTAAAATGTTAAATAATTAACAAATATATGTATAATATATTATACATTATACATGTATACATTAGCTAATATAGTATGTTTATGTGTGTTGTACACTGTACAACTATATAGTTACAACTATACATATGTATTTGCAGTATTTGGATTATATTTTGTATGTATGTTATACATATTATGTATATACATAGGTTATTGTTATAACAATAACAATATATTGTTATTTTTATTGTTATTATTATTTGGTAGAGTCCTTTCATACTATCCAGAAACTTAGATGAAGTTTTCACTTATAACCATGTATAGCTCTAATGCCCCTTCGAAGTCGCTCTCATGTTAAGGCATCCATGATTTTAACGAGAGCCGATCATTTATGTATACACAATTATATAATATCACTTCTAAATAATATATTAAGTCACATTTTATAAAAATAATGAATGGACGAGGCTCGAACCCGTGTCCCACTGCTTATTCTTAATAATTTTAAGAATCTTACGCCTTAGCCAACTGAGCCACATAGCCAGTTTTTATGTATACATATATGTATGTTATAACCATAGAGCTAGAGAGAAATTTCTCTCTAGCTCTGTGGTTATAACATATATGTTCACCCTTATATATATATAGATCTTTCTGGAATAATATATTAATATATGTGTAGATACCTGGGAATTTCGGGCATTCCATGTGTGCATGTTGTGAGTAAATATTGACCATTACACATGAGATTAGGCCTAACTTGTACATATGTACATAACTTAATATTATTATAGTTATTATATAATATTATAGTTATGTTAATTATCATATTTATTTTGCGGTTGTTCTTTTATTCTTATATTATTGTTGTGCGGTACCCTTTCTCGAAATCATCTTGCTATTGAATATTCCTTTTTTACTTATTGCAAAGATTTGTCTAAGATTATGCTTATTATATAACTATATTTTATTGTATCCACATGGATTCATGTGTATTAATTAATTATTTATATTATATAGTAAAATAAATAGTATTAATTCATTCAATCACATATATATATATATATATATGTACGTGTGTGTGCATACATGTACCGCATACACCTATATTTATTATAATTTATATTTATAAATATAAAAATAATTAGTTATTATTTAGTTATCTACGAAATAAGTTCATAATAATATTTAAGATAGATATCAAATACAGTATTCAATATACTTACAAATATATAATTAAGTAACTTTTTGAAATCAATAAGAGCCGGTATGTTTATAATAATAATAATAATAATAATAATAATAATAATAATAATAATAATAATAATAATAATAATAATAATAATAATAATAATAATAATAATAATAATAATAATAATAATAATAATAATAATAATAATAATAATAATAATAATAATAATAATAATAATAATAATAATAATAATAATAATAATAATAATAATAATAATAATAATAATACGTTATTTAAAACCAATTTCAATATTTCCAATTACGAAAAATATTCCCGCGTTTCATATTACCGTTTTTATTACAAATATATCCCATAAACTATACATGCATGAACTATGTTCTATTTTCTGTGTAGTCATGTTTTATGTTTCATTATTCGCTCGCAACATCGTGCAAGGGGTGTGGCATGAGGTATGTTCATTAATAAAGGGTGTAATACACTGTAAAAACTTACTACCTACATGGGAGTGTGCGATAATCATTACTATTTACATTGATATTGCTTGGTACTAAAATGTTCTACTATATCTATGTAGAAAGTCTCCGATTACCGACCCCTAAATGATTATTTCGACCCCTAATAACGTATTCAATATTAAATATATTTATTTGAAATTTTTGTAATTAAGGTAATATTATGGCAATGAATAATGTGGTTATTTTAAATTGTTGATATAATTATATTTACAAGAATAAACAGGGGGTCGGTAATCGGAGACTTTCCCCTACTTCAACTGTATTGGTCACATATAATTAATACATTATGATTATATATGAATATACACGCATAAGTATACAAGTATACCTAAGTATACATTTTTAATACCTATAATTCATTACATTATTAAACATCATCATACACATTCTTATCAATTTACTTTCGATTTAAAGTGATATAAAATATCGATAGTTATTTTTCTAGATATTAGATATTATAAATATATTGCTTAATAAAATGTAAAATGCATTGTAGCCTTACGTGAAATAGATAAGTAACTAAGTACCTAAGTACCTAAGACCATTGGTGTACTATACAATACAATATTTACGTTACCTACAGTATACTGTATTTTGTGTCAAGGACATAAGTCCTCAAGTAACCTAGGTAACCTGTCATCCCGCAGGACGAGAGAACAGCACTTCATCACGCCTGCGAAATAGGGAGACTGGACATTGTTAACGAACTTCTCCTCACCAAGATAAAGATCAGCCTTAGGGACAAGGTATGTAGCCTGGGGTGTGTCGCGTAGCAGGAAAGGTGGACATATAGTCACGTGGACAGTGGTCAGTTGATACAGTGCCTAGATACAACTGTAGTATATAGGTACTTATGTTATAAACATATGTTCATCCGTTAAATGTCTTGCTACAAACACCACACTATAAGTGGGCGTGACAAGGGGCGTGTACGATATGACGTAACCGAGCGGTGACTAATTTTTATGTTACTACATGTTAAATATCACCGACCTACTGCTTAATTGTAGACTTGACGATATTAAACCATTATGTAACTTATATGTAGGTCATAGGTCATATATATAACAAGTATTCTTTGTCTAGTTATAATCCGTGAACTGATAATAGATTATTACCACGCCCCCACAGCAAGGACAGACCGCCCTTCATGTGGCATCTAAACACGGCTTCGCTGATGTGTGCGACGCCCTTTTCGAGAGATTCATTGAGGCTGAACACCCAGAACCTGACTGGTTCACTGCAGACAATGTTTGTACGCGTGTGAATGTATGCGTGCGTGTATAATAAGTACGTCGTACGTGAGTGTGTCCGGTGTACAATGTACATTATATACTAGGGGAGACTGTTTTAGCAACATGTTTAGTTCCCTTCATAGAAAAGTTCAAGCTAACTCGGAATAACTCCTCTTAATAATTCTAGATATAATAAAAAAAAATAATTTAAAACCAACACAAATTCTGAAAGCTAAACAATATTTAAAAAAGATAGGAATTTACATTGAAAATTTTGAGAAAAAAAAATAAATTACAGATATATGAAAGAAAAAAATGTGTACAAGTAAAAATTGCCTTTTAGTATATGTATTATAAAAACATCCTTAAAATATTATTAAAAATATCCTTAACAAATATTAAATTTTGTTTTAAATAATTAAATCGATTTCAATACTTAATTATTTATAATTTATTTAAAAAATTTTTCTAAATCAAAAAAAAAAATTATCAAAGGAATAATACAAATATTTTTTTTTATATTATATATGTCTATCATCATTATATGAATATAAATTAATATAATAGAATAATCAAATAAATTATATTAATATAAAAATTAAAAAAATTAAAATTAATTTTAAATTTTTACGTAATTTGATATTTTATTAATATTATAATATATGTATACACGTATATGTCAAATATTTTATTTTTATGACAACGCACACTTACGCAAATACATAAAATATATAAGTAAAATAGAAATTTACATTTAATCATAAATGCAAATATTTCATTATTAAAGTGCACTTTACCAATATTAAATATTGTATTATGAAACTACAATGTACACTGTATACAGTATGTATACATACGTATGCACTAGTATACTAGTGTAGCACTATAGTGTAGCACTAGCTAGTATACTAGATTACAATGTACATGGTTGTGCAGTGTTTTGTATATAGATATGTATATATATGTTCGTATGTATGCGCGTATATATTTGTGTACGCTAGTATTTAAACTAATACCGTAAAGCCATGGCTGCACCACGTGGGATCACTGGGCGTGTTATAAGCCTCCTGACACACACACACACATACACACACTAGTAGCTCTGATCATAATATAGACTTATCTCACCACACGTTAGTAGTGCGATGCAGCGTTAGTTATCACGTGGTTATCTACCCCCGCCACCACAACGCCACCACCACCGCCACCACCACCACCCTGGCTGCACGTGATACCTTACTGATCACGTGACCTCTACCCTCAGCAAGGTTATACCCCGCTACATCTGGCCTGTTCGCTGGGTCACGTGTCTACGTGCGAAGTTCTCCTGCAACAGAGGAACGCTTGTTTAGAGTTGATCAAGGTACACACGCTGCTACACTGCAGTATCTACAGCTATAGGCTCTACTGCGTGTGTGCTATTCTCTATTCAAATCTAACATCTTATATATATCACGCATATATATATATATATATATATATATAAATATATTATATATATTATATATATATATAAATAAATATAAATATAAAAATATAAAATATATATATATATATATATATATATATATATATATATATATATATATATATATATATCTATAATCAATATGAGTGATAATTTTATTTTAATGATTGATGTATTATGAGATGATAAAGACAAATTAGTAAACATGACATATGTAGTAAATCTGACATCTTTCCTGATCTGAAGATTTCGAGTGGGTTTCAAAACTACTCCCCCTACGCTAGAATCGTATGCATTACGGACTATCCGATAATGATAAGTGAATCAATGAATACACTCTTTATTATTATCTCACCATAAGCTATTTCCTTCAGTTTCCTCATCAGTTGTCACAAATCACTGATAGTAATCACTGATCCACCCCCTTCTGTCCTGGAATAATGTACTTATTATAAATATAACTTATAGTAACTATTGTAACTATTGTAACTATAGTAACTATTGTAACTATAGTAACTATTGTAACTATTGTAACTATTGTAACTATAGTAACTATTGTAACTATAGTAACTATAGTAACTATAGTAACTATAGTAACTATTGTAACTATAGTAACTATTGTAACTATTGTAACTATAGTAACTATTGTAACTATAGTTACTATTGTAACTATAGTAACTATTGTAACTATTGTAACTATAGTAACTATTGTAACTATAGTAACTATTGTAACTATAGTAACTATTGTAACTATAGTAACTATAGTAACTATTGTAACTATAGTAACTATAGTAACTATTGTAACTATAGTAACTATTGTAACTATTGTAACTATTGTAACTATAGTAACTATTGTAACTATTGTAACTATTGTAACTATTGTAACTATTGTAACTATTGTAACTATTGTAACTATTGTAACTATTGTAACTATTGTAACTATTGTAACTATTGTAACTATTGTAACTATTGTAACTATTGTAACTATTGTAACTATTGTAACTATAGTAACTATTGTAACTATTGTAACTATTGTAACTATTGTAACTATTGTAACTATAGTAACTATTGAAACTATTGTAACTATAGTAACTATTGTAACTATTGTAACTATTGTAACTATTGTAACTATTGTAACTATTGTAACTATTGTAACTATAGTAACTATAGTAACTATTGTAACTATAGTAACTATTGTAACTATTGTAACTATAGTAACTATTGTAACTATTGTAACTATTGTAACTATTGTAACTATAGTAACTATTGTAACTATAGTAACTATTGTAACTATTGTAACTATTGTAACTATTGTAACTATTGTAACTATTGTAACTATTGTAACTATTGTAACTATTGTAACTATTGTAACTATTGTAACTATTGTAACTATTGTAACTATAGTAACTATTGTAACTATTGTAACTATTGTAACTATAGTAACTATAGTAACTATTGTAACTATTGTAACTATTGTAACTATAGTAACTATTGTAACTATTGTAACTATTGTAACTATAGTAACTATTGTAACTATTGTAACTATTGTAACTATTGTAACTATAGTAACTATAGTAACTATTGTAACTATAGTAACTATTGTAACTATAGTAACTATAGTAACTATTGTAACTATTGTAACTATAGTAACTATTGTAACTATTGTAACTATTGTAACTATAGTAACTATAGTAACTATTGTAACTATTGTAACTATTGTAACTATTGTAACTATAGTAACTATTGTAACTATAGTAACTATAGTAACTATAGTAACTATTGTAACTATAGTAACTATAGTAACTATTGTAACTATAGTAATTATAGTAACTATTGTAACTATTGTAACTATAGTAACTATTGTAACTATTGTAACTATAGTAACTATTGTAACTATTGTAACTATAGTAACTATTGTAACTATTGTAACTATAGTAACTATTGTAACTATAGTAACTATTGTAACTATTGTAACTATTGTAACTATTGTAACTATAGTAACTATTGTAACTATTGTAACTATAGTAACTATTGTAACTATTGTAACTATAGTAACTATTGTAACTATAGTAACTATTGTAACTATTGTAACTATTGTAACTATTGTAACTATAGTAACTATTGTAACTATTGTAACTATAGTAACTATTGTAACTATTGTAACTATTGTAACTATTGTAACTATTGTAACTATTGTAACTATTGTAACTATAGTAACTATAGTAACTATTGTAACTATAGTAACTATTGTAACTATTGTAACTATAGTAACTATAGTAACTATAGTAACTATTGTAACTATTGTAACTATTCTAACTATTGTAACTATAGTAACTATTGTAACTATAGTAACTATTGTAACTATAGTAACTATTGTAACTATTGTAACTATAGTAACTATTGTAACTATTGTAACTATAGTAACTATTGTAACTATAGTAACTATTGTAACTATAGTAACTATTGTAACTATTGTAACTATTGTAACTATTGTAACTATTGTAACTATTGTAACTATTGTAACTATTGTAACTATTGTAACTATTGTAACTATTGTAACTATTGTAACTATTGTAACTATTGTAACTATTGTAACTATTGTAACTATAGTAACTATTGTAACTATTGTAACTATAGTAACTATTGTAACTATTGTAACTATAGTAACTATTGTAACTATTGTAACTATTGTAACTATAGTAACTATTGTAACTATTGTAACTATAGTAACTATTGTAACTATTGTAACTATTGTAACTATAGTAACTATTGTAACTATTGTAACTATAGTAACTATTGTAACTATTGTAACTATTGTAACTATAGTAACTATTGTAACTATTGTAACTATTGTAACTATAGTAACTATTGTAACTATTGTAACTATAGTAACTATTGTAACTATTGTAACTATAGTAACTATAGTAACTATTGTAACTATTGTAACTATTGTAACTATAGTAACTATTGTAACTATTGTAACTATTGTAACTATAGTAACTATTGTAACTATTGTAACTATTGTAACTATTGTAACTATAGTAACTATTGTAACTATTGTAACTATTGTAACTATTGTAACTATAGTAACTATTGTAACTATTGTAACTATTGTAACTATTGTAACTATAGTAACTATTGTAACTATTGTAACTATAGTAACTATAGTAACTATTGTAACTATTGTAACTATTGTAACTATTGTAACTATTGTAACTATTGTAACTATTGTAACTATTGTAACTATTGTAACTATTGTAACTATAGTAACTATTGTAACTATAGTAACTATTGTAACTATTGTAACTATTGTAACTATTGTAACTATTGTAACTCTTGTAACTATTGTAACTATTGTAACTATAGTAACTATAGTAACTATAGTAACTATAGTAACTATAGTAACTATTGTAACTATTGTAACTATTGTAACTATTGTAACTATTGTAACTATTGTAACTATTGTAACTATTGTAACTATTGTAACTATTGTAACTATTGTAACTATTGTAACTATTGTAACTATTGTAACTATTGTAACTATTGTAACTATTGTAACTATTGTAACTATTGTAACTATTGTAACTATAGTAACTATTGTAACTATTGTAACTATTGTAACTATAGTAACTATAGTAACTATTGTAACTATTGTAACTATTGTAACTATAGTAACTATTGTAACTATTGTAACTATTGTAACTATTGTAACTATTGTAACTATAGTAACTATAGTAACTATTGTAACTATAGTAACTATTGTAACTATAGTAACTATAGTAACTATTGTAACTATTGTAACTATAGTAACTATTGTAACTATTGTAACTATTGTAACTATAGTAACTATAGTAACTATTGTAACTATTGTAACTATAGTAACTATTGTAACTATTGTAACTATAGTAACTATTGTAACTATTGTAACTATTGTAACTATAGTAACTATTGTAACTATTGTAACTATTGTAACTATTGTAACTATTGTAACTATTGTAACTATTGTAACTATTGTAACTATTGTAACTATTGTAACTATTGTAACTATAGTAACTATTGTAACTATAGTAACTATTGTAACTATTGTAACTATTGTAACTATTGTAACTATAGTAACTATTGTAACTATTGTAACTATTGTAACTATTGTAACTATTGTAACTATAGTAACTATAGTAACTATTGTAACTATAGTAACTATTGTAACTATTGTAACTATAGTAACTATAGTAACTATAGTAACTATTGTAACTATTGTAACTATTGTAACTATTGTAACTATAGTAATTATTGTAACTATAGTTACTATAGTAACTATTGTAACTATTGTAACTATTGTAACTATTGTAACTATAGTAACTATTGTAACTATAGTAACTATTGTAACTATAGTAACTATAGTAACTATTGTAACTATTGTAACTATAGTAACTATTGTAACTATTGTAACTATAGTAACTATTGTAACTATAGTAACTATTGTAACTATAGTAACTATTGTAACTATTGTAACTATTGTAACTATTGTAACTATTGTAACTATTGTAACTATTGTAACTATTGTAACTATTGTAACTATTGTAACTATTGTAACTATTGTAACTATTGTAACTATTGTAACTATTGTAACTATTGTAACTATAGTAACTATTGTAACTATTGTAACTATTGTAACTATTGTAACTATTGTAACTATTGTAACTATTGTAACTATTGTAACTATTGTAACTATTGTAACTATTGTAACTATTGTAACTATTGTAACTATAGTAACTATTGTAACTATTGTAACTATTGTAACTATTGTAACTATTGTAACTATTGTAACTATTGTAACTATTGTAACTATTGTAACTATTGTAACTATTGTAACTATTGTAACTATTGTAACTATTGTAACTATAGTAACTATTGTAACTATTGTAACTATAGTAACTATTGTAACTATTGTAACTATTGTAACTATAGTAACTATTGTAACTATTGTAACTATAGTAACTATTGTAACTATTGTAACTATAGTAACTATTTTAACTATTGTAACTATTGTAACTATAGTAACTATTGTAACTATTGTAACTATTGTAACTATAGTAACTATTGTAACTATTGTAACTATAGTAACTATTGTAACTATTGTAACTATTGTAACTATAGTAACTATTGTAACTATTGTAACTATTGTAACTATAGTAACTATTGTAACTATTGTAACTATTGTAACTATAGTAACTATTGTAACTATTGTAACTATTGTAACTATTGTAACTATAGTAACTATTGTAACTATTGTAACTATTGTAACTATTGTAACTATAGTAACTATTGTAACTATTGTAACTATTGTAACTATTGTAACTATAGTAACTATTGTAACTATTGTAACTATTGTAACTATTGTAACTATTGTAACTATTGTAACTATTGTAACTATTGTAACTATTGTAACTATTGTAACTATAGTAACTATTGTAACTATAGTAACTATTGTAACTATTGTAACTATTGTAACTATAGTAACTATAGTAACTATAGTAACTATTGTAACTATTGTAACTATTGTAACTATTGTAACTATTGTAACTATAGTAACTATTGTAACTATTGTAACTATTGTAACTATAGTAACTATAGTAACTATAGTAACTATTGTAACTATTGTAACTATTGTAACTATTGTAACTATTGTAACTATTGTAACTATAGTAACTATTGTAACTATAGTAACTATTGTAACTATTGTAACTATAGTAACTATTGTAACTATTGTAACTATAGTAACTATTGTAACTATTGTAACTATTGTAACTATAGTAACTATTGTAACTATAGTAACTATTGTAACTATTGTAACTATAGTAACTATAGTAACTATTGTAACTATTGTAACTATTGTAACTATTGTAACTATTGTAACTATAGTAACTATTGTAACTATTGTAACTATAGTAACTATAGTAACTATTGTAACTATTGTAACTATAGTAACTATTGTAACTATTGTAACTATTGTAACTATTGTAACTATTGTAACTATTGTAACTATAGTAACTATAGTAACTATAGTAACTATAGTAACTATTGTAACTATAGTAACTATTGTAACTATAGTAACTATTGTAACTATTGTAACTATAGTAACTATTGTAACTATAGTAACTATTGTAACTATTGTAACTGTAGTAACTATAGTAACTATTGTAACTATTGTAACTATTGTAACTATTGTAACTATTGTAACTATAGTAACTATAGTAACTATTGTAACTATTGTAACTATTGTAACTATTGTAACTATAGTAATTATTGTAACTATAGTTACTATAGTAACTATTGTAACTATTGTAACTATTGTAACTATTGTAACTATAGTAACTATTGTAACTATAGTAACTATTGTAACTATAGTAACTATAGTTACTATAGTAACTATTGTAACTATTGTAACTATTGTAACTATTGTAACTATAGTAACTATTGTAACTATAGTAACTATTGTAACTATAGTAACTATAGTAACTATTGTAACTATTGTAACTATAGTAACTATTGTAACTATTGTAACTATAGTAACTATTGTAACTATAGTAACTATTGTAACTATAGTAACTATTGTAACTATTGTAACTATTGTAACTATTGTAACTATTGTAACTATTGTAACTATTGTAACTATTGTAACTATTGTAACTATTGTAACTATTGTAACTATTGTAACTATTGTAACTATTGTAACTATTGTAACTATAGTAACTATTGTAACTATTGTAACTATTGTAACTATTGTAACTATTGTAACTATTGTAACTATTGTAACTATTGTAACTATTGTAACTATTGTAACTATTGTAACTATTGTAACTATAGTAACTATTGTAACTATTGTAACTATTGTAACTATAGTAACTATTGTAACTATTGTAACTATTGTAACTATTGTAACTATTGTAACTATTGTAACTATTGTAACTATTGTAACTATTGTAACTATTGTAACTATTGTAACTATTGTAACTATTGTAACTATAGTAACTATTGTAACTATTGTAACTATTGTAACTATAGTAACTATTGTAACTATTGTAACTATAGTAACTATAGTAACTATTGTAACTATAGTAACTATTGTAACTATTGTAACTATTGTAACTATAGTAACTATTGTAACTATTGTAACTATTGTAACTATAGTAACTATTGTAACTATTGTAACTATAGTAACTATTGTAACTATTGTAACTATTGTAACTATAGTAACTATAGTAACTATAGTAACTATTGTAACTATTGTAACTATTGTAACTATTGTAACTATTGTAACTATAGTAACTATTGTAACTATTGTAACTATAGTAACTATAGTAACTATAGTAACTATTGTAACTATTGTAACTATTGTAACTATTGTAACTATTGTAACTATAGTAACTATTGTAACTATAGTAACTATTGTAACTATTGTAACTATAGTAACTATTGTAACTATTGTAACTATAGTAACTATTGTAACTATTGTAACTATTGTAACTATAGTAACTATTGTAACTATAGTAACTATTGTAACTATTGTAACTATAGTAACTATAGTAACTATTGTAACTATTGTAACTATTGTAACTATTGTAACTATTGTAACTATTGTAACTATAGTAACTATTGTAACTATTGTAACTATAGTAACTATAGTAACTATTGTAACTATTGTAACTATAGTAACTATTGTAACTATAGTAACTATTGTAACTATTGTAACTATTGTAACTATTGTAACTATTGTAACTATTGTAACTATAGTAACTATAGTAACTATAGTAACTATAGTAACTATTGTAACTATAGTAACTATTGTAACTATAGTAACTATTGTAACTATTGTAACTATAGTAACTATTGTAACTATAGTAACTATTGTAACTATTGTAACTATAGTAACTATTGTAACTATTGTAACTATTGTAACTATAGTAACTATAGTAACTATAGTAACTATTGTAACTATTGTAACTATTGTAACTATTGTAACTATTGTAACTATAGTAACTATTGTAACTATAGTAACTATTGTAACTATTGTAACTATAGTAACTATTGTAACTATTGTAACTATAGTAACTATAGTAACTATAGTAACTATTGTAACTATTGTAACTATTGTAACTATAGTAACTATTGTAACTATAGTAACTATTGTAACTATTGTAACTATAGTAACTATTGTAACTATAGTAACTATTGTAACTATTGTAACTATTGTAACTATAGTAACTATAGTAACTATAGTAACTATTGTAACTATTGTAACTATTGTAACTATAGTAACTATTGTAACTATAGTAACTATTGTAACTATTGTAACTATTGTAACTATAGTAACTATAGTAACTATTGTAACTATTGTAACTATAGTAACTATAGTAACTATTGTAACTATAGTAACTATAGTAACTATAGTAACTATAGTAACTATAGTAACTATTGTAACTATTGTAACTATAGTAACTATTGTAACTATAGTAACTATTGTAACTATTGTAACTATTGTAACTATAGTAACTATTGTAACTATTGTAACTATTGTAACTATTGTAACTATAGTAACTATTGTAACTATTGTAACTATTGTAACTATTGTAACTATTGTAACTATTGTAACTATTGTAACTATTGTAACTATTGTAACTATAGTAACTATTGTAACTATTGTAACTATTGTAACTATTGTAACTATTGTAACTATTGTAACTATTGTAACTATTGTAACTATTGTAACTATTGTAACTATTGTAACTATTGTAACTATTGTAACTATTGTAACTATTGTAACTATTGTAACTATTGTAACTATTGTAACTATTGTAACTATTGTAACTATTGTAACTATAGTAACTATTGTAACTATTGTAACTATTGTAACTATTGTAACTATAGTAACTATTGTAACTATTGTAACTATAGTAACTATTGTAACTATAGTAACTATTGTAACTATTGTAACTATTGTAACTATTGTAACTATTGTAACTATTGTAACTATTGTAACTATTGTAACTATTGTAACTATTGTAACTATTGTAACTATTGTAACTATTGTAACTATTGTAACTATTGTAACTATTGTAACTATTGTAACTATTGTAACTATTGTAACTATTGTAACTATTGTAACTATTGTAACTATTGTAACTATTGTAACTATTGTAACTATTGTAACTATTGTAACTATAGTAACTATTGTAACTATTGTAACTATAGTAACTATTGTAACTATTGTAACTATTGTAACTATAGTAACTATTGTAACTATTGTAACTATTGTAACTATTGTAACTATTGTAACTATAGTAACTATAGTAACTATAGTAACTATTGTAACTATTGTAACTATTGTAACTATAGTAACTATTGTAACTATAGTAACTATTGTAACTATAGTAACTATTGTAACTATAGTAACTATTGTAACTATTGTAACTAGAGTAACTATAGTAACTATTGTAACTATTGTAACTATTGTAACTATTGTAACTATTGTAACTATAGTAACTATTGTAACTATAGTAACTATTGTAACTATTGTAATTATAGTAACTATTGTAACTATTGTAACTATTGTAACTATAGTAACTATTGTAACTATAGTAACTATTGTAACTATTGTAACTATTGTAACTATAGTAACTATAGTAACTATTGTAACTATTGTAACTATAGTAACTATTGTAACTATTGTAACTATAGTAACTATTGTAACTATAGTAACTATTGTAACTATAGTAACTATTGTAACTATTGTAACTATTGTAACTATAGTAACTATTGTAACTATTGTAACTATTGTAACTATAGTAACTATAGTAACTATAGTAACTATTGTAACTATTGTAACTATTGTAACTATTGTAACTATTGTAACTATAGTAACTATTGTAACTATTGTAACTATAGTAACTATTGTAACTATTGTAATTATAGTAACTATTGTAACTATTGTAACTATAGTAACTATTGTAACTATTATAACTATAGTAACTATTGTAACTATAGTAACTATTGTAACTATAGTAACTATTGTAACTATTGTAACTATTGTAACTATTGTAACTATTGTAACTATTGTAACTATTGTAACTATTGTAACTATTGTAACTATTGTAACTATTGTAACTATTGTAACTATTGTAACTATTGTAACTATTGTAACTATTGTAACTATTGTAACTATTGTAACTATTGTAACTATTGTAACTATTGTAACTATTGTAACTATTGTAACTATAGTAACTATTGTAACTATTGTAACTATAGTAACTATTGTAACTATAGTAACTATTGTAACTATTGTAACTATAGTAACTATTGTAACTATTGTAACTATTGTAACTATTGTAACTATTGTAACTATTGTAACTATTGTAACTATAGTAACTATTGTAACTATTGTAACTATTGTAACTATAGTAACTATTGTAACTATTGTAACTATTGTAACTATTGTAACTATAGTAACTATAGTAACTATAGTAACTATAGTAACTATAGTAACTATAGTAACTATTGTAACTATTGTAACTATTGTAACTATAGTAACTATTGTAACTATAGTAACTATTGTAACTATTGTAACTATTGTAACTATAGTAACTATAGTAACTATTGTAACTATTGTAACTATAGTAACTATTGTAACTATTGTAACTATAGTAACTATAGTAACTATAGTAACTATTGTAACTATAGTAACTATTGTAACTATTGTAACTATAGTAACTATTGTAACTATAGTAACTATTGTAACTATAGTAACTATTGTAACTATTGTAACTATAGTAACTATAGTAACTATAGTAACTATTGTAACTATTGTAACTATTGTAACTATAGTAACTATTGTAACTATAGTAACTATTGTAACTATTGTAACTATTGTAACTATAGTAACTATAGTAACTATAGTAACTATTGTAACTATTGTAACTATTGTAACTATAGTAACAATTGTAACTATTGTAACTATTGTAACTATAGTAACTATAGTAACTATAGTAACTATTGTAACTATTGTAACTATTGTAACTATTGTAACTATAGTAACTATTGTAACTATAGTAACTATTGTAACTATTGTAACTATAGTAACTATTGTAACTATTGTAACTATAGTAACTATTGTAACTATTGTAACTATTGTAACTATTGTAACTATAGTAACTATTGTAACTATTGTAACTATTGTAACTATAGTAACTATAGTAACTATAGTAACTATTGTAACTATTGTAACTATTGTAACTATAGTAACTATTGTAACTATAGTAACTATTGTAACTATTGTAACTATAGTAACTATTGTAACTATTGTAACTATAGTAACTATAGTAACTATAGTAACTATTGTAACTATTGTAACTATTGTAACTATAGTAACTATAGTAACTATTGTAACTATTGTAACTATAGTAACTATAGTAACTATAGTAACTATTGTAACTATTGTAACTATTGTAACTATAGTAACTATTGTAACTATAGTAACTATTGTAACTATTGTAACTATAGTAACTATTGTAACTATAGTAACTATTGTAACTATAGTAACTATTGTAACTATAGTAACTATTGTAACTATTGTAACTATAGTAACTATAGTAACTATAGTAACTATTGTAACTATTGTAACTATTGTAACTATTGTAACTATTGTAACTATTATAACTATAGTTACTATTGTAACTATTGTAACTATAGTTACTATTGTAACTATAGTAACTATTGTAACTATAGTAACTATTGTAACTATTGTAACTATTGTAACTATAGTTACTATTGTAACTATTGTAACTATAGTAACTATTGTAACTATAGTTACTATTGTAACTATTGTAACTATAGTAACTATTGTAACTATAGTAACTATTGTAACTATAGTTCGTAAGCTGTCACTCGCCTTCATCACACAGCTCACACAGATCTCTATCGACGACTTCATCACTGCAGACTATACCTTCGTCGACGTTAAATCTACTGTTAGTGCTAGTAGTATTCTCATTTAAAATACCCTTCCTATTTATAGATATTTATATATCATGATGATTCAATAGTACATCGTTATTTATATATTATGACGTAAAGTGGTGTAATAATAAATATATTAATAATTACGATTAAACGATTATTAGATATATAAATTATGTATAATTAAATATGTATAATACATTACAACTATGATTACATCGTCGATGACGTAACACCGTGATTACGCAATCAGAAAGGGAACACGTGTCTCTATCTGACGGCAGCGAACGGGCATCACGAGGTCTGCGCTATTCTGATTAAGAATGATGCCGACTTGAACGAATCAGACGTAGTAAGTAGTGCTCAACGTTACGATGTATACGATGAGTACACTAGTTCAATAGATAGGTGGACATTATGAACGTATTATTATAATTAGAGTATATAAATTATAAACTATTAAAATTCATCCTATAGTGTATAAATATTCATAAATACAATAATTGTATATATATCGCGACTATTATTATAATATATAGTATATTATTTTATATTTAATACAAACCAATGTAATACTTTATCAATTTAATAACTATGTTGATAATGATGATAATTAATTAATTGATAACTGAAATATGTGTATATTATAAAAACTAATGGACAAAGCCTATAGGCTGAGTAAACTCACCAAGCGATATAGCATCGTACTTTGGGTAATTCTATCAGATTCGCTTGTAATAAAACTGGAACGCCTCCCATCCACCAGAGTGGAAACACGCCCCTTCACGTATGCGCAGAGTGCAATAATCTTAAAGTCGCTCAACTGTTGGTGAATTCCCTGGCGAATTGTAATGTCGTTAATCAGGTTACCGTTATTGTTATCGTGGTGGAGTCCTTTCATACCATCCAGGAACTTAGATGAAGTTTTCACTTATAACCATATGGCTCTAATTCATACGGTCCCTAGCGAAGCCGCTTTCATGTTAATAAATCTATGATTGTAAATTTTATTTATAAACAATTATATACGATCACTTCTAAATATTAGTATTGTAAAACCACTTTCATTGGTCCTGAACCCGTGTCCTACTACCCGTATGTCTAACACATTAGCCGACTGGTTCAAATTAAATTTATAAATTCGTTTGCACTTCGTAAAGTTATTAAGTTCATTACAAATTATTAATAATTAATCATTAGTGTAAGATAACTACAATTACATTCATATCACCTTGACAGCAGTTCCCTATTACTATAATCAGAGGCTTAGTATTATAGTCGTAGTAGGTCAATCACTAATATTGTTTACATAGTTGTATATTGTATATTTAAGTATATTTGTAGTAACATTCGTTATTATAATTCATCTCAATAATTATCCACACGCATATGAATATTATACTTACTACCCGAATAGTGAATATAATATAATATATGGTAGAATATTTAAAAGCTATAAGTAAGCTTATATTTAGAATATCGCTAATATAACTTAATATCGTACATTGATGATATAACGTATGAATATTAGAGTATCGAACGGAGTCTATATTAACATCGTCGAGTTCAAACCCGCCGTTATCTCCCAGTAAGTTCACGTAATCGCTACGAGTAACCTAACGCAACCATTACCTAAGAGAGGGGAGACGCCCCTACACGTGTCGGTGTGTAACGGGTTCACTTCCATCGTTAACTGTCTGCTGGTGGCCGGGGCTGATAGCTCTATCCGAGAGAAGGTTACGCGCGCTACGTATAGCTATAGGGTACGCTCTCTATCCGTATTTCTTATGCCTCATACATATCTGCCTACTTACATCTGTATTGCTCCATTGCTTTCTACCCCTCTATCTCTTTCTTTCTCGTTATTTATCCCTCTCTCTCTATCTTCAATATGTGTAATTTGCTTATACTCTTATTTTATCTATTCAATATATATATATATATATATATCATATACCCGATATCTCTGCAATATATATATATATACCCGCTCTGTATATCCCTTACTTGCTCTTCACCTATGTTTCACAGAAGTTCTTTGTCCATTCCTCTCTTTATCTTTACATTTTAATGAAAACGTTAAATCTGCCTATTTAATTTACACACGAGCTCCAGGTCTCCCTCTAACCTTCTCCTGTCACTCTCCCTCTACCTATCTTTCATTCTCTCTCTAACATTCTCCTCTCACTCTCCCTCTAACCTTTTCTTTTCTTCTTCTCTACCTATCTTTCACTCTCTCTCTACTTATCTTTCACTCTCTCTCTATCTTACCACATATACACTCATTCTGCCTGTTAAATATACACACCTCTATATTTCGCCTCCCTTACCCTCCTTTCTTTCTCCCTCTTCTTTTTCTATTTCCCTCTTACCCTATTTTTCAAATACACACCTTCATTCTCACCTTTTATTAAATATCCAACGCTCAATATTACATCTATAATGTAAGAGAACGGCGTAATGATGATATTACCGTTAACGTTCGCTGGTATTCCTCACGCCCTATTGCATCATCGTTATTACGTATTACATCATCGTTATTACACATTACATAATCGTTATTACACATTACATCATCGTTATTACGTATTACATCATAGTTATTAAGTATTACATCATCGTTATTACACATTACATCATCGTTATTACGTATTACATCATCGTTATTACGTATTACATCATAGTTATTAAGTATTACATCATCGTTATTACACATTACATCATCGTTATTACGTATTACATCATCGTTATTAAGTATTACATCATAGTTATTAAGTATTACATCATAGTTATTAAGTATTACATCATAGTTATTAAGTATTACATCATAGTTATTAAGTATAACATCACAGTTATTACACATTACATCATCGTTATCACGCATTACATAATCGTTATCATGCATTACATCATCGTTATTACGTATTACATCATAGATATTAAGTATAACATCATAGTTATTAAGTATTACATCATAGTTATTAAGTATTACATCATAGTTATTAAGTATAACATCATAGTTATTAAGTATAACATCATAGTTATTAAGTATTACATCATAGTTATTAAGTATTACATCATAGTTATTAAGTATAACATCATAGTTATTAAGTATTACATCATAGTTATTAAGTATAACATCATCGTTATTACGTATTACATCATAGTTATTAAGTATTACATCATAGTTATTAAGTATAACATCACAGTTATTACACATTACATAATCGTTATCATGCATTAAATCATCGTTTTCACGCATCGTAGCTAGGGAGAACTCCACTGAAACTAGCGTCCCGGGCAAGCTTCGTAAACATCGTAGACATGCTGATTATTGACGACCGCTTCCATCTAGACGAACAGGTCAGTGTCGTATGGCCACAGGTAGACCTACTCGATGGTAGGGTATCTCATTGATAACTTATGCCGTGTTTAGGAAAATAATATATGCATACGTACATTACGTACTTTTCATATATATATATATTTAAATGTGTGTGTGAGTATATACCAAAATAAATTGTAATTTAGAATCTTACATGTATGATAAAAAACAATTGAACCATTTTTATAATTAATCAAATAGATAAATAAAATTATTTGTGAAAGTAAATAATATAATGTGGATATCCGGTGGATCCTGTAAAATTTAAACTTTACTACCTGCCTTTAAAACATATCAAACATTAACTTTGTTTTATAATACCTATTATATTATAACAAATACCTTGCCAATCTCTTAATTATAAACTAATAACAAATATACTAACGCATCTTTCGGCTGCCATCTTTTCATACTTATCAAGTAGCCAAGTACTTATTAAAGGTAGATAGATAGCTATAGGTTTATTTTTATAAATACAATAAATATTGTGAATATATGATGTGCAGCATTTATCGGCGATATAATAAAATAGGATTTTAGAAAATAGTTACGTACTTTCGAAAACCTTCATAAAATAATAAACGAAAGGCGCATTAATAGTTATTAAAATATGATTAATTAATATATAGCATTCGCTCTAACCAATAGTAAGCCACACATATTCACACTTAAGTATCCAAGTCATCCCGACAGAATTATTATTATTATCTAATATATCTAGTATATCTAAATATTTGATAACCAAAACATCAGAAATTTAATTAGTTGTGGTCAACTCACATGTATACATAGGAAAACCAACCAAGCCAGATCATGAAGCATCTTTTTTTCAATTAGATATATATATATATATATATATATTGATAAAATAACATCAAAGATAATACAAATAAATCATGTAATAATCATCGATATAAAGAAAGTGGATAAGCAATTGACGCACGCAATGCATGTAAAAGATAGATACGTGAATGACACTTTTATCGATAAATTAACAAAGTGGTATCAGTGATTTTGATTGGATATTAGTCATATTATATATGTCAAATATTAAAACAGTAGGCTTTTCGTCGAAATAGATTAAAGTGACTTATATCTATATCAATGGATTTAAATTATAAATATCAATAAAATCATTATATCTTCAATTTAAATACACAAAATTACGAGGAATGTTGATATTTTGTATTTTAAATATATAATTTTATTTTTAGTATAGATAGCACATTAAAATTAGTAGTAATTATCAATATATATATATATATGTATAAATAAATATTATTATAAATAAAAAGTAGTGGGCCAGATAGTGGGTTTCGACTGCAGCGCCCGTAGCGGATAGTGCCATACACATTCAATTGCTTATCCACTTTCTTTATATCGATGGTAATAATATACAATAAGATTGACTATATAAAGTAATTATATATTTGTTATTGTTTCATTGACTATTAAGTTTTTAATTGTTAGTATAGCCTCTCTGTTACATGTAGACCTATCTATTCGATTACAACTTACATTTGTAATGTTGTTTGATAACGTATTAGATCTTAACAGATTAAGTATATCTGCAGATCTAACTATCTAATAGTTTATTCCATAATAGTTGCATTGCGAAAGTGTAGAATATTTGTAATATTCAACTTACATAATTAGATATTTTAAATTGCTAGATATTTTTATTGCATATAGAATTGTTAATTTAAATGTACTCTATAACGTTAAGATAATATATTATCTTTAGCTCTTAGCTTAATCTAGCTTCACTAAATCACTTAAAAGATATTATATTTTTTGAATGTAGCATCACAATTAGGGTATTTTCGAAGTTTGAGTATTGATCTAATAGCAATATTCTGTACAAGGGTAATTTTTAAATAAATATTTAACATGTGAAACGCCATATTCCATTTTAATAATTAAGATCAGACATACAAATAGTTTACAAAATATAAGTAAATGGGTAGTATTTATTAGTTTACAAAATATAAGTAAATAGGTAGTATTTTATTAAACATATATAATAGGGCAGTCATAATTGATAACCTCTTAATAGTGAAATTAACATGGATTTCTTATTTTAATGTTGATCAATTTGTATCCCAAGATATTTTAAAGAGAAATACGATTACTTCTATTATTATTAACCAACATCATGATCTCTCGTGATGTCGGATGCCTACAAAACACTAGTCAGTTCATCACCAGTACTTCTGTTTTACAGACGTTCGGAGTACAATGCGCTAGACAATGCCACCATTGTTTTTACACGTGTGATTCGTGCCAACACCACATGGTAACCCCCCGCCCCCGCCCCCCCCACCCCGGGGCGCTTGTAACGCAACGTTCTTATTGTTACTATTGTCCTACTTCTCGTTCTTACGTTCATGAATGTGCTTTGCTTATATTTGTAAGTTTTCACTTTAATGCTTTATTATAATCACTTTAATGCTATATATATATATATATATATATATATATATATATATGTATGTATATATATGTATATATATATTATTGGTATTTAAATGTCGCTATTTAATTATTGTATAGGCTATAATATATAAATATGATAATTATTTTACATCAGCATTTCTGTTCCGAATCACCATCGCCTACTTTATAATCAGTGGCCAAACTAAGGCCTGCTTACCTATGCTGTATGACACCTTAGTATAGAATGTTGCACATATTCTACGTATGTACAGCACTTGTAGCTATTATCTCTAGTTTTCTTTATGTATGTCGTATCTTCGTAATATTGTATATATATAAATATATATATTTATATAAATATATATATATATATATATAAATATATATATATATATATTTATATATATATATATATACAATTCTATAATATTCTATAATAAATGTTAAATAAGCTTCGACGGGTATAACATGAGGTAACATGGGGTGTACTAGACGTAACCTATTTGCACCCCATTTAGAAAGAAGACATTCTACTGCGAAACAGTGAACCCGAAGAGCAGATCAAGGCGTTGCTATGGAAGCTGGCCACTAAACAACTGAAGAACAACGACTGGAAACGACTGGCTATGCACTGGAAGTTCACCGACGATCAGATTAAAGCGATTGAACACCAATACACGGGTATAGTAATAAACGCTACAGAATATATAGTATAGTAATTTAACTATGGATGCAACGCCGTACACCGTACACTGTGCAGTAAGTTTACAGTGTACGGCAACATTATATCATATTTTTTATATATTTTCATTCATATATTTTCTAATATAAAAAAACATAAAAACTAGATTCCTTACTGATAAGTGCCCTAAGGTATGCCGTAAGCCTCGCAAACAATAGTAATGTATAGTGATGCATAGTGATGCATTGTAACTACTGCATACCACCTACTGCATACCACTTACTGCGTGTCACTTACTGCGTGTCACTTACTACGTGTCACTTACTGCGTGTCACTTATAGCTTCATATATGCAGTATGTCATTAACGTTACTAATTACAGGATGTACGACGTACGTTTACACTCTCGTACGCACAGTCGTACACTAACATATTTATTACGTATAATAATATATCATTGTATAGGTTTTACCGTACATTGTAAAATATTGTAATTATAATATATCATATTAGTTTAGATAACAATTCAAAAGTAAATATTTAAAATTATATTTTAATTTTAAATATTATTTTTACGATAGCTATATTAATTTTAATGTTGATACTGCTTATAATTATATCAAAATATTTGATACACATTGATATATATATATATATATATATTTATTGTTATTATGGCTCTAATGTCCCTTTGAAGCAATACACATATACACATATATTATATAATTTATATATATATATAATTCCTTATAACAATGTTGATGTGAACAATTGCACAGGTGTGAACAGTTACCGAGAGCACGGCTACCGCTTGCTGCTGATCTGGTACCGAGGATGTAGGTCGGGCTGCGTACGGCTACTGTTCGAGGCGTTGGTCTCCATCGGACGTCAGCCATTGGCCGAGAAGACGCGACGAGAGGCCAATCAGTTGTTGTTGCGCGCTCGGTCGAACTCCCACCCGTCCGGCCATCACGCGCAGCAGCAGAACACGTCGTGCCTTATTATGTAATCTCGCGTAGTCGCGGTACCCTCGATACGGTTGCGTAATAGATTGTCACTGCAGACGTAACATCGAGTATATCACCATACGTGTATCAGTATACATAACTTATCTTTAGGGTTATTTTTACACCGGTGTATGTAGGGCATACTTTCGTAATACGTGCATCCCGCGAATAAGTAACTGTTAATATATACATTACATGTTATATTAATGATTATATATACGTGTTTATTATGATTAATTTGAAATAGTTTACATATCATTTATAAATATATCACCCAAAGAAGAATGTACGACGAATACTTGTTCTAACCATAAGCGTTTCATTATTTATAGTGCATCTTAGTTCTGTTCTCAATTGTCTATTTATAACCTATGCCAACAGATTCGCTGAGTATACTATTTTAATACGATTATAAACTATTAATATTTGATATTTAATTTTTGTATGCATTCTAGTAATTAAATAATAACACGGCTGAATACATGGATACGTCTGATGTATCATGTATATTATCATCATATAGTACTATATTATTATATTTTTTTATTTTAATAAAAAAAATATCATTTATTATTTTCGATTAACTACAATAATGTGAAATAATTTAAATATAAGTAACTGTTATATAAATATATATATATAATATATTCAGATATTATATTTGAATTTGAAAATATTAAATAAATATTTATTACGAAATTTATTAAATTATAAAATATATATACAATGAAACATTAGCATAAAGTGAATCTAGCGATACATCGTATATGTTGTAACGAATGGATTAATATTCACAGAATACTATTAATACTTATATATATGTAATGTGCTATATGTTAGCGATTAAGTATTGAATAATCACTCAGCTCTCACGCTTAATCCTCACGAATATAATGATATGCAGGTCGGATACACTATCAGTATGCATGAATCGCAGCTCGCTATATTATATCATCGCGATAACGATTATGTAATGAATTCACTTCAGTCGCCGCGCCGTGTATTATGTAATACTAGAGATGATGTAACCGGTCACGAAATTGACGTATTAGCGGAGTAGGTAAACGTGATGTTGGAGTCGCGAAACACCGCCAATAACCTATCTTTGTCCTTCAGGAAGATGTGCAAGGTCATATTCACGTACGAGAGTAGCGTGTCCAAGTTCGTCGGGGATTTAGTCGTCGGCATGGATGCCGGTATCGTGACGTTACTGGCGAGGGGTGTTTCGGTCGTCGGGGCGGTAGTAGCCGGGGCGATGTTAGTCGTCGAGGGTGGCTCGGTGTTCTTCGTAGTAGTAGAGGTCATCTGAACCGGAAGTTCTTGCTTCATCAGACTCACGCGTAGGTTAGTGTACAGACGATGCTTGGTTATCGCGATCATCGTGTAGTCCATGCTGTTGAGGCCGTCCGCCGCGTCAGATCTTGATCTCTTTGCCTTGGCCAGTAGATTGTATCTGTGCGCGTGGGGAGGAGGATAGCCGTATTAGGTATCGATGGTACTATCGTAACTTTGTCGACGTTTAAGACGTTTTGAATAACACATTTATATTTAGTTTAGATATATTAATGATGATTACGTAATATATATATATATATATATATAGAAAACTGCCTGTGTGGCTCAGTTGGTTAAGCGTTAGACACATAAGCAGTAGGACGCGGGTTCAAACCCCGTCCTGACCAATAAAATATGTCTTACAATAATATTTAGAAGAAATCTTAATCATAATTGTGTATAAATAAATGATCGGCTCTCGTTAACCATGGATGCCTTAACATGAGAGCGGCTTCTAAGGGACATTAGAGCCATATATGGTTATAAGTGAAAACTTCATCTAAGTTCCTGGTTGGGATGAAAGGACTCCACCAAATAAAAATAACAATTGTTAATATAATGAAAGATTTCGATAAAAATACAATTACAAATAAAATAATGATCTCTTTAAACAAGTTTATAAATCACTATGTGATAATATTGAAGATATGCACTATAGATCATTGCATGATCATCTAAAAACTACAATTTTATTACGATATCTTCAATATCCTTAGCGCAACATTCTCAGATGCTGAGTGATACATCTTCGACGATTAATAAGTTTAAACCTGAAGTATAAGAAATGAGCTACCTATTTAAATATAACGTATTCGATACATATATTATCAGCACTGTGACATACCACAAAAGAGTTACCGCATAGGCTAGCTAAGTGTCAAATATGCGTATCGTATATATAACAGTTGCTAGTTATTATGTTTATCAATAAATTAATAAAAGATAAATAAAAACACAAGACATTTTGTTACATATTTGTTTTGTATTGTCCTGGGCCCCTCACAGTTATTTATAACATGTACACGTCTATGACTTCTCGAGGGGTCCATTTGTATCCGATATCTGTAGTCGTGGTTCAATAAATAAATATTATATTATGAAGAATTAGAAAATACATAGCATGAAACTATTTTATAAAAGTTAGTTTTAATGTAAAGAAAATTAAAGAGAACTACAGGAATGGAAAAAAATATAATTATGTAGCGAAAACAAACAATTGTTGGTTCATAACTAGAGATAATAGAAGATATTACAAGGATAGAAAAATGACCATAATGTCAGAATACGCTATGATCCTCTGGGTTATGATATCTAAAACATGTGATAACTAAACGCACAGTTAAGAATCATATTATATAATTGTAATTATTCGAATTCTAACAAATAATGTAGGTATATTTGGAGATACACTAAATATAAATTATAAAATATAAGTTTTAAATAAACCAGATTAGAAAATGAAAAATATATTATCCCAGTAAAATATCAAATAAAGAATCATATATGAAGTGTATGTAAAAATCAATAATAATGTTGTTTAAAGAGAATATGTGGACATTATTTGCACATATTTAAAATGAAAAGAAGATAAAATTCACCAAATATTAATAAATTACTTTTTAAAAAGTAAAAGTATATTACTTTAATAATTGATATTCTAGGTAAATATTTAGGAAAGTGTGTCTGTACTACAGACTCTGTAGGTCAAGTGATAAAGTAGTTTTAGATAAATAGCGAAACCATCAAGGTGAAGTACGTTAGCATAATATAGTAATCTATTATTCACTGGTTTCTAAAAGAAATTATATTTATAATTTGTCACTTATTTCATTTAATTGATATTTTATTTTTCATAATATATATATATAGTTGAAGCTTGTTTCGTATTTCATGATGTAAACTTTGATACTATTTGATTTTCCCCGATTAAAGTTTCTATAATAATACTCTGTAATAAACAAAATTCCGAACATTTTTATTTTAGTTACTTAAATATATTTATATATATATATATATATATATATAAATAGGGTAATTTTCTCGATAAGCAGTAATGCTACTACAATAACCCAGTTCTTATACTTAAATATGATAATAATATATATATATATTGTAATAATATATTTATAAATATATAAATGTACTCTGGTACCACATTACCTATTCTTGTTTGGCTTATTATTTGTTTCCTGTTGATGTTTTAACATCGTGTATCTCGCCGTGGAAACAGGGAATTTCACAATGTGTAGTTTCTGAAATTGAGTCCTGAATAAAAGCGTATTTCTGTAATATATTATATAATATCGTATATAATATAAAAAGGGTAATTGTCTCGACAAGCAGCAATGCTTCTACAATTACCCAGGTACTTGTACCTAAATCTGATAATAATAATAATAATAATAATAATCACGACTTATCAACAGGCTCGTAGCTCATTAACAGGCTCCTAGCTCATTATTAGGTCTTTAGCTCATTAGATTTTATTTTTTATCAACAAATTTATTTCATCAAAATATGCAACTATAATTATTTATCTATCAAATTTTTAATAAAATTCAATTCAAATCAACTATAGATATAAAATATTTGTAAAATTTCAATAATTTGATCGTAATAATATGGTATTACTACGCTAGTGATATTAATAGATATAAAAGTTATCTACAGAGTAAATTAAATGTACTATTATTTCATACTCAATCTCTACAGTTATCCCTTTTTAGTATACCCATTACAATTTAGTAGTTACACATAAAATAAAAATAATACTTTTAAAGCTTATATCAATAACCCTATATCTTATGTCACCTTTGATGAATTGTTATAAAATTTTCAGAGTAATACACATAATATATAACTTATTTAAAGGTAGCCTATTGATAATACTAAACAATTGTAGATACTGTATAGATTATAATTTTGTCAGTATAAATTTACTAGATCTACTTTTTATTAGCTTATACGTTATATATAACAATCCTATGGCCTAATATAATAGGATAATAGTATAATGGAAATAGGATAGAATGTTATCTATGTAATAACAAATAAAAAAATCATTTTGTGCACGATCTCAAAAGACATCGGTATTCTAGTAGATACATTAATTCCATATGTTTAAATACCGAGAACTTAACGATGGGCTTAACACAATTATACTATAGAACATATATATATATATATATATATATATATTTACATATATAGTTGTGATAATATTCATTGTTGTAATTAATTATATATAAGTATATTATAATAGGTATTATAATATATATAAATATATTTATTATTAAAAGTATTTTTAATATACCTACAAAATTAACCTATTATAATATGCCGCAATATAATTGATGACAACAAGGAATACGATCACGACTCCACGCCGTACACTATATCGTTAGACATAAAAGTAACCGGTGTAACAGATTGTCATCCTCTCCTCCCCAACCCCAGAATAAATTAGAGTATCCGTTGATTTTTTGGAACGCTTCTTTCTGGAACGCCGTCACTCCCCCGAATATATCTTTGTACTTTATTCTGGTGAGTGGTGTTAGTAGTAGTGACGATCACGTGGTGTGTTACATACTTAATTATTATGCTAATCAATCGTAAATTCTAAATTACTGTTATTGTAATGATTTATTTATAATTTATTTCATTTTTATTTTATATTCGAATAACGAAATTAAATTTGTTACAATTGTTACACGATTTATAAAATAATTATTAATATTATTTGTAAATCATAGATATTAAAATATTACCATGTATTTTATAATATTTTAATAAATAAATAAAAATAAAATATATAAAAAGTCTTTAAAAATTAATCAATTTGTTTCCATTATAAATATTAACAATAAGTTAAATATAGCTTATTAATCAATAAACATAATAAAAAAATGACTTATTTCAGTGACATAAAATGGGGACACCATTGAAATTAGTCGACATAAATAATTATATATTGAATATTATGATAAAAATATGTGAATTAATTGATAAAATAATATATAAAAAATAAATGTATGTTTAATGAATTTTAATGAATAATGATATATTTTATATTTATCCTAGAAGTGTATCATATTATATATGTATATATAGGCACATATAGGCATATATATAGGCACATATATATATATATATATATATATATATATATATATATATTATTATTTTTATTAGGTGGAGTCCCATCCCATCCAGGAACTTAGATGAAGTTTTCACTTATAACCATATGGCTCTAATGTCCCTTCGAACCCGCTCTCATGTTAAGGCATCCATTTTTTTAACGAGAGCCGACCATTTATTTATACACAATTATATAAGATCACTTTTAAATAATATTTTAAGACCCATTTTATAAAATTAATTAATGGTCCGGACGAGGCTCGAACTCAATGCTTAGTCTCGTAGTTGTATGCATTATTTCAATTGAAATAAAAGATTATTAATAATCTTTTAAAAATAAGAATAATCATGATTGTGAAACACTCTATTCTCTATACCATTTCAAATGTTGAATTTTTAAAATTAATTTCATTATATTATGATATTTACTATCATTTCATTATTTCGTATACATATTTATTATATTGATTCATCCCTTAAAATGTGTGCTCGTTATCACTTATTATGTGTCATATCGATATAAAATATAAAGTACACATTATCGAATGTTAATTCAATATAGGAGTGGTTAACAGATTAAACAGGTGCAATACTATGACGCATAAGTAAAATGTAATGAGTAATGTAGAGATATAATCAGTAGCTAATGTTTCTTAGTTTATGGTTTACCTACAGATTCGGATTTTCTTTACAAATAAATACAATAAGTTAATAATGCACCTTTTTTAATATTTGTATTCTATAGATATTCATTATATTAAAATTTATATTAAAACATTTAATATATGAGAATTAAATTAAGTATTGATATTAAAAATGTGGTACTCTCCTTCCTAAAAATATTCTAAATCTATTACATAACATAATTACATAATTATTCTTACTCTATTGATTATATAGTTTAGAATTATGTGGAAATCTAAATACTTTGGTAATTTATATTAAATAGAATTATTACAAAAAAATAATTATAATTATTAATACAGATATATTTTTTGTTTGCTAGAAAATCACTTTCTAGCAAACATTTCCGGACATTATTTCCGGAAATACTGGTAGTGGGATGTGACCCCCTTTACAGTGTACTAGTAATATCGTTACAGTATACTAGGAATGTGTATTCAGTGTGTGTTACATTAATATTTTACGTTAGTTTAATGTATATACATAATTATATAAGTCGATATCAAAATAATATCGTGCTGTGTGTAGGTTTGTAACACAATACATATGGTGAATTCACCTTTCAATGAAATCTAACCCTACCGTACTAACCCTGGCGTACTGAAAAAAGTGTAATCTAGACGGCAAAAGAATCGTGTTATAAAATTACTAGTCAAAGTAATTATTATTAAAGTAATTATTATCGATATCTTAGGTAAAACTATTTTATAAATTCTAATGTTCGTCTCTAATTCGTTACGAATACGCAGCGAATGTGGCGAACCCTATACGTTACACGTACGGTACCGCGGCGTGCGTGAGATACTAACTTATAGTCCCATATGTTGATAGCGATGGACATGTGTTGCACGCGGTTAGGACACGAGTACGAAGTGACGTCGTTCTCGGGCAGCAGATCTACGTCGTGGAAGATGTAGCACGAATAGTTGCCGAGTTTACGAGCTTCCATGACGCCGACGTTCATCAGAGATCCTCGGTTGAAAGTTTCTCCGTCGACCTACGGGTTGTGATACGCAGACGTTAGGAGCAAGAGTAGCGGCGGGAGGAGTAGGAGGAGCAGGAGGAGCGGCGGGAGGAGGAGGAGGAGCAGGAGGAGCGGCGGGAGGAGGAGGAGGAGGAGGAGGAGCGGCGGCAGGAGCAGGAGGAGCAGGAGGAGCGGCGGTAGGAGCAGGAGGAGTGGCGGGAGGAGGAGCAGGAGGAGCAGGAGGAGTGGCGGGAGGAGGAGGAGGAGCAAGAGGAGCGGCGGCAGGAGGAGGAGGAGCAAGAGGAGCGGCGGCAGGAGCAGGAGGAGTGGCGGGAGGAGGAGCAGGAGGAGCGGCGGGATGAGGAGGAGGAGCAAGAGTAGCGGTGGGAGGAGGAGGAGCAGGAGGAGCAGGAGGAGCGGCGGGAGGAGCGGCGGGAGGAGAAGGAGGAGGAGGAGGAGCGGCGGCAGGTGCAGGAGGAGCAGGAGGAGCGGCGGTAGGAGCAGGAGGAGTGGCGGGAGGAGGAGCAGGAGGAGCAGGAGGAGTGGCGGGAGGAGGAGGAGGAGCAAGAGGAGTGGTGGGAGGAGGAGGAGCAGGAGGAGCGGCGGGAGGAGGAGGAGCAGGAGGAGCGGCGGTTACTGGCGGAATACGCGCATTACTGGCTCAATTATTTGATACTAGAATATACCTATTGCAATATACGACTTTTTAAATTAAAATATTATAATATGTAAGTATTAAAAAAGGCATTTTTAAAACGTAATTACACTATCAAACGTAACATATACTATTAACTGTTATAATGTTATTAATATCTTTATTATTATTATTATCGTATTCATTATTAGTTATAGCTAGGCATAATCGAGGTTGAGCATTATGACTAATACAGGTAGGAACCTATGCGATTTTAAGCGATAGGAACATATAGAAAACGATGGGAACCTATAGGAAACGTGTTAATCTGAGGAAGGAACACTTACAAATGTGCTAACTATATACGTAAATCTGCATTCGATAATATTCGCTACAAATATCTAACACAAGTTTGATCTATAAAAGCGATATTACTATTCGCGCGAGTGAAGCCCTCCTCGGTGGCAGAGGTCACGGACAGAGGTCACGGGCAGAGGTCAAGTGTAACCTGTTCTACGATGAAGATAGTGTACTCGAGAAGCTGCCTCCGCAGGAACGGATGCATGTGACCCAGGAACAGCATCAGATGCGCCGCACGATTCCTGGGTGGGGGGGGGGGGCGATTATAGGGGTGAAACAGAGCGATAATAAGGCGATACGACGATATCAATAATACTGTGATATATTTATTATACACATATATATATATAAAAGATATGCTAAAACGATATTACAAGCTAAAGTATAAAGCACAGGACGATCACAAGAAATAACTCGATTACTAATATTAATCAGTAGACATCTAAACCAACTAGCAAATTATTAAATAAGTTGAAGAGCGAGAATAATGGAGACAATTTGTTATACACGCGACCGAGATGATTACACTACGATGCACGAGTCGTGGGAGTTAATGTAAGCAAATAAGTAAGTAAGTATATATATATATATATATATCATTATTATATATAATACATTAATTATGGATTAAATAATCGGATAAAATTAATAAACAATAATATAATCGAGATATTAATTTAAATCGAACAAAAAAGTAAAGTTAGATGGACAGAGTACAATTAGTGTGTAAGTAAAGTATTTTTTAATTAGTTGTTATTTAGTTTTTTATATACATTTAGCAAAGATGTTTCTAAGGAAAGATATAACACTTATGCGAAGTCATATCATTTGATGTTTTACTCAGAAAATGAACATCTACACATAGTAATTTTTATTTTTGCACAAATGTGATATTTATAATGTAAATATGTATCAAATTATACTTTTAAAATGTAAACAAAAATGGTTGAATAAAATATTGTTTATATGATAAAAGTAAATATATTTTACAAATATATAACAGGTAAAGCATATTTTGGTTTTAAATGATATACATATCTATGAAGTGAGTAAAAGCTAACTTATATTGCTGTAGTTTAATAGAATAATGAAAACATCATCGTATAAAAACATCAGAAACCCTAAATCTATTCCAGTGATGTCCATACTATAATCAATGTCCTTGCTATAATTGCAGGGGTTCATATTAACAAAATTATATAGATAGGGTATTGGGTATCTTTTCCAGGTATAATTTTGCAGTGTAATTTTTATAAATTATCACTACAATAAACTATTTCTTATTTAATGTGGTTTAGTGAGGTATGCAATTGTTGGAAGATTCTCATCTGATAACCATGTTTCCGTAATGATGAGCAAATCAATGTTTAAGTCTATACAGTAATCAATAATAATCTCAGGTTTATTGCAGATTGATCTTGTATTTATTAGGGCTGCTTTTATGTACTTTATATCTTTTCCATTATTTGATATTTTGGTAATTCTTTGTACGATTTTGGTGATATTGGTGGGCGTTTTATTTTTACTATGATAAAATTTGTTGATTGGGTATCGTAAAGTACTCTGTGTATTTCATCATTTGAAGGGTTTTCTTCATTTAATTTGTTTGCTTCTATACTTTTTTCTTTTAATTCACTTTGTTCATTGAGTGTAAGATCATTAGATATCGTAATATACTTATCTGGTGCATACATTACTTTTTTAAGTTTTTGAGATATAGAGATTTTGTCAGATTCTGAGTTATATCTGATGCAAATTAAACTTAATTTTTTGACAGATTGATTTTTTTGAGCAATTCTTTTGACAGTGATTGGTTTAATGCTAGATTTAAGATGACAACTAAATAATATTTCAACGAATGTGGTGGCTTCAATAGAATCATCGACACCATGTAGTATATGGTTGTATTTCCTATATTCCTTATCTCTGTCTGATATCATAATATTCGTAGTATGCTGTTTTAGTTCGCTTTTAAGTATGCTTGAAAATGATTCTATCGGTGTCGAGCTTCTAGGTTTGGAATTATTTATAATTTCAACTAGAGTATTTTCTATCTGATCAAGTTTTACAGAAATTGATTTAGCGCTGTGTTGTTTTCGACATTTGGTACAGTTCCAAATACATCCAGGATTATTATTTGAATTGTAAAATTTTGCGATCTTAATAGTAAGATCTTCACAATTAATACAAAATAATGTTAAGCATGACATACATGAAGTAAGGAGCGAGTTAGTCGATGGTATGATATTTGTGTTACATGTAAAACAGGTATTAGACATTGTAAGTAATATTATTAGATATTAGTGTTGGAAATTTTCAGATTTTTCACTCAGTCGAAGGTTTCGAATAGTAAATAAATACACTTCGAAGGTTTCAAATTGTACTATTTTAATTAAATTAAGTATTCGAAGGTTTCGAATAGTAAATAAATACACTTCGAATGTTTCAAATAGTATTATTTTTATTAAATTAAGTATTCAAAGGTTTCGAATAGTAAATAAATACACTTCGAAGGTTTCAAATAGTATTATTTTTATTAGATTAAGTATTCAAAGGTTTCGAATAGTAAATAAATACACTTCTAAGGTTTCAAATAGTATTATTTGTGTTAAATTAAGTATACAAAGTTTTCTAATAGGTAAATTATTCATTTCGAAATTTAAAATAGATACAATTTGAAGGTTTTAAATATATTATTTGTATTAAATTAAGTATTCGAAATTTTCAAATAGTTAAATTATTCATTTCTAAGGTGTAAAATAGTAAATAGATACACTTCGAAGGTTTAAAATAGTATTATGTGTATTAAATTAAGTATTCGAAGTTTTCAAATAGTTAAATTATTCATTTCTAAGGTGTAAAACAGTAAATAAATACACTTCGAAGGTTTAAAATAGTATTATTTGTATTAAATTAAGTATACAAAGTTTTCTAATAGTTAAATTATTCATTTTAAAGGTTTAAAATAGTAAATAAATACACTTTGAAGGTTTCAAATAGTAAATATATTTAATAATTAAAAATAATAATAATTATTTATTTTGACAAATATATATAATAATAGAATGTAATATAATTAAAAATGGTTATGAATTTTGATTAATGATCAATGAATATCAATAAGTCTAATTTCTCTGGACATAATTTTGAACGTTTTTTTGTTAAAATATTTAGAGCCATAGAAAATATTCTTTCTGCAGGAACAGAACATGACTGCCCAGTAGAGCGGCTTGAAAAATATAAAATTTTCAGATAATTTATCGCTTCAGTAAGATAATATTAGAAAACATGTAATATAATTCAATACAAAAAAAATTAACTTAATTCGTAAAATATTGAATAGTCAATATGACTTTCAATTTTAACATAGGATTGATAGGAAATCTTATAATGGAGTAGATACAAAATTAATTCAATACAATTTTTAATATACTTCCTATTAATGAATTTTGTCATACTATTTATATGTACTAGAATTAAATATTATTAACAGAATAGCAGAAAAAAAAAATTTTAAATAATAATTTCTTTATAATTTTATCATTTCTAGGATTGAACTTTTTATGTTTATTATTTATTGAATATTTTTTGTTTTTTGTTTTTAATCAAAAATAAAATTCAGATCAAGTTTATTATATTCTTAATGAATGTATAATATATATTTACTATATATGATTATAAAAAAAAATTTGTTTAAATATTTTTCTAGGAATAATTTGAATTTTAATGATTTCTATAGAAAAATTAAATAATTTCTAGGACCTAGTCAATTTTATTTTTTTTTTACCATAATATCATTTTAATTATCATTGAGATGACCGCAATAAAATTTTTTTTATATTATATTTTTTTCTAATTTAAAAAAAATAAAAATATTTTTAACTATACAAAATTTAAAATCTGAGTTTGTTAGATTCGTATTTTGATTTATAATTAAATTAGAAGACAATATCAATTAATTGGTTTTCAAGGTAAAAATAAAGATAAATAAATGCTACGCATGCGCAGTAAATTTAATTATAAACAAATATTTTTCCTATAAAATATTATTAAACATCAAATTGACAACTCAATTGAGTATAACACAATGTTTAGTTGTTACACTACTGTTTATATATATATATTATATGTTTATAGTTTTTACTGAAGAAACATATTTAATGACTGACGAGCCACCCTACTGCCCAGTTAAATATTTTTTGCAATCTTGGAAAGAATTGGAAATTCTTTATCGTAGTCAGACCACCACATTAATGGACAATCATTCCGGTCAATTATCGGTTTATACAGATATAATTTCAGTTCATCTATATTATTATAAAATAGAGATAAGTTTCTATTATTTTAAATAAAATATTGAATTTGGATATGATATTTATCGATTAGTTAAATAAAATTATTTAAAGTTATTTAAATTATATTTACTAAATAATCTAGTAATAATAAAGATGTTTCTATTATTTTAAATTATAATAAAAATTATATTTATTAATAATAATAAAGATACGTTTCCATTATTTTAAATAAAATAATGAATTATATGATAGTTAAAAAGGTTAAAACGGAAGTAAATAGCCTAGGGTAAATAGTATTACATTATTTGTTTATTGTATAATAAAATATATGCATGCCTTTTACCGTTTTTTTTTAATAGTTAAATGTTGATATTCGAATTTTTCGAATAATTAGATTTAGGTATTCGACATTTTCGAATAATTAGATTTAGGTATTCGACATTTTCGAATATCTGTCAAATTCGAAAATTTACTATTTGAAAGAATCGAATATTCAAATATTCGAATATTCGATTCGATATTCGAAACCGTTTCCAACACTATTTATGTATATATCGGCAGGTTTAACTCACAAGTGTTCTATGTTTACAATCAATCAGTGATAATTATTTATATAACATACACTGTTCCTGCAGTTTAAGATATATAAAGTTTAGAATTTGTAAAGTAGTTTATATATAATATTAGTGTAATTTAGTAGTACTTTATATATGTATTATGTATGTATGTAATACTAAGTAGTTATATGTTTATAACATATAAGTATCACATACATGCATATACATACAGGTCTATATATATATATATATATATGCAATCTAAACATATAAGTAATAGAAACCTATATTATTAGTAGTATAATATATATATATATATATATATATATATATATATATATATATATATATATATATATATATATATCAATGCATATCAGTGTAATGCTAAACAAATTACATACAATTTAAAATTGCGTATTATATATATACAAATAAATAAATACAACTATGTATGTATTAACAACATATGCAATTAATATGAATGAATAATGATTATAAAAAAAAATTAAATGTTATGCATCAGTGATTTCAATAATAATAAAAGCAATATAATATTGAATATTACTTAATTGTACATTTATAGGTTAATAATATTGTTAAATTTATAAATAATAGGTGTATTGTATGTAGTATATGTTTATAAACAATGTAGTAAAATAATATTATATAATAAACTTATCATAAAGTTTATAATTGATGATTTGTATTAATAATGTAATAATGTATTAATAATGATAATTGTTGATTCGTAATATTATTGATTTTGGGTACAAAGATAAGAAGAATTCTATAAAGTTAAAGTAGAAATTGAATATTTCGATGCCACTTACAAAATAATGTATTTTATTTCTATTTTCGATTATTTTTACGCTATCTTTTATTTCTATTTTGATCATTTTTCGTTTATTTTTACTATATGATTTATTTCTACTTTAGATTGTTTTTCGTTTATTTTTACGGTAACTGTAAAACGTTTTAGTTTCTTTAATTTTTTAATTTCGTATTATTCTTTGTTTATTTCTATAACATATGTTATCATTAGCAAATATTTATACTTTATACTTTCGATTATATTTTCGGCTATGTATTTGCTTAAATAAATTATCAATCAATCAATAAATATAAATGAATGTCAGTATAGTTGAACCAGGAAATGAACTCTAATATATATATATATATATATTAGTGCTGTAAATGACTCGGACAGTTCGAACAAGTATCGAACATTGAACAAAATTAGGTTTCAAACTTTACATATTTTGAACTTTCGAACTTCGAACTTTGAATTCAAGTATCGAACTTTCGTAATTCTAACTTTTTATGCAATTATCGAAATTGCGATCATATGTTTGATAATATAATTAATTTAAGTTATCGAAAGTATCACTGCAATCTCAGTCTCGTTTATGCAAAGCATTGATTCATCTTAGTATCAGTTACCCAAAGCATCAATGAAGTCTTTGTCTCAGTTAGGTTACCCAAAGAATCTATGTAGAAATTAGATATTAAAAAACTAAAAATAATAAAAACATAAATTCTCCTCCTATGGAAATAATAACATTTATTTATACCCTGGAATATCTATTTAGGAAATGCGGGTTAAACGACTGTTATTTCATTTACACCTGAGGGTAACCTGTTATAAGACACTATGTTGTTATGTTAACGAGTGTATCTATTGAACACAGTACAGTCTCTATTAGAGACTCTCTAACGTAACACAATGTGTAGCACCCAGTGTATTAACATAAGTGGCCTTTATAGGTATACATTGACGATTTGTAACAAGTCTCTATTTATCTAAGAACACATTCACTGTAATAATAGAAACCGCCCCATGCCATGTCCATGCCTTATGTATGTATTATTATCAATATCTATGTAAAAATTCATTTAATAATATAAAATAATAATCGGTTACATATTTATAAAATTATAAATTAATATTGAAATGTAATTCATCTATAAATATCACATGGTTATGTTGTATATTTCCATAGATTTTCTATACTTAATAACAACCATAGAGCTAGAGAGAAAGTTTCTCTCTAGCTCTGTGATAACAACCCATACAAAACTAGTTATTTGATCTCTACTTCTATATTGTTTGTTAATTTATACAGATCGAATTTAGATTGTGTACAGATTCTCCTACATAATACGAAACATATTGTTGATGATATCATTCGAAATGACCATCATATCATCAATACCTTCACGCTTTACAACATGAACTAATAAATGTGATTTATATTTATATTAATTTATAATAAATTCATATTTGTTTAAAGAAGTATGATTTGTTTAAAGTAAGCTTATTGCGCGGAGAATTTCGCATAACTCATTGGTTGATTAATTTAAATAATTCAAATAAATGATAATACCTTTTTATGATAGCATGTTCTATATATATATATATATATATATATATATATAGATATATTATGACATATGAAACCATTGTACTAAATTAAGCATTGAATTATTGATCAAAGTAGCCGTGATCACTACTGCCCACTACTGACCACTACTGACCACTACTACCAACTTGTACTATATAGGCCGATATCGAGCCGAAAACACGCGTGCGTTTTAGAAGTTGTATGTAACACACACACACGCACACTATATGGTGCGGCGCACACGGTGCGGGTTTCATACACACACACCTATATACACAGGTGTCATATAAAGATCTATCGTATAAATATCCTTATAAAGATATGTAAAATAATCTTATGTATATGTTGAAGTATATTCTTTACGCTGTTAGGTGATAACGCTACCCCGTGTGTGTGTGTGTGTGTGTGTGTGTGTGTGTGTGTGTGTGTGTGTGGGTGCGTGTTGATGCCATAGGTAGGGGGCGCTACGCAGCGTGATACGGTATCACTGATACATCACGTGAAGCTGAGACCAAGCAAGGTGTGCATTATTTATGCGTTCGATATGTACGACCAGGGTACATTGTACACTGTGTACACTGTACATTGTACAGTGTACAATGTATATTTTAAACCCAGTGTATTAATAAAATGATTATAAATGTATATGTTAACATAGGAGTATTGAGAAATAAAGAGTTACATATATACATATATATATATATATATATATACATATATATATATATATATATATATATATACATATATATATATATATTATGATAAGGCCTTATGACGTACGGGAAACTATTATTTGTATCTTGATAATTATATAATATTATATTTCTAATTATATTACTAATACTATATGATATTAAATAATGAATTTATATATACATTTTATAAAATGTAGTTTATTTAATTGCAAATTATAGTGATTGCATTACTGCCGTATACAAATCTCCATAAGTAGTCCAGTTTTACAGTTGCTACAACAGTGTGGCTATTGTACTAATTAATTAAGTAGGTCAATATACCTATACACTACGAGTGCAGTGTACCATGGCCTCCTTTAGCTTGAAGCTAAAGTAGGCCAAGATTACACGCACTCGATATGTATGCCACCACCTTCCAATACGCGAATGTATGCATCATGTTACTTGTTACTTAGATCAGTTTGCATGTTAAAACACATGTATATATATATATATATATATATATATATATATATATATATATATATGTGTGTGACTTAGATACTGATGTGATGTAGGTTATCTATAGTCAACGATTTTTCTAAGGAAAATCTTTGTCTATA
>OZ025239.1:7474963-7877463 GCA_964019155.1 Osedax fenrisi
TAATACTACTACACTACTACTAGTGCACTAATACTACTACCACTACTACTACTACTACCACTACTACTACTACCACTACTACTAGTGCCACCTATATTCCTAATAATCTTACCTGTATGGTACTATGATAGCCACTTGACTCCTGGCCAAGCATTTGTTGGAGTTCCACGAGCCCCCGGTGGACACCATGATATCTCTCCTTCTCTATAGAGGTCATGTCCTTCAGGAGCATAAGTTTCTCGTCGTATCTTGATCTGAGTATCTGTACGTCGGGATCCGGCGGTATTATTCAGAAGTTTCTAGAATTATTATATAGTAATAGTACGTTATCGCCTATTGAACGATGACTAATATTGTTTAATATGAACAATCGGACACTCGATAATACAATACCAAACGATGCGAATACAGCGTGCCACGTGTTATTACCTAGAGAACACGTGACGAGATAACTCGCTACCGGGTAGTCACGTGACACACAGTATATGTATCACGTGATCATTATAATGTTGACCGCCGTGTGTGTGTGTGTGAGTTGACATCGACGCCATTCTGGAGTGAAACGTACACGCGTGTGCGAGTTATAGAGAGAGAGAGAGAGAGAGAGGGGGGGAGAGAGAGAGAGAGAGAGAGAGAGAGAGAGAGAGAGAGAGAGAGAGAGAGAGAGAGAGGAGAGAGAGAGAGAGAGAGAGAGAGAGAGAGAGAGAGAGAGAGAGAGAGAGAGAGAGAGAGAGAGAGAGAGAGAGAGAGAGAGAGAGAGAGAGAGAGAGAGAGAGAGAGAGAGAGAGAGAGAGAGAGAAGAGAGAGAGAGAAGAGAGAGAGAGAGAGAGAGAGAGAGAGAGAGAGAGAGAGAGAGAGAGAGGAGAAGAGAGAGAGAGAGAGAGAGAGAGAGAGAGAGAGAGAGAGAGAGAGAGAGAGAGAGAGAGAGAGAGAGAGAGAGAAGAGGAGAGAGAGAGAGAGAGAGAAAGAGAGAGAGAGAGAGAGAGAGAGAGAGAGATAGAGAGAGAGAGAGAGAGAGAGAGAGAGAGAGAGAGAGAGAGAGAGAGAGAGAGAGAGAGAGAGAGAGAGAGAGAGAGAGAGAGAGAGCGATGCGTCACCGGGGCATTGCGTTACCCAGTATGACGTCATTCAGTAGCTCCTATAGGACTTATTACTATTTAGTGTTGAGGCTCGTCTTTTGGTTGTAGCCTTAAGTCTACAGTATGTTCGCTAAGCTTATATACTAATAGTCCAATATACTTGATATATATATATGTATATATATATATAGATGTATAATACAAATATAAGTACACATATTAAATACAAATACATTATGCCCAGAAGTATTTTAAAACTTAAACTTATTCTAAATGTACACATTCAGTATACATTGGTACACCGTGGTTATACGCGTATACGCGATACCTGAAGTACATTATACTTCATAATACATATATACCTCTTAAAATGTAGAGGCTATATGATGTCTAGATAATATATTATAGTATACTAGCAAAGATTTGTTAAGGTGCTTCGAAAAATCGTTGATACTAACATCACTATTTTAGGTCAATAACAGTTTCTACTTATTTAATATTCTTGTAAATAATCAGGAATCGATCGCGTGGTTCCTGGCTATTCGATACATCGTCACGTGGTTATAATGACAGGGTATCACGTGGATAATGACAGGGTATCACGTGATGACTTATCTCGCGTACTGCGAGTGCGTGTGTATTCGTGAATGTGAGGAAACCAGCGCACCGCTGATGCAGATATCCGATGTGGTTCACACACACGTACGACGGTCAATAACGTATGCATATTTCATTAAGAGGAGGGCAGGGGGATAAGAAGGCGAATGAGGAGGTGGGGGGGAGGGGAGGAGATGATGAAGATGCTGAGTAGTGGTAGTATGAGTAGGATGACGAGACGATGAAGAGAGGATGAAGAGGAGGAGGAGGAGGAGGAGGAGGAGGAGGAGGAGGAGGAGGAGGAGGAGGAGGAGGAGGAGGAGGAGGAGGAAGGGGGAGGACGAATGCACGCCAACACTACTAATTATTCATCGCCCACTAATCGTTATATTGATTACGCTAGGTGGCGGCGGGGGTGATGACGTAATCGTATTACGTAACACTCGTGTGTGCGCGTGTGTGTGTGTGCGTGCGTGTATGTGTGCGTGTATGTGTGCGCGTGTGTGTGGTACGCATTGCAGGTAACTCTCGTGAGAGAGTGAGAGAGAGGTTACATGGGAGACTCGCAGTCTAGTTGTCATGTGATCATTACGTTGTGCTAATTCTAGCTGACATGAAATAATTATAGTTAGTATATATATATATATATATATATATATAAGGTGCATAAAGCAAAATTACCACGTTAATTATTAATTGTCCTTGAGTTAATAAGATAATGTCCACATCAATAGCGATAGCTACAAACCACGCCCACCACACTTATCCGTACACAATGTGTACCTTATATGTGTACCTCTACCCATAGGTCAGAGGTTAATAGCAACACCACGCGTAGTCCATTGATGCTATAGTAATGCATTATAATTATACTATAGTATCACCTTAGTTCTATAGTTAACTATATATCCTATATCGACACGCAATATTATAGTGGTATGTAGTGCATTGTATTATATACGTATATACGTATATACGTATATACGTATATATATATAAACACTGGTCACCCGGCAGGTCAATACATTCTGAGGGGAAATATGTAAATAGACCGTATGTTCAATGAAGCATAACGTACTTTAGCAACATACAAATACACCAGATACACGATATATATATATATATATATATATATATATATATATATATATATATATATATATTTATAATGAATTGTATACTTATACATATATGTATATTATAATAATATGGATATATAATTATAATATATAAATAATTGTATATATATATATATATATATATAATGATGATGATGATGATGATGATGATGGTTTATTATAAGCATATATATATATATATATATATATATATATAATAGCGAGCGCTATTCTCGAATGTGTTTTAAGTAAACTATAGTATGTTACTTATATATATATATAATAATAATAATAATAATAATAATAGTAATAATAATAATAAGTGCGTAGTTAATATTATAACAATAAAAAGTATATATATACAGCGTAATCTCTCATATAAAATATATATATATATATATATATATATATATATATATTGTTAGCTTTCAAAGCATAAAAACATGTTTTTGGGCGCGCTCATCCGTGAATAAAATAAGATAAGTCGATATTTTATATATTTACATTTATTTTATATTACATTTTATTTACATTTATACAAACAATACATTAATAATAATTAATAATATAGTAATTATTAAATATCAAATAGCATTCTTACTATATGTATTCCTAATAATATAATTAACTTGTAATATTATTTATACATAACTAATATATAGGTAATACGTTATTAATAATTAATTACTAATAACTAATAATTAGTTATATATATATATATATAAAATGAGTGTGCATATATACATGTGTATTCCTTGGTAGAATATTTATATATGTATATTATTTCGTATAATATAAAATATCAAATAAACTCACATAATGACAAATATAATGACTAACTTAGAATTATCAGAGTCAATTAAAAATTATATTAAGGAATTATTTGATAATGACATAAAACTTGTATTAGAAGAAAATAATAAAATAATTAATGAATTAAAAATCACAGTAAATAATATTGAAGAAAATATTTCTAATGTGAATACTATTAACAAAGATTTTCCGAAGGAAAGATATAACACTTTCGCGAAATCGTGTAATTCGAATTTGTATACAAAATACCCTGGTGCCACCTATAGCGGGTTACTTTTAGGAACTATGTGTTGTTTATAATGTAAATTCGTATTTAACTATACACTTTTAAAATGTTAAATAATATGCTTTAAATTAATATTTATATGATGAAAACTAAGTGTTCATTACTAATATATAACAAACAAATATGATATGTATGTTTTAAATGCTATAAGTATATATTTAGTGAGTAAAAGCTAATTTATATTGCATGTAATTTAATAGAGCAATGAAAACATTGTTGTATGCAAACAGAGCCGAACCTAAATCTATTTCAGTGATTTTGATACTACAGCGGTTGGGGCTATTACTAAATTACGTTGCATGCATAGGGAGTGTTATATCTTTGCTTCGCAAAATCTTTGCTATTAATATAAAGGATAACATTAAAACTATTATAATTAGAAAATAACATTATAAATACAATTATGATACAGTATCAAATAATTTAAAATCAATGAATGAAATAAATTCTCTTAGTAAAACAATTATATTACATGATGTAAAAGAAATAATTCATGATAACAAAAAAACTAAATATGATGAAGAATTTAAACAGTATCTAATATACTTAAATCAAAATCGTCTATTAAAATTATAAAAATGCATAGAATAGGACAAATCGATATTGATAAACCAGTACATGCATATAAAATCAGACTCTTAAAAATAATACTGAACACAGAAAATCAAAAAATCAATATTTTAGAAAATTCTTTTAAATTAAAAAATAAAATTTATAATAAAATTGGAATATCACATGAATAAAAATCAATTAAATATACAAAATAAACTATTAGAAGAAGCTAAAGAAATATCTATAGTAATAGTAATATCGATTTTGTTAATGATTTATTTTATAAATTTTAAAATTTGTAATATTACAATACCAACTCATTATTCCAACTCAGCAATTGATAATATAATTTCTAATAGTGATCATATAACACATTATGGAACTATTGATACTGATATAACAGATCATTGTATTTTATTTTTTATATTTACATCATTTTCTCGGGTTAAAAAATGTGATAATAAAGTGATGTATATTAGAAATTGTAATCAAAAAAATATTGAATATTTAAAAAATTATTTTATAAATATAAACTTGCAAAGTGTATTATCGGAAATGACAGATCCTTCTCTATGTTATAATAATTGTATTAATATTTTAAATGATATAGTTAAAACAAATTGTCCTTTAATTAAAAAAAAATAAATACCCCTTATAATCCTTGGCTAACTAATAAATTAAAGAATGCAATTAAAAAGAAAAATAAATTATTCAGCTTATATAAATCTACTAATTGTATGTCTATAATAAATAGATATAAAAAATTAAAGAATAAATACTAAATTCAAGACAAATATAAAACATGATAAAAATAAATACTATAAGCAACTATTTTCACATAATAAACAAGAAGATAATTTAAAATAATTAATAAATTAATAAAAAGAAAAGAAAATGATTATAATTCTATATTTATTTATAAGGATATTGAAAAATTAATAAGTATTTTTCAACAATAGGAAAAACTATTAATAATTCTATTGAAATTTCATCAGAAAACATTTTTTTTAAACAATTTTTAACAAATTATTCTAAAAGTTTTTATTTTTTATCAATAACAAATAATGAAATTATTAATGTAGCAGATAGTATTTAGTCAAAAAACTCAAAATATATAAATAATTGTAATATGTATTTAATAAAAGAAATTATATATGAAATATTGATTCCACTTAATCATTTATTTAATTTATGCATTGATTAATCAATATATCCTGATAATATGAAAGATGCAATAATTAAACCAATATATAAAAATAATAATAACAAATTAATAACACATTATAGACCCATTTCTTTACTACCACAAATAAGTAAAATATTCGAAAAAATCATATTTAATATATGAGACTATCAAATTTTATACATACAAATAATATAATTAAAAATAATCAATATGGCTTCATACCAAACTCCAATAAAACTTTATCATTAATAAATATACAACATTTTATTTTTTAATATACTAATAATAATAAAAAAGTAGCAACAATATTAGATCTTAAAAAAGCTTTTGATGTCGTAGATCAAAATATATTAATTAATAAATTAGAATCGTATGGATTCAGAGGTCAAATGAAAGAATTTTTAAAAAGATATTTATATAAAAGATATTGTTACAAGAATACATAATTCATTATCACTGAAGGATTATGTAGAATATGGAGTACCCCAAGGATCAGTTCTTGGGCCTCTTTTTTATATTATTTATTGATGATATGCCAACTATTTTGAAAGATGCAGTCAATATTAATCTAAACTTATATATAGATGGTACATTACTTACAATATATGCAGACAACAATGAATTATTAACTAAATACCTACAATTGTATATCGATAAATTAGTATATTGGTTCAATATCAATAAACTAAAACTGAATATTGAAAAAACAAAAATTTTACCTTTTATGAATGCTAGAATATTAAAAGATATATATATTGGAATTTCTAAAATTGAAATTGTAGGTAGCTACACATTTCTAGGATTCATTTTAGATCAACATTTAACTTTTAAAGAACATATAGATTATCTAGCAAAACAATTATCAACTATAATATATTTTATGAAAAAAGTTTCGTTTTTAAGTACTGAAAATATGATTTTATAACTCTTTTTTTTTATCTAATATTTCTTATGGCATAGAAATATGGGGAAATACCTATAAATCAAATATAAATATTATTATGTTATTAAAATACCAAAATAATTTATTCTTTAAAGGTATAAAGTATTATAATAATATAATATTTGGTAATATTCTTAAAAAAATAAAATAAAAAATATAAATCAATTGAAAAAAGTTTTTAAATTTGTTTAATTAACCAATATAACATATAATACTGATATATATTTTTGCAGTTATATGTTTAATGATATTAAAAATATATTATTCTCTCTAATATTATATTGTAAATTAAACAAATATTTTGTATTATAAAACTATATTAAAAAATCAGTATTAAATAGGTATTTCTCCATATAAATTTTACATTTTTACATATTTTACATTTTTATATATTTTACTATATAACTATATAAAAAAATAAAACAAAACAGTATTATAAATTAGAAGTATTAAAAACAAAAACAAAAACAGTATTAAATGTTTAAAAATTTTAAAAAAATTACTATTTATCAAAACTATTTTATATTTATTTTACAAATTTTACGTTTTATATATTTAACTTTACATAACTAATAACAAAAAAACTAAACAGTATTAAAAATTAAAAGTATTAAAATAATAAAAAACAGTATTAGAATTAAAACAATTAAAAACAGTATTAATAACCAATAGTAACCTACAAATATATATATATATCTATATTATTAAAATTGACATAAACTATATGATACAAATATTTAGACTCTTTTATAAATATTATATTACAATTATGAAAAATTTATCAATTATATTTTATACTTTGTTTTGGATGCTAACATGGGAATCAAATATTTGTTTTAGTTCTGTTTTATTCTTTATTTTATATTTGTGTTTATTGTTTATTTTGATATCCATTATGTAATTTTATTGTATTTTATCCGAATGAATATGATGAAATATGACATTACACTACTGTTAGGAGATATCGAATTAAAAAAGCTAATCGCTTTCACTGATTCTCCTTAGACATTGTCTATACACTGAATTCATATATATATATATATATATATATATATACATATATATATATACATATTAATGTATATATCAATGAAAATGTTGATCATATAATGGTTATTATTTTACATACATACAGCATGTACTTGACCCATATCATTAGTAGTATTAGTAGTATTAGTAATAGTAGTAGTAGTAGTAGTAGTAGTAGTAGTAGTAGTAGTAGTAGTAGTAGTAGTAGTAGTAGTAGTAGTAGTAGTAGTAGTAGTAGTAGTAGTAGTAGTAGTAGTAGTAGTAGTAGTAGTAGTAGTAGTAGTAGTAGTAGTAGTAGTAGTAGTAGTAGTAGTAGTAGTAGTAGTAGTAGTAGTAGTAGTAGTAGTAGTAGTAGTAGTAGTAGTAGTAGTAGTAGTAGTAGTAGTAGTAGTAGTAGTAGTAGTAGTAGTAGTAGTAGTAGTAGTAGTAGTAGTAGTAGTAGTAGTAGTAGTAGTAGTAGTAGTAGTAGTAGTAGTAGTAGTAGTAGTAGTAGTAGTAGTAGTAGTAGTAGTAGTAGTAGTAGTAGTAGTAGTAGTAGTAGTAGTAGTAGTAGTAGTAGTAGTAGTAGTAGTAGTAGTAGTAGTAGTAGTAGTAGTAGTAGTAGTAGTAGTAGTAGTAGTAGTAGTAGTAGTAGTAGTAGTAGTAGTAGTAGTAGTAGTAGTAGTAGTAGTAGTAGTAGTAGTAGTAGTAGTAGTAGTAGTAGTAGTAGTAGTAGTAGTAGTAGTAGTAGTAGTAGTAGTAGTAGTAGTAGTAGTAGTAGTAGTAGTAGTAGTAGTAGTAGTAGTAGTAGTAGTAGTAGTAGTAGTAGTAGTAGTAGTAGTAGTAGTAGTAGTAGTAGTAGTAGTGTTAGTAGTAGTAGTAGTAGTAGTAGTAGTAGTAGTAGTAGTAGTAGTAGTAGTAGTAGTAGTAGTAGTAGTAGTAGTAGTAGTAGTAGTAGTAGTAGTAGTAGTAGTAGTAGTAGTAGTAGTAGTAGTAGTAGTAGTAGTAGTAGTAGTAGTAGTAGTAGTAGTAGTAGTAGTAGTAGTAGTAGTAGTAGTAGTAGTAGTAGTAGTAGTAGTAGTAGTAGTAGTAGTAGTAGTAGTAGTAGTAGTAGTAGTAGTAGTAGTAGTAGTACTGTTACATACTGGGTGTCAATAGTATGTAATTAGGCATCTCTTTTGAAGTAATTATTACTGCATGCCGTGCAGTGCAATTAGTATGTCCGTATATATGACGAGACTATTGCCATATATGGTATATATATAAATAGACATGCCAATTACGATATACTTAAGCCAAGTAGGTATCACATATAGCTACATTGTATATACATTAATAGCACTAGCGAATAATACATGTTATATATTTGATTTATATAGTATTTGTTGGGGATAATAGTATACTATAGTATGCTATACTATCGTATGATATACTATAGTATGATATACTATAGTATACTATAGTATATCATATATGATATACTATACATTGCAGTTGTGCAGATTCCTATTATGTATGTTGAGTCATGGTATAATAAGTAGTAATATGGGGTATAAGCAGTAGTAATATGGGGTATAAGCAGTAGTAACATGGCGTATAAGCAGTAGTAGCATGAGGTATAGGAAATAATGATATATGTAGTTATTGTTAACAGGACAATTATGTGTCCAGTTCATCATATATATATATATATATATTATATAAATATATTTAGTATCTATATATATTACATTTTAATTTTTATTGATTCCTTTCATCCTATCCAATAACTTGTATAAAGTTTTAACTTATAACCATATACGGCTCTAATGTCCCTTCGAAGCCGCTATCATGTTAACGCGTTCGTGGTTTTAACGAGAACCGATCATTATTGTTTACAACATTATATAAAAACACTTCTAAATATTGTGTTATGGGCTATATGTCCTAAGGCTATAGGTCATTGATAATAAAATATATTGTAATGGTGCGGACATTGTCCGCCGGAACCTGTTTATCTGACGCCTTATAAGGTAATTAACCACATGAGCGACATATTATAATTAACATTATAATTAACACACACACACATTATAATTAAAGCATAATATCATATTTATATAGTATGTTTATTTTTGTTTACAAGCGTACTTTAAAGTAGTATTCGTACGTATCATATGGATATGTATATTCACACGTTAATGCTACAACAATATAATATAACGAATTAAATGTTCATATATGCGCATATAATGTAGGCCTATTCTAATTGTTAACACTTATTCATTGTTTACAAGTAATCATAATTAACAATTGTTTAATTAAACAGTAGTTAACTACTCTATATATATATATATATAACACTCTATTGTCTTATCATTGTATACGATTTATATCGTAACAATAATACGGTTTTAAGGCAATCATTTTTATTTCTCCCATCAAGCTATACATCTATGGTTATATTAATAATAATAATAATAATAAGGTGATAGATAATTATGTAAAAATAGAAACTTACTATTGTTGTCTTTAATTTTACAATACGTCATGTTCGACAGCCATCTTGATTTTATCTTTTTCGTAAATTCTACACAAATATAACGTAATTAGTTATTAATAATTTTTAATAATCTATATTTATATTCGTAATTATATGGGTATTTAAAAAATAATAATTTTAAGATATATTAAATATTATGAAATAGTAACATATGATGAAATATATATATATACATATATATATATATATATATATATATATATATATATATATATATATATATATATATATATATATATATATATCTTTATATATATTATACAAAATAAATAATATTTATATCAGATATGATTTCATTAATATCAAGATCAGTAATAAGTTACCACTACACGTGGACATGTTACCGAACATAAGTACACTATAGTATACTAGAGTACACTAAATAGTACACTATAGTATACTAGAGTACACTCAATAGTACACTATAGTATACGAAGTACACTAGAACGTGTACACGTAGGCCCCGCGTAGTGATTCTCTACGGACGCGTCGTTAGGGCGGATTTATAATGCATTTTGTTTTAAATTGTTATTGTTATTTTGTTATTTTTATTTGGTGGAGTCCTTAAGGACTTTTGAAATTTTGAAATTTCATCCCATCCAGGAACTTAGATGAAGTTTTCACTTATAACCATATATGGCTTTAATGTCCCTTCGAAGCCGCTCTCATGTTAAGGCATCCATGGTTTTAACGAGAGCCGATCATTTATTTATACACAATTATATAAGATCACTTCTAAATAATATTTTAAGACCCATTTTATAAAATTAATTAATGGTCGAATTAACGAGGGTCGAACCCGTGTCCTACTGCTTGTGTGTATGACGCCTTAGCCACTGAGACACACAGGCAGTTAAATACACATATTAATTAGCTGCACTTGCAGATATTGCATTGCAGATATGGAAATATAATCGTTGACAATTAGATAGAAAATCTGAAGGAAAACATTTGAAATTCCTATATCGGGCGACGAGCGGCCGATATCGCAGAGCTATGTTAACGTGGAACAGATAGAAATGTTAACACGGGGAGGATAGCGATATACTTTAAATGTATATAGTAGCACCTTATGTATCAGTTATTATTAATAATAAGGTTGACGAGTACTGATACATATAAATAACAACAAATAAAAGTTTCAAAAATTAATTTCCATTTATAAATATGAATTCATATAATATGAATCGTAATTTCAATGCGCGGTTATAATTGTCGCCAGCAGAAATTGTGTATGCTTATCAGATAATCGCAGCACGCACTGAGTACGTTGGGTAAAAGTGTTCCTCGAGTGGGTATAAACGGGGGATATGCATGCATATACTGATATACACTGCAGTGTAGCCGGCGAAATCACAAGGGGTGGGACTATAGGCGTGGCTATATCAAAAATACTATAAACGCTAATTCGATTATATAATATTGTAGATAGTTTTTATATAGAGTTATTTTATTTAATTTTAATATTTAAATTATAGTTATTTTATTTGCATGCGTGACTCGTGTTTATTTAAATGTTACACGTAAATAGATAGGTGTAAATAGATGGTCTTTTAAAAAAGTTATAGATACGGAAAAGATTTTGCGAAGCAAAGATATAACACTCCCTATGCATGCAACGTAATTTAGTTATAGCCCCAACCGCTGCTAGCAGTAGTATCGAAATCACTGAAATAGATTTAGGTTCGGCTCTGTTTGCATACAACAATGTTTTCATTGCTCTATTAAATTACATGCAATATAAATTAGCTTTTACTCACTAAATATATACTTATAGCATTTAAAACATACATATCATATTTGTTTGTTATATATTAGTAATGAACACTTAGTTTTCATCATATAAATATTAATTTAAGCATATTATTTAACATTTTAAAAGTGTATAGTTAAATACGAATTTACATTATAAACAACGCATAGTTCCTAAAAGTAACCCGCTATAGGTGGCACCAGGGTATTTTGTATACAAATTCGAATTACACGATTTCGCGTAAGTGTTATATCTTTCCTTCGGAAAATCGTTGGTTACGGTATAAACCATATATGGTTATATACCTATCCTACATATTATATTGAACGCACGCATAATAAGCTCCGCCCATTAACTGGTTACGTCACGATCGTGACGGCATTGCTATTTTTAGGTATGCGCGCATTTATTTATTATTATAAAAAATTAAATAGAAATTATGTATTTCGAGCGTACAATGTACGCCACGTATACATATATGTATGTTATGTATATGTATGTGTGTATATATGTATGTGTGTATGTATGTGTGTACATATACATAATAGGTATTACACACATATATATATATATATAATACACACTTACCACTAGTGTCTACACCACTAGTGGTAAGTGGTTGACAACAAATACTGTGAAAAGTGTCTCTACTGATCGCTGGCCGACCTAAAACCCAACCCTAATACATTTGTTAAGATCTTCCTTAGCTCGCGTATACAACTATACTAATGGTGTAATAAGTATCGCGTACTTTGGTCTACTTACCGAGTTCCAGAAGATAGAAATGTGTGAAGAACACGAAGGACACGACGACGACGAATAATGTCCTCTTTGTTCGGTTCATGTTGTAGTCCAATAGCGCGGCGGTTACTATAGTGCTTAATAGTGATCGTGTCGGCTGCACTCGGTATACGAGGAGGAGGTGGAGGAGGGGGTGGAAGAGGAGGTGGAGGAGGGGGAGGAGGGGAAGGAGGGGGAGGAGTTATAGAATGTATTCTCCGTACGTAAGTCTCCGTAGCTAGACGGTCTAACTAGCTGGTCCCGTCTCACTCTATTGGTGCGAGTGCGAGCGCGCGATCTTAGGCGACGAACGAACGCACGCAACGGCCTCGTAATTACGAACCGACGAACGCACGCACGCAATCAATCTATAATCGATATTCGATATTCTCGAATACATCGTGAGTTATAAGCATACGTGTATACGCGTATATATATATATATATATATACGTGTATACGCGTATATATATACGCGTGTATAGTTATTAACGCGTGTATAGTTATTAACCAGAGTTTCCATATTATTGATTTTACGATATGGTGTCGATTTTAAATGTTACGTATATACATGTATGTTACGTATTAAATTTATAAGAAAGTAAAGAACAATGCATACTAATTGAGCGATCTATTTATAGAATCAACGCCGCCTACGTCAACCTATGACACTGTACGTCGCACGGTGTCATCGATTTATAGTTTACATAAACTATAAACTATGTAAACTATAAACTATGTAAACTATAAACTATGTAAACTATAAATCTATGTACACTGTACACAGATTTATAGTTTGTACAGTGTACAATGTATATCGTACACCCCGGGCACACTTATAGGTGGCTTTTAAATCACATTATTATGATGAGATTCGCGGACATTTATAACATAAGTCATGTTACATGACACATATATGACATTTTTAAACCTTACTTTAACATGCCATCTAATCAACACATGTTCGTATAACATTACTTTGCACGCGTCTCGATGAAGTGTCCATCCCGTATTGCGTAACAATCTGGATTATTTAGTGCTATGTCACCGTGTGTAAAGTGTATCGTCGTATGTAGGCGAAAGGAATGCGATCACCTCGTGTAACATATAAACATACATATATATATATAATATATAATATATAATATATAATATATTGGTATTATATATATATATATATATATATGTTTGGTATAAAAGGTATACCTTTATAGGAATATCCTACAGCGTTATGTATGATCGTAGTGTATAGTAGTGTATAGTGTATATTGTATAGTTAGCGCCGAAGCCTCTGTATATTCACCGGGTCATTGTATTCTCCTAGTTTAAAATAGCAATTCTGATTGGATACCATTTCTAGGTATACCTATAGTCTATAGACTTACGGCGTAGGTCCTACGACGTGGCTTAAATACGTGAAACCTATATGAATAGGTACAATAGCTTCGTTGATATGCCCCTCGGCGCCCTATTATTTCTTATGTAGAATTATGGATTATGGGTGCAAGCCGGGTTAATTATGCATACTATTTTTATTTTTTTATTTTTTGTATTACGTATTATCCATGTTCAGAATATTATTTATCACATTGTTAAATATTTTAAAATATAGTGGAGTATCAATCGAATTAAAAATCATATGAAATTGAGAGACTATTTATTTAAATAAAACTTTGAATGTAAGTTTCTCCAGTTTTTACTTTTTGCACTTAGTAAACATACGTACAAGCCTATTAATTCTTTGATTATTAATATTATTATCTAAAAATTGTACTGTATATAAATAATATGTAATACTATATTAATATTGACAGGATATTGTATTATAATTTATATATTTTAAATAAATTATAATAAACTTCAAATTTTTAATAAAAAAATATAAAATATATTTCAACTATTTTAAACTATTATTTTTACATAATTTTAAATAAATTATATTTATTTTAATCAATATATTTAATTCAATGAATTCTCATTGTATGCAGATTATTCAAATGGTGAAAAAAATACATTACAGATTAATACAAATATCAGTCTACCTAATTCTATGTCTAAGCTTAACCCAGTTACAACTAATCTGGTAACTTTGCGTAATCTAGGAGGAGCTATAGTTCTCAAAAGCATTATTGTAATTCCCTTTTATTAATGATTCATAGAACACCTGGTGTTTTAATGGAATTCAAGCATATATTCGTTATTTTTATTACACTAGGGGAAAGATGGGTGTAATGTGGCCAGGAGGGAAATGTGGCTACTTGGTGTATCTAATAAACTATAAATCCAATCAACAAAATATGTATACATGAAATATGCGCATTGACAATTATAATCATTGTTCAAATAAGTAAAATTAATTTGTATATCTATTAATAAAAATAAATTATGTAAAAAATAACTATTTAATTACAATATAGTGTGTAAGCCATTTATTTTAGTGAGTAATATTCCTTAGTATATAGTGTATATATCGTGATACCTAGAAGCGGGTAATGTGGACACCTTTCAGCGGGTAATGTGGCCACTTCACGATGATTTAAGCCAATCATATGATCTGAAATAAATATTTTTATATATTGATAACATTGCGTGTGTCATTATATAAAAACATTGATTAAATCAACATCTACTATATCATAACCATACATAGTATAGTATACATAACTTTTAAATGTAATATAGTATATTTAATTATATATTAACACAATTATAAATAACAACATATATATATAAATTATTTATTAAATATATATTATATTACAACTATGGAGATTCGTCATATATATATATATATATATATATATATATATATATATGCATATACATATATAATATATAACATATCATATCATAATTGTTATTCATCACTTATTTGTATTTAAACATATATTTTGTTGTACGTTGTTTATTTTGATAAATCATATCATAAACCTGTGAAATTATATATAGATAATAAACTTCTAAAAGTTGTCAAATCATATAGATATCTTGGACATTGGATTTCAGAGGACTTATCTAATAATATTGATATATATATATATATATATATATATAGTAATATTAAACAGTTATATAAACAAAGCTATGCAATATCACATAACTTTAATCACTGCTCTAAGGATACACAAATTATTCTATTTAAAACATTTGTTTCTAATATATACCTAAATAGCATATGGATACCAAATAGATATTGCATGGCTAAACTTAATATAGCTTATAATAATGCTTATCGTATTGTTATGAACTACAGACGTAGAAATAGTGCCTCTTTAATGTTTTTTAACGATTATGTTAATAATTTAACTGTTCAATTACGCAAGTCATATTATTCGCTATATAAACGAATACAATTATCGTGTAATTCACTAATTGTTCAATTATATGAATATAATATTGTGTTCCCATCGCCACTGTTTACCATGTGGTATAACTCATTATTTGTATAGTATTTTAAATTTCGTTTCTTAGATAATTGTTTTTTTTTTTAGTTTATTCTTTTTAATTTTCGTTTATATTCTATGGACCTCTGTATTTCATGTCTGATTTAAATAAATAAATAAATAAATATATATATATATATATATATATATATACATATACATATATAATATATAACATATCATATCATGATTGTTATTCATCACTTATTTGTATTTAAACATATATTTTGTTGTACGTATATGTATATATATATATATATACATTTTTTTTATTTAAATCAGACATGAAATACAGAGGTCCATAGTATATAAACGAAAATTATAAAAGAATAAATAAAAAAAACCATTAATCTAAGAAATGAAATTTAAAATACTATACAAATAATGAGTTATACCACATGGTAAACAGTGGCGATGGGAAAACAATATTATATTCATATAATTGGATAATTAGAGAATTACACGATAATTGTATTCGTTTGTATAGCGAATAATAGGACTTACGTAATTTAACTATTTCTACGTCTGTAGTTCATAACGATACGATAAGCATTATTATAAGCTATATTAAGTTTAGCCATACAATATATATTTTGTATCTAAATGCTACTAAGGTATATATTAGAAACAATATATTTTAAAAATAAATTGGTAAAATAACCGATTTATCAATATTAAACGTTATGTGGTTATGGTTAGCAAACTCTTCACAACAACTTATCAACAACTGCAAACCCCTTAGTGATGGTGAAAATAATGATTAATAATCTGCATAACAGAGATTATTGATGATATTTCCATTTAAGCAATAACCTGAATGTATTTCATTTAATTTCTTAATCATAGGATCAGTATATATATACTGATCCTATGATTAAGAAATTGATATATCAATTAAATAAAAATGGTGAGAGAATGCCATCTTGACGAACACCCCTAGAAACAGGAAATCCATCGATGAATTATTACACCATATAATATATATCCGTTGATTTCTATACAGGTAATTAAAAAAAATAATTATGTATAAAGGAATATTATTATCTTTTAATCTTTGAAATAAATCTTATGATTAATTTTATCAAAAGCTTTGGAAGCATTTGAAAATGCTACGAACATATTAGTGTTATTATTATTATAATATGTTAAATATTGCTTAAGGGCAAACACACACATTTCAGTATCAAGATTTTTTTAAAAGCCAAATTGATTGTCCATAGTAATTAATAATGAATATATTCTATTATGTATCACCTTTTCAATTATCTTACAGATAACATTAAATATACATATAGGACGATAATTAGTGGAATCATTCGAATTGAATTGAATTGAATGAATATTTATTATGATTTTTTCAAGTTCGATTTAGTAATAATATATTTGTGAATTTAATATATGTAGGTGATAAATTCACAAAAAGACAACAAAACGTAAACAGTACACATATAAAAATAACAATAGTAAATTAGAAACGTATTACATGTGACGGTGATAAAAACAATTAATAATTAAAATTAATATTTTATAAAATTATATATATATATATGTATAAATAAATATTAAGTTATAATTTGTTTAATATGATTTTTAAAGGTATATAAACTATTTGCTAATACAATATTTTCCATAAGACCATTCCAAATTTTAGCTATTCGATTATTTAGTAGATTTGTTGTTACATTTAGTTTACATGTATTCATACTAATTTGCAAAGAATGGCCTCTGGTATTGTAGTTGGTCTTTTTGATATTAATAATAGATGATGCATTCATAGATACCAATCCATTAAATAGTTTATATACCATAACAAGATCAAATCTAGTTCTTCTAATTTCTAGAGAATCTAGATTTAGGTATATTAATCTTTCATTATAAGGTTTATAAGGTAAACCGCATCTCTAGATTAATCTTCTCGTAAATAATTGTTGGACCTTCTATAGTTTTATCTTCAGTCCTTTGAATGTCCTGGCATCTAGTCCCGGATTCCAGACTGTCGAGGCATATTCAAGGTGGGGGTCTAGCATATGATATATATATGCCTTTCTAATAGCTGGAATATTATTAGTAATGAAACAGCGAAATATACGATTGATAACACAATATGCACTTGTACAGCACACACCAATATGTTCAGAGAAATGTAATGATGGATCAAATTTAATACCAAGATCACGATACGATCTACAGTTTACTATTGAAACATTATTTATAGTATACAATGGTTTATTAGTAGTACCTAATGTAAGAGCAGCTGATTTGTTTTGCAGCGTTTTCTAATTGCCAAGAATTAGACCATTCATAGAATTTATCAATATTATGTTGTAATTTATATCTATGATTTTTATCATTAGATATAAAATCAATTTAGTGTCATCCGCGAAAAGATTAATGGATATACCTTTATCGATCACTTCGACTAAATCATTGATATATATTAGAAAGAGTAATGGTCCTATTACATATCCTTGTGGAACACCAGATATTATTTTAACTGTATCATACATTTGATTGTTAACTCTTACTCTTAGAGATCTACCAGATAGAAAACTACTTATCCAAGAATGTATGTTACCACCTATACCTAAATTAGTTAATTTGACAAGTAATGTATTATGAGAGACCTTATCAAAAGCTTTAGCATAGTCAAGATATATGATATCAATACAACTGCCTTTATCAATTGCAGTAATCCATTTAGTATAACAATTTAATAGTTGCAGTACAACAGATTTTTTATGACGGAATCCAAATTTGAGAATCAGAAATTAATGAGTTACGTTCTAGATAAAAATTAATTTCTTCAACTAATTACCTATTTGCTCGAATACTCTAGACATAATTGAGGTAATTAAAATCGACCTATAGTTCTCTCGGAACTATATAACTTACTTTCCACATGTCAGGACATAAACCAGCTGATACAGTTTTATTAAATAATATCGTAAGTGGAATAGATAGTTCATATGAGAATTGTTTGAAAAATATTGAAGGGATATTATCTGGTGGCAATGTACATGATAGTGAAATATTTATTAGATGCTTTCTTATGTTATGCCTATAGAATATAAAGTTATTTATAGTTGAATTATGTTTAGGTGGAGATAAATGAGGAATATTATCATTATCATTAATAAATACAGAAGAAAATTGATTATTGAGTATATTAGATTTAACTGTATCTGAAAAAATATATATATTATCGTCAGATTTAATGGGACCTATAGTGGAAAAAGAGGAACATCTTGAATTAATATAATTATAAAATCGTGATTTGTCATTAGATTATAAAATTAATTTGTCTCTATCGATAGTTAATTTTTTAATATTATAATCTAATAATTTTTTAATATTTTTCCAATTTATAAAATTATTATGTGAATCTAATCTAGTTTTATAATATTTTAAACATTTTACTTTTAAACGTAGAATATATTTTGGATACGTTTTTTTATTTTTGATATGTTTATAAGCCTGAACATTATCATTAATAATATTATATAAAGTATTATACAAAATATTAAACATATTATTAATATCTGTTGAATTAGATAATAATAAATTCCAATCAATAGAAGAAAGGGATTGATGTATACTATATAAATTAGACTTTCTATTATTTCATTTAGCCCAATTTTTTGATTTATTTTTTGAAAAGTAGAGAAAATGAAAATGATATATGGTCACTAATATATTTACCAAATCCAAATGGGGGACATTCATTAATTTTCGAAATAATCATAGGATTATTGGTTAGTAATAAATCCAGCAAAATCGAACTTTTATCTTTATTTTCAACTCTAGGTAAAATATAAGATAAAATTAGCTTCTTCGGGAAATACGAATGCCGCAACATATTATTAATTAGTAGCATTATTAATTCAATTACAAAACTATTTGCGTGAGAAATATGTTCTATAGATATTCCATCAGGTCCTATAGCTTTACCCCTTTTAATTGATTTAATTATAGATGAAATTTCAGTATAGTTAGTATATCCAATGTCATTAACATTAATAGTATTGTAAGGATAAGGTATATCAGTATATCAGTATATCCAATGTCATTAACATTAATAGTATTGTAAGGATAAGGTATATCAGTAGTAGGTTAAATAAATTATTAAAATAATTACACCAACATTTAGTAATATTAACTATACAATGTTCATTTTCAATATTATTTGGTGTGGACGAGTTGTTTTTCTTCAGATTGTTTGAAATCACCTTCCAAAAATTATGACGATCTTTAATTAATGTTAAGGCAATCTTATTATATTCTGATTGATTAGATATCAATTTAATACGTCGCAATTCGTATTTGAAATTTTTTCTCGAATTAACCATATTATCATAGCATATTCCAGCCAAGGGTTTGTTATTATATTTCCAAGTTAAATAGTAAGATCTGGCAATAAAATGTTTCTCATGTACATTATTATTACACTCCATACGTGCATATTTACATATATTAGCTACTGAATATATATCGTTAGAACAATATACAAGAATACTCAATAAAGAATTATATAAGTAATCCGAATAATTAATATTACTATTAAAAGAATATATATATATATCATTAATTAATTTTCCTATGTTAAACTTAGTATCAATATTATATTTCAAAATTTGCTTCTTATCAAGTCTATTCCATTGAATTTTTTTATGAATAATACTATAATTATAGCTAATTGAGCTAGGAATAGTAGAATATTAGTACCTATTCTGATTTATAATAAAAACTAATGGATATCAATATTAATATCTAAAATGGATGAATGCAAATCAAAAGTGGATAATAAGTGATCTAACCATAAACAAGTATTCCACGCCAAACTAACATAAGCATAGCTATCAGATTCTAGTAATCATTTATCTTACATAATATTATTGTTATCCGCACAATATTTAATTAAAGTATTACTAAAGTATGAATCAGGATTAGAAATATTAGCATTAAAATCTCCTACTATACAATAATTAGATGAATTTATGAATTAACAACCTATAATAACAGTTGAACGAGATGACTTTCAAATAAACTAATGTTATTAGGACTATCATACGGTAGGTATATATTAATAATGTAGAAATCGAATACTTTAATACATATAAGCCAATCATATTCAGATTGAATACTATTTATATACTTATCTATTCCCTTTTCCCACATAAAACCTACACCACCAAAAGGTCTGCCAGTTCTCAATTTTGTGTTATCAAAAGAAGCATTACCATAACCACTATAATTATTATTATTAAAATTGAACATAGAACATTCCTCAGAGGAAAGCCAGTGTTCCTGAAAAAAATCAATATTAGGATAAGTATCTAAAATAATATTAGCCTTGTTCTTGAAACCACTGCAGTTTAAGGACAATACATTTAATTTATTATGTAAATCCATTATTATAAATTACTATTAACATTAACATTATTGTTATAATTAGCTTTATTTAAAAAACGTTTAATTAATATCCCAGATGCCATATTTCACAGTTATAGACATCTTGGACATTGTTAATCATCAGACTTACCTTAAATGAAGAGACAAAGTAGTGAGAAGAAATGATTTTCTTCACTGAACATTCTTTAGATGTAACATCAAATTCTTTACATATATATGATGTAATATATATATATATATATATATATGATGTAATATCGTCAGCGGTTACATCATTATTTAACCTAGATAGGAATAAATGATATCTTGTAGGAGTTTTACCGAATTCCTCAGAATAATTATTTCCGATTATGACACCTTTATGCCGTATGTTCACAGTTTCTTTATTAGGAATCAGCGAGTCTTTAACTTGGTGTTTTACTATATTAATATTATATGATTATAGATATTATTGTGATTTTAAAATTTTATTTAATATTTTAATTCCATATATAACGGGAGTGTCCGTATTCGGTACCCATGTCTGAATACGGACACCCTGTGTTATAATACGGACACCCTATATACCACTAGATAAACTATATATTATTGATGAATCAATCAGACAAATTACAATTACGTTATTTAAAATTAATTTTATAAAAAATATATTATAATTTAATTAGTTAATAATTTATTTATTTTTATTATTTTTTAATTAATAATACAATTTAAGTATTAAGTATCTAAATAATATTTTTTTTAGAATTAACTTTATTGGTGGTATTGATATTATAACGCACGAAAAAAATCAGAATTGTTCATATGCTGCGCGCTGATTGGTTATAGGGTGTCCGTATCAAGTGGGTTCACGGTATTTAGATTTCACTGTAATTAGATAGGACGTTTTTTTTTTTGAAAATTCAAAAACTCAAGAAATAATTAAGATTTTAACATAATTAAAATTGCATAACATTAAGATATATTGTGTTAATTGTTCTATAAGAATTCTAAATGATTAGAATAATAGTTTTGAAAATATCAACATTTTTAAAAAATAAATTTTTTTTAAAAATAAAATATTTATTTAAAAAATTTAATTATCAATTATTTATAAACTCTACATCTAATCACACATATTTTCTATAGCTACAATATACATATAATACTAAACATACTTTGAAAATGTGAACAAGTTTAGTCAATTATTCATTGAGAAATAGAAATGTTCATAAAAAAACTTATATTCTGAGATAATTGATTTTAAAGATTGACTATATTATTTATCTGCTTTTTGACATTTATTATTATGGTAAAAGTTAGTTTAGCTAATTCTTACAATTTTTATATTATATTTATATAATTTGTATAATTTGTCATGCTTTTGAAATAAATTGCATCTATATAAATTATTATTATTATATATTATAGTTGCATATGAAAGAATAAAAATATACAAAAAATTAATTTTATTATAATTATGATAGATTTTTTTTTTATTAGATATTATAAAAGTAATCCACTTCCATAATACTTTGATCAAATTTGCCTTCTTTGTCTTGCCCGTCTCCCTTCCCTAGATTCTGTCACCTGTTTCTTCTTAGAGGCTTTCACTCTTGTAGCATCTCTAGCCGCCGCATCTACCCGTAAGATCTATAAAATTGAAATATTGTAAATATTTTATGATATTATATTCCAAAATAAACACATTTATCTGACGTTTTATAAATAATATATGATACTATTATATAGTTATATAATAGTTACATATTATATATAATATAAACCTTGATTGTATCTCGATTATGCTTCGAAAGTTGTCGTTTAGTCAATCGACCCATATCAAATAATAATAATAATGAAATGACGCTATCTTATTATTATAGAATAAAGCCAACGGCCAATCACTAGAATTTATAAAATGAAACCAACAGATGGCTCTGAATAGTGTTATAATATATGTAAACCGTAATTTTTGCGCCATTTTTTTAATTATTATTTTATTAGAAATAGGTAGTGTTATAAAATTATGTTTTTTTATGCTTTATATATGTTTTTAACATATGATATTTTGACATATCATACATTATACATGTAGTAATCTATTTAAAAATAAAATGTTGTTTATAAATTTTTTTATTTTAAAGACCGTGTATCCCCTTAAGACATTTAGAGTGTCCGTATTATGAACTTATATGACATCTAGATATATGCTTATAACTTAATGAATATTTGATAACAAATATAGAAATTAAAAATATAATTTTTAGAATGCTTTATTTTTTAATAATATAGTGTTATAATGTATATCGATACATTTGTATATTCTTGAGAAGGTTTTAAGTTGAAATTTATTTTCATAAATTTAAAAACGTAATAAAAAAATCAGTTTATTGGATATATTAGCAATATTTTGTATAATTCAAAAATAAAAAATACTTTTTTAGACTATTTATATAATTATGAATATTATATTCATTAAACATTTTTTTGTAGGATTTATGGTTTCTGAGATACCGAGAGTGTCCGTATTCGGGCACTGTCCGTATTCGGTTACTTTCCCCTATACAGCTAATACATGTATTTAGCTGTAACATAGGTTACAGCTAACACATATGTTACAGCTAAACATAGGTTACAGCTAAACATAGGTTACAGCTAACACATATGTTACAGCTAACACATATATTACAGCTAAACATAGGTTACAGCTAAACATAGGTTACAGCTAACACATATATTACAGCTAAACATAGGTTACAGCTAAACATAGGTTACAGCTAACACATATATTACAGCTAAACATAGGTTACAGCTAACACATAGGTTACAGCTAACACATAGGTTACAGCTAACACATAGGTTACAGCTAACACATAGGTTACAGCTAAACATATGTTACAGCTAAACATATATTACAGCTAACACATAGGTTACAGCTAAACATATGTTACAGCTAAACATATGTTACAGCTAACACATATATTACAGCTAACACATAGGTTACAGCTAAACATATATTACAGCTAAACATAGGTTACAGCTAAACATAGGTTACAGCTAACACATATATTACAGCTAACACATATGTTACAGCTAACACATATATTACAGCTAAACATAGGTTACAGCTAACACATATATTACAGCTAACACATATATTACAGCTAACACATATATTACAGCTAAACATAGGTTACAGCTAACACATATGTTACAGCTAAACATAGGTTACAGCTAACACATAGGTTACAGCTAACACATATGTTACAGCTAACACATATGTTACAGCTAAACATAGGTTACAGCTAAACATAGGTTACAGCTAAACATATATTACAGCTAAACATAGGTTACAGCTAAACATAGGTTACAGCTAACACATATATTACAGCTAACACATAGGTTACAGCTAAACATATATTACAGCTAAACATAGGTTACAGCTAAACATAGGTTACAGCTAACACATATATTACAGCTAACACATATGTTACAGCTAACACATATATTACAGCTAAACATAGGTTACAGCTAAACATATATTACAGCTAACACATATATTACAGCTAACACATATATTACAGCTAACACATAGGTTACAGCTAACACATATATTACAGCTAAACATAGGTTACAGCTAACACATATATTACAGCTAAACATAGGTTACAGCTAAACATAGGTTACAGCTAACACATATATTACAGCTAACACATAGGTTACAGCTAACACATATATTACAGCTAACACATAGGTTACAGCTAACACATATATTACAGCTAAACATAGGTTACAGCTAACACATAGGTTACAGCTAAACATAGGTTACAGCTAACACATATGTTACAGCTAAACATTGGTTACAGCTAACACATATATTACAGCTAACACATAGGTTACAGCTAAACATGTGTTACAGCTAACACATAGGTTACAGCTAAACATAGGTTACAGCTAACACATATGTTACAGCTAACACATATATTACAGCTAAACATAGGTTACAGCTAAACATAGGTTACAGCTAACACATATGTTACAGCTAAACATTGGTTACAGCTAACACATATATTACAGCTAAACATAGGTTACAGCTAACACATAGGTTACAGCTAAACATAGGTTACAGCTAACACATATGTTACAGCTAAACATTGGTTACAGCTAACACATATATTACAGCTAACACATATGTTACAGCTAACACATATATTACAGCTAAACATAGGTTACAGCTAAACATTGGTTACAGCTAACACATATATTACAGCTAACACATATATTACAGCTAAACATAGGTTACAGCTAAACATAGGTTACAGCTAAACATAGGTTACAGCTAAACATAGGTTACAGCTAACACATATATTACAGCTAACACATAGGTTACAGCTAACACATATGTTACAGCTAACACATATATTACAGCTAACACATATATTACAGCTAACACATATGTTACAGCTAACACATATATTACAGCTAAACATAGGTTACAGCTAAACATAGGTTACAGCTAACACATATATTACAGCTAAACATAGGTTACAGCTAACACATAGGTTACAGCTAACACATATATTACAGCTAAACATAGGTTACAGCTAACACATATATTACAGCTAACACATATATTACAGCTAACACATAGGTTACAGCTAAACATAGGTTACAGCTAACACATAGGTTACAGCTAAACATAGGTTATAGCTAACACATATATTACAGCTAAACATAGGTTACAGCTAACACATATATTACAGCTAAACATAGGTTACAGCTAACACATATGTTACAGCTAAACATAGGTTACAGCTAACACATATATTACAGCTAACACATATGTTACAGCTAAACATAGGTTACAGCTAACACATAGGTTACAGCTAACACATAGGTTACAGCTAACACATATATTACAGCTAACACATAGGTTACAGCTAACACATAGGTTACAGCTAAACATAGGTTACAGCTAAACATAGGTTACAGATAACACATATATTACAGCTAACACATATATTACAGCTAAACATAGGTTACAGCTAACACATATATTACAGCTAAACATGTGTTACAGCTAAACATATGTTACAGCTAACACATAGGTTACAGCTAACACATATATTACAGCTAAACATAGGTTACAGCTAACACATATATTACAGCTAACACATAGGTTACAGCTAAACATAGGTTACAGCTAACACATATGTTACAGCTAACACATATGTTACAGCTAAACATAGGTTACAGCTAACACATATATTACAGCTAAACATAGGTTACAGCTAACACATATATTACAGCTAACACATAGGTTACAGCTAACACATATATTACAGCTAAACATAGGTTACAGCTAAACATATGTTACAGCTAACACATATGTTACAGCTAAACATAGGTTACAGCTAACACATATATTACAGTTAACACATAGGTTACAGCTAACACATAGGTTACAGCTAACACATATATTACAGCTAAACATAGGTTACAGCTAACACATATATTACAGCTAAACATAGGTTACAGCTAACACATATATTACAGCTAACACATATGTTACAGCTAACACATATATTACAGCTAAACATAGGTTACAGCTAACACATATATTACAGCTAAACATAGGTTACAGCTAACACATATATTACAGCTAAACATAGGTTACAGCTAACACATATATTACAGCTAACACATAGGTTACAGCTAAACATAGGTTACAGCTAACACATATGTTACAGCTAAACATTGGTTACAGCTAACACATATATTACAGCTAACACATAGGTTACAGCTAAACATAGGTTACAGCTAAACATAGGTTACAGCTAACACATATATTACAGCTAACACATAGGTTACAGCTAAACATAGGTTACAGCTAACACATATGTTACAGCTAACACATAGGTTACAGCTAACACATATATTACAGCTAAAACATAGGTTACAGCTAAACATATGTTACAGCTAACACATATATTACAGCTAAACATAGGTTACAGCTAACACATATATTACAGCTAAACATAGGTTACAGCTAACACATAGGTTACAGCTAAACATAGGTTACAGCTAACACATAGGTTACAGCTAACACATATATTACAGCTAACACATATATTACAGCTAACAAATAGGTTACAGCTAAACATATATTACAGCTAACACATAGGTTACAGCTAACACATAGGTTACAGCTAAACATAGGTTACAGCTAACACATATATTACAGCTAAACATAGGTTACAGCTAAACATAGGTTACAGCTAACACATATATTACAGCTAAACATAGGTTACAGCTAACACATATATTACAGCTAACACATAGGTTACAGCTAAACATAGGTTACAGCTAACACATATGTTACAGCTAAACATTGGTTACAGCTAACACATATATTACAGCTAACACATATGTTACAGCTAAACATAGGTTACAGCTAACACATATGTTACAGCTAACACATATATTACAGCTAAACATAGGTTACAGCTAAACATAGGTTACAGCTAACACATATATTACAGCTAAACATATGTTACAGCTAACACATATATTACAGCTAACACATATATTACAGCTAACACATATATTACAGCTAAACATAGGTTACAGCTAAACATAGGTTACAGCTAACACATAGGTTACAGCTAAACATATATTACAGCTAAACATAGGTTACAGCTAACACATATATTACAGCTAAACATAGGTTACAGCTAACACATATGTTACAGCTAAACATAGGTTACAGCTAAACATAGGTTACAGCTAACACATATATTACAGCTAAACATAGGTTACAGCTAACACATATATTACAGCTAACACATAGGTTACAGCTAAACATAGGTTACAGCTAACACATATGTTACAGCTAAACATTGGTTACAGCTAACACATATATTACAGCTAACACATAGGTTACAGCTAAACATAGGTTACAGCTAACACATATGTTACAGCTAACACATATATTACAGCTAAACATAGGTTACAGCTAAACATAGGTTACAGCTAACACATATATTACAGCTAAACATATGTTACAGCTAACACATATATTACAGCTAACACATATGTTACAGCTAAACATAGGTTACAGCTAAACATAGGTTACAGCTAAACATAGGTTACAGCTAACACATAGGTTACAGCTAAACATATATTACAGCTAAACATAGGTTACAGCTAACACATATATTACAGCTAAACATAGGTTACAGCTAACACATATGTTACAGCTAAACATAGGTTACAGCTAAACATAGGTTACAGCTAACACATATATTACAGCTAACACATAGGTTACAGCTAAACATAGGTTACAGCTAACACATATGTTACAGCTAACACATATATTACAGCTAAACATATGTTACAGCTAAACATAGGTTACAGCTAAACATAGGTTACAGCTAACACATATATTACAGCTAAACATAGGTTACAGCTAAACATAGGTTACAGCTAACACATATATTACAGCTAACACATAGGTTACAGCTAAACATAGGTTACAGCTAACACATATGTTACAGCTAACACATATATTACAGCTAAACATATGTTACAGCTAAACATAGGTTACAGCTAAACATAGGTTACAGCTAACACATATATTACAGCTAACACATAGGTTACAGCTAAACATAGGTTACAGCTAACACATATGTTACAGCTAAACATATGTTACAGCTAACACATAGGTTACAGCTAAACATATATTACAGCTAACACATATATTACAGCTAAACATAGGTTACAGCTAACACATATATTACAGCTAAACATAGGTTACAGCTAACACATATATTACAGCTAAACATAGGTTACAGCTAACACATATATTACAGCTAAACATAGGTTACAGCTAACACATATATTACAGCTAAACATAGGTTACAGCTAAACATAGGTTACAGCTAACACATATATTACAGCTAAACATAGGTTACAGCTAACACATAGGTTACAGCTAACACATAGGTTACAGCTAACACATATATTACAGCTAAACATAGGTTACAGCTAAACATAGGTTACAGCTAAACATAGGTTACAGCTAACACATATATTACAGCTAAACATAGGTTACAGCTAAACATAGGTTACAGCTAAACATAGGTTACAGCTAACACATATATTACAGCTAAACATAGGTTACAGCTAAACATAGGTTACAGCTAACACATATATTACAGCTAAACATAGGTTACAGCTAAACATAGATTACAGCTAACACATAGGTTACAGCTAAACATAGGTTACAGCTAAACATAGGTTACAGCTAACACATATATTACAGCTAAACATAGGTTACAGCTAAACATAGGTTACAGCTAACACATATATTACAGCTAAACATAGGTTACAGCTAAACATAGGTTACAGCTAACACATATATTACAGCTAAACATAGGTTACAGCTAACACATATGTTACAGCTAACACATATATTACAGCTAAACATAGGTTACAGCTAACACATATGTTAAAGCTAACACATAGGTTACAGCTAACACATAGGTTACAGCTAACACATATATTACAGCTAAACATAGGTTACAGCTAAACATAGGTTACAGCTAAACATAGGTTACAGCTAACACATATATTACAGCTAAACATAGGTTACAGCTAACACATATATTACAGCTAAACATAGGTTACAGCTAAACATAGGTTACAGCTAAACATAGGTTACAGCTAACACATATATTACAGCTAAACATAGGTTACAGCTAAACATAGGTTACAGCTAAACATAGGTTACAGCTAACACATATGTTACAGCTAACACATATATTACAGATAAACATAGGTTACAGCTAACACATATATTACAGCTAACACATATGTTACAGCTAAACATATATTACAGATAAACATAGGTTACAGCTAACACATATATTACAGCTAAACATAGGTTACAGCTAACACATATGTTACAGCTAACACATATATTACAGCTAACACATATATTACAGCTAACACATAGGTTACAGCTAACACATAGGTTACAGCTAACACATAGGTTACAGCTAAACATAGGTTACAGCTAACACATAGGTTACAGCTAACACATAGGTTACAGCTAACACATAGGTTACAGCTAACACATATATTACAGCTAAACATATGTTACAGCTAACACATATATTACAGATAAACATAGGTTACAGCTAAACATAGGTTACAGCTAACACATATGTTACAGCTAACACATATGTTACAGCTAAACATAGGTTACAGCTAAACATAGGTTACAGCTAACACATATGTTACAGCTAAACATAGGTTACAGCTAAACATATGTTACAGCTAACACATATATTACAGATAAACATAGGTTACAGCTAACACATATATTACAGCTAAACATAGGTTACAGCTAACACATATGTTACAGCTAACACATAGGTTACAGCTAACATATAGGTTACAGCTAACACATAGGTTACAGCTAAACATAGGTTACAGCTAAACATAGGTTACAGCTAACACATAGGTTACAGCTAACACATAGGTTACAGCTAAACATATGTTACAGCTAAACATATATTACAGCTAAACATAGGTTACAGCTAACACATATATTACAGCTAACACATAGGTTACAGCTAAACATATATTACAGATAAACATAGGTTACAGCTAACACATATATTACAGCTAAACATAGGTTACAGCTAACACATATGTTACAGCTAACACATATATTACAGCTAACACATATATTACAGCTAACACATAGGTTACAGCTAACACATAGGTTACAGCTAACACATAGGTTACAGCTAAACATAGGTTACAGCTAACACATAGGTTACAGCTAACACATAGGTTACAGCTAACACATAGGTTACAGCTAACACATATATTACAGCTAAACATATGTTACAGCTAACACATATATTACAGATAAACATAGGTTACAGCTAAACATAGGTTACAGCTAACACATATGTTACAGCTAACACATATATTACAGCTAAACATAGGTTACAGCTAAACATAGATTACAGCTAACACATAGGTTACAGCTAAACATAGGTTACAGCTAAACATAGGTTACAGCTAACACATATATTACAGCTAAACATAGGTTACAGCTAAACATAGGTTACAGCTAACACATATATTACAGCTAAACATAGGTTACAGCTAAACATAGGTTACAGCTAACACATATATTACAGCTAAACATAGGTTACAGCTAACACATATGTTACAGCTAACACATATATTACAGCTAAACATAGGTTACAGCTAACACATATGTTAAAGCTAACACATAGGTTACAGCTAACACATAGGTTACAGCTAACACATATATTACAGCTAAACATAGGTTACAGCTAAACATAGGTTACAGCTAAACATAGGTTACAGCTAACACATATATTACAGCTAAACATAGGTTACAGCTAACACATATATTACAGCTAAACATAGGTTACAGCTAAACATAGGTTACAGCTAAACATAGGTTACAGCTAACACATATATTACAGCTAAACATAGGTTACAGCTAAACATAGGTTACAGCTAAACATAGGTTACAGCTAACACATATGTTACAGCTAACACATATATTACAGATAAACATAGGTTACAGCTAACACATATATTACAGCTAACACATATGTTACAGCTAAACATATATTACAGATAAACATAGGTTACAGCTAACACATATATTACAGCTAAACATAGGTTACAGCTAACACATATGTTACAGCTAACACATATATTACAGCTAACACATATATTACAGCTAACACATAGGTTACAGCTAACACATAGGTTACAGCTAACACATAGGTTACAGCTAAACATAGGTTACAGCTAACACATAGGTTACAGCTAACACATAGGTTACAGCTAACACATAGGTTACAGCTAACACATATATTACAGCTAAACATATGTTACAGCTAACACATATATTACAGATAAACATAGGTTACAGCTAAACATAGGTTACAGCTAACACATATGTTACAGCTAACACATATGTTACAGCTAAACATAGGTTACAGCTAAACATAGGTTACAGCTAACACATATGTTACAGCTAAACATAGGTTACAGCTAAACATATGTTACAGCTAACACATATATTACAGATAAACATAGGTTACAGCTAACACATATATTACAGCTAAACATAGGTTACAGCTAACACATATGTTACAGCTAACACATAGGTTACAGCTAACATATAGGTTACAGCTAACACATAGGTTACAGCTAAACATAGGTTACAGCTAAACATAGGTTACAGCTAACACATAGGTTACAGCTAACACATAGGTTACAGCTAAACATATGTTACAGCTAAACATATATTACAGCTAAACATAGGTTACAGCTAACACATATATTACAGCTAACACATAGGTTACAGCTAAACATATATTACAGATAAACATAGGTTACAGCTAACACATATATTACAGCTAACACATATGTTACAGCTAAACATATATTACAGATAAACATAGGTTACAGCTAACACATATATTACAGCTAAACATAGGTTACAGCTAAACATAGGTTACAGCTAACACATATATTACAGCTAAACATAGGTTACAGCTAAACATAGGTTACAGCTAACACATATATTACAGCTAAACATAGGTTACAGCTAACACATATATTACAGCTAACACATAGGTTACAGCTAACACATAGGTTACAGCTAACACATATATTACAGCTAAACATAGGTTACAGCTAAACATATGTTACAGCTAAACATATGTTACAGCTAACACATATATTACAGCTAAACATAGGTTACAGCTAACACATATGTTACAGCTAACACATAGGTTACAGCTAACACATAGGTTACAGCTAACACATATATTACAGCTAAACATAGGTTACAGCTAAACATATGTTACAGCTAAACATATGTTACAGCTAACACATATATTACAGCTAACACATAGGTTACAGCTAACACATAGGTTACAGCTAACACATAGGTTACAGCTAAACATAGGTTACAGCTAAACATAGGTTACAGCTAACACATAGGTTACAGCTAACACATAGGTTACAGCTAAACATATGTTACAGCTAAACATATGTTACAGCTAAACATAGGTTACAGCTAAACATAGGTTACAGCTAACACATATATTACAGCTAAACATAGGTTACAGCTAACACATAGGTTACAGCTAACACATATATTACAGCTAACACATAGGTTACAGCTAACACATAGGTTACAGCTAAACATATATTACAGCTAAACATAGGTTACAGCTAACACATATGTTACAGCTAAACATATGTTACAGCTAACACATAGGTTACAGCTAACACATAGGTTACAGCTAACACATAGGTTACAGCTAAACATAGGTTACAGCTAAACATAGGTTACAGCTAACACATATATTACAGCTAAACATAGGTTACAGCTAACACATATATTACAGCTAACACATAGGTTACAGCTAACACATAGGTTACAGCTAACACATATATTACAGCTAAACATAGGTTACAGCTAAACATATGTTACAGCTAAACATATGTTACAGCTAACACATATATTACAGCTAAACATAGGTTACAGCTAACACATATGTTACAGCTAACACATATATTACAGCTAACACATATGTTACAGCTAACACATATATTACAGCTAAACATAGGTTACAGCTAAACATATGTTACAGCTAAACATATGTTACAGCTAACACATATATTACAGCTAAACATAGGTTACAGCTAACACATATGTTACAGCTAACACATAGGTTACAGCTAACACATAGGTTACAGCTAACACATATATTACAGCTAAACATAGGTTACAGCTAAACATATGTTACAGCTAACACATATGTTACAGCTAAACATAGGTTATAGCTAAACATAGGTTACAGCTAAACATAGGTTACAGCTAAACATAGGTTACAGCTAAACATAGGTTACAGCTAAACATAGGTTACAGCTAACACATATATTACAGCTAACACATATATTACAGCTAAACATAGGTTACAGCTAAACATAGGTTACAGCTAAACATAGGTTACAGCTAAACATAGGTTACAGCTAAACATAGGTTACAGCTAACACATATGTTACAGCTAAACATAGGTTACAGCTAACACATATGTTACAGCTAAACATATGTTACAGCTAACACATATGTTACAGCTAAACATAGGTTACAGCTAACACATATATTACAGCTAACACATAGGTTACAGCTAACACATAGGTTACAGCTAACACATATATTACAGCTAAACATAGGTTACAGCTAAACATATGTTACAGCTAAACATATGTTACAGCTAACACATATATTACAGCTAACACATATATTACAGCTAACACATATGTTACAGCTAAACATAGGTTACAGCTAACACATATATTACAGCTAAACATAGGTTACAGCTAAACATAGGTTACAGCTAAACATAGGTTACAGCTAAACATAGGTTACAGCTAACACATATATTACAGCTAAACATAGGTTACAGCTAACACATATATTACAGCTAACACATATATTACAGCTAAACATAGGTTATAGCTAACACATATATTACAGCTAACACATATGTTACAGCTAAACATAGGTTACAGCTAACACATATATTACAGCTAAACATAGGTTACAGCTAAACATAGGTTACAGCTAAACATAGGTTACAGCTAAACATAGGTTACAGCTAACACATATATTACAGCTAAACATAGGTTACAGCTAACACATATATTACAGCTAACACATATATTACAGCTAAACATAGGTTACAGCTAAACATAGGTTACAGCTAAACATAGGTTACAGCTAAACATAGGTTACAGCTAAACATAGGTTACAGCTAACACATATGTTACAGCTAAACATAGGTTACAGCTAACACATATGTTACAGCTAAACATATGTTACAGCTAACACATATGTTACAGCTAAACATAGGTTACAGCTAACACATATATTACAGCTAAACATAGGTTACAGCTAACACATATATTACAGCTAAACATAGGTTACAGCTAACACATAGGTTACAGCTAACACATAGGTTACAGCTAAACATAGGTTACAGCTAACACATATGTTACAGTTAACACATATATTACAGCTAACACATAGGTTACAGCTAACACATAGGTTACAGCTAACACATAGGTTACAGCTAAACATTGGTTACAGCTAAACATAGGTTACAGCTAACACATATATTACAGCTAAACATAGGTTACAGCTAACACATATATTACAGCTAAACATAGGTTACAGCTAACACATATGTTACAGCTAAACATATGTTACAGCTAACACATAGGTTACAGCTAACACATATATTACAGCTAAACATAGGTTACAGCTAACACATATGTTACAGCTAAACATATGTTACAGCTAACACATAGGTTACAGCTAACACATATATTACAGCTAAACATAGGTTACAGCTAACACATATGTTACAGCTAAACATAGGTTACAGCTAACACATATATTACAGCTAAACATAGGTTACAGCTAACACATATGTTACAGCTAAACATATGTTACAGCTAACACATAGGTTACAGCTAACACATATATTACAGCTAAACATAGGTTACAGCTAACACATATATTACAGCTAAACATAGGTTACAGCTAACACATATGTTACAGCTAAACATATGTTACAGCTAACACATAGGTTACAGCTAACACATATATTACAGCTAAACATAGGTTACAGCTAACACATATGTTACAGCTAAACATTGGTTACAGCTAACACATAGGTTACAGCTAAACATGTGTTACAGCTAACACATATATTACAGCTAACACATATATTACAGCTAAACATAGGTTACAGCTAACACATATATTACAGCTAACACATAGGTTACAGCTAAACATAGGTTACAGCTAACACATATATTACAGCTAAACATAGGTTACAGCTAACACATATGTTACAGCTAACACATATATTACAGCTAAACATAGGTTACAGCTAACACATATATTACAGCTAACACATAGGTTACAGCTAACACATATGTTACAGCTAAACATAGGTTACAGCTAACACATATATTACAGCTAACACATAGGTTACAGCTAACACATATATTACAGCTAAACATAGGTTACAGCTAACACATATGTTACAGCTAACACATATATTACAGCTAAACATAGGTTACAGCTAACACATATATTACAGCTAACACATAGGTTACAGCTAAACATAGGTTACAGCTAACACATAGGTTACAGCTAACACATATGTTACAGCTAAACATAGGTTACATCTAACACATATATTACAGCTAAACATAGGTTATAGCTAACACATATATTACAGCTAACACATATATTACAGCTAAACATAGGTTACAGCTAAACATAGGTTACAGCTAACACATATATTACAGCTAAACATAGGTTACAGCTAACACATATATTACAGCTAACACATATATTACAGCTAAACATAGGTTACAGCTAAACATAGGTTACAGCTAACACATATATTACAGCTAAACATAGGTTACAGCTAACACATATGTTACAGCTAAACATAGGTTACATCTAACACATATATTACAGCTAAACATAGGTTATAGCTAACACATATATTACAGCTAACACATATATTACAGCTAAACATAGGTTACAGCTAAACATAGGTTACAGCTAACACATATATTACAGCTAAACATAGGTTACAGCTAACACATATGTTACAGCTAACACATATGTTACAGCTAACACATAGGTTACAGCTAAACATAGGTTACAGCTAAACATAGGTTACAGCTAACACATATATTACAGCTAAACATAGGTTACAGCTAACACATATATTACAGCTAACACATATATTACAGCTAAACATAGGTTACAGCTAAACATAGGTTACAGCTAACACATATATTACAGCTAAACATAGGTTACAGCTAACACATATGTTACAGCTAAACATTGGTTACAGCTAACACATATATTACAGCTAAACATAGGTTACAGCTAACACATATGTTACAGCTAAACATTGGTTACAGCTAAACATAGGTTACAGCTAAACATGTGTTACAGCTAACACATAGGTTACAGCTAACACATAGGTTACAGCTAAACATAGGTTACAGCTAACACATATATTACAGCTAACACATATATTACAGCTAAACATAGGTTACAGCTAACACATAGGTTACAGCTAACACATATGTTACAGCTAACACATATATTACAGCTAACACATATATTACAGCTAACACATATATTACAGCTAAACATAGGTTACAGCTAACACATATGTTACAGCTAACACATATATTACAGCTAAACATAGGTTACAGCTAACACATATATTATAGCTAACACATATGTTACAGCTAAACATAGGTTACAGCTAACACATATATTACAGCTAACACATAGGTTACAGCTAACACATATATTACAGCTAAACATAGGTTACAGCTAACACAAATGTTACAGCTAAACATAGGTTACAGCTAACACATAGGTTACAGCTAACACATATATTACAGCTAAACATAGGTTACAGCTAACACATATGTTACAGCTAACACATATATTACAGCTAAACATAGGTTACAGCTAACACATATATTACAGCTAACACATATATTACAGCTAAACATAGGTTACAGCTAAACATAGGTTACAGCTAAACATAGGTTACAGCTAACACATATGTTACAGCTAACACATATATTACAGCTAAACATAGGTTACAGCTAAACATAGGTTACAGCTAAACATAGGTTACAGCTAAACATAGGTTACAGCTAACACATAGGTTACAGCTAAACATAGGTTACAGCTAAACATAGGTTACAGCTAACACATATGTTACAGCTAACAATTATGTTACAGCTAAACATAGGTTACAGCTAACACATATATTACAGCTAAACATAGGTTACAGCTAACACATATGTTACAGCTAACACATATGTTACAGCTAACACATAGGTTACAGCTAAACATAGGTTACAGCTAAACATAGGTTACAGCTAACACATATATTACAGCTAAACATAGGTTACAGCTAACACATATATTACAGCTAACACATATGTTACAGCTAAACATTGGTTACAGCTAACACATATGTTACAGCTAACACATATATTACAGCTAAACATAGGTTACAGCTAAACATAGGTTACAGCTAAACATAGGTTACAGCTAAACATAGGTTACAGCTAAACATAGGTTACAGCTAACACATATATTACAGCTAAACATGTGTTACAGCTAAACATAGGTTACAGCTAACACATATATTACAGCTAAACATAGGTTACAGCTAACACATATATTACAGCTAAACATAGGTTACAGCTAACACATATGTTACAGCTAACACATATGTTACAGCTAACACATAGGTTACAGCTAAACATAGGTTACAGCTAAACATAGGTTACAGCTAACACATATATTACAGCTAAACATAGGTTACAGCTAACACATATATTACAGCTAACACATATGTTACAGCTAAACATTGGTTACAGCTAACACATATGTTACAGCTAACACATAGGTTACAGCTAAACATGTGTTACAGCTAACACATATATTACAGCTAAACATAGGTTACAGCTAACACATATGTTACAGCTAAACATTGGTTACAGCTAACACATATGTTACAGCTAAACATAGGTTACAGCTAACACATATATTACAGCTAACACATAGGTTACAGCTAACACATAGGTTACAGCTAAACATGTGTTACAGCTAACACATATATTACAGCTAAACATAGGTTACAGCTAAACATAGGTTACAGCTAAACATAGGTTACAGCTAAACATAGGTTACAGCTAACACATAGGTTACAGCTAAACATAGGTTACAGCTAAACATAGGTTACAGCTAAACATAGGTTACAGCTAACACATAGGTTACAGCTAAACATAGGTTACAGCTAAACATAGGTTACAGCTAAACATAGGTTACAGCTAACACATAGGTTACAGCTAAACATAGGTTACAGCTAAACATAGGTTACAGCTAACACATATGTTACAGCTAACAATTATGTTACAGCTAAACATAGGTTACAGCTAACACATATATTACAGCTAAACATAGGTTACAGCTAACACATATGTTACAGCTAAACATAGGTTACAGCTAACACATATGTTACAGCTAAACATTGGTTACAGCTAACACATATGTTACAGCTAAACATAGGTTACAGCTAACACATATATTACAGCTAACACATAGGTTACAGCTAACACATAGGTTACAGCTAAACATGTGTTACAGCTAACACATATATTACAGCTAAACATAGGTTACAGCTAAACATAGGTTACAGCTAAACATAGGTTACAGCTAAACATAGGTTACAGCTAACACATAGGTTACAGCTAAACATAGGTTACAGCTAAACATAGGTTACAGCTAAACATAGGTTACAGCTAACACATAGGTTACAGCTAAACATAGGTTACAGCTAAACATAGGTTACAGCTAAACATAGGTTACAGCTAACACATAGGTTACAGCTAAACATAGGTTACAGCTAAACATAGGTTACAGCTAACACATATGTTACAGCTAACAATTATGTTACAGCTAAACATAGGTTACAGCTAACACATATATTACAGCTAAACATAGGTTACAGCTAACACATATGTTACAGCTAACACATATGTTACAGCTAACACATAGGTTACAGCTAAACATAGGTTACAGCTAACACATATGTTACAGCTAACACATATATTACAGCTAAACATAGGTTACAGCTAACACATATATTATAGCTAACACATATGTTACAGCTAAACATAGGTTACAGCTAACACATATATTACAGCTAACACATAGGTTACAGCTAACACATATATTACAGCTAAACATAGGTTACAGCTAACACAAATGTTACAGCTAAACATAGGTTACAGCTAACACATAGGTTACAGCTAACACATATATTACAGCTAAACATAGGTTACAGCTAACACATAGGTTACAGCTAAACATAGGTTACAGCTAACACATAGGTTACAGCTAAACATAGGTTACAGCTAAACATAGGTTACAGCTAAACATAGGTTACAGCTAACACATAGGTTACAGCTAAACATAGGTTACAGCTAAACATAGGTTACAGCTAAACATAGGTTACAGCTAACACATAGGTTACAGCTAAACATAGGTTACAGCTAAACATAGGTTACAGCTAACACATATGTTACAGCTAACAATTATGTTACAGCTAAACATAGGTTACAGCTAACACATATATTACAGCTAAACATAGGTTACAGCTAACACATATGTTACAGCTAACACATATGTTACAGCTAACACATAGGTTACAGCTAAACATAGGTTACAGCTAACACATATGTTACAGCTAACACATATATTACAGCTAAACATAGGTTACAGCTAACACATATATTATAGCTAACACATATGTTACAGCTAAACATAGGTTACAGCTAACACATATATTACAGCTAACACATAGGTTACAGCTAACACATATATTACAGCTAAACATAGGTTACAGCTAACACAAATGTTACAGCTAAACATAGGTTACAGCTAACACATAGGTTACAGCTAACACATATATTACAGCTAAACATAGGTTACAGCTAACACATATGTTACAGCTAACACATATATTACAGCTAAACATAGGTTACAGCTAACACATATATTACAGCTAACACATATATTACAGCTAAACATAGGTTACAGCTAAACATAGGTTACAGCTAAACATAGGTTACAGCTAACACATATGTTACAGCTAACACATATATTACAGCTAAACATAGGTTACAGCTAAACATAGGTTACAGCTAAACATAGGTTACAGCTAAACATAGGTTACAGCTAACACATAGGTTACAGCTAAACATAGGTTACAGCTAAACATAGGTTACAGCTAACACATATGTTACAGCTAACAATTATGTTACAGCTAAACATAGGTTACAGCTAACACATATATTACAGCTAACACATATGTTACAGCTAAACATAGGTTACAGCTAAACATAGGTTACAGCTAAACATAGGTTACAGCTAAACATAGGATACAGCTAAACATAGGTTACAGCTAAACATAGGTTACAGCTAACACATATATTACAGCTAAACATAGGTTACAGCTAACACATATGTTACAGCTAAACATAGGTTACAGCTAACACATATATTACAGCTAACACATATGTTACAGCTAACACATAGGTTACAGCTAACACATATATTACAGCTAAACATAGGTTACAGCTAACACATAGGTTACAGCTAACACATATGTTACAGCTAAACATAGGTTACAGCTAAACATAGGTTACAGCTAACACATATGTTACAGCTAACACATAGGTTACAGCTAACACATATATTACAGCTAAACATAGGTTACAGCTAAACATAGATTACAGCTAAACATAGGTTACAGCTAACACATATATTACAGCTAACACATATATTACAGCTAACACATATATTACAGCTAAACATAGGTTACAGCTAACACATATATTACAGCTAAACATAGGTTACAGCTAACACATATATTACAGCTAAACATAGGTTACAGCTAACACATAGGTTACAGCTAAACATAGGTTACAGATAACACATAGGTTACAGCTAACACATATGTTACAGCTAACACATATATTACAGCTAAACATAGGTTACAGCTAACACATATATTACAGCTAAACATAGGTTACAGCTAACACATAGGTTACAGCTAACACATAGGTTACAGCTAAACATAGGTTACAGCTAACACATGTGTTACAGCTAACACATATGTTACAGCTAAACATAGGTTACAGCTAACACATATATTACAGCTAAACATAGGTTACAGCTAAACATAGGTTACAGCTAAACATAGGTTACAGCTAACACATATATTACAGCTAAACATAGGTTACAGCTAACACATAGGTTACAGCTAAACATAGGTTACAGCTAACACATATATTACAGCTAAACATAGGTTACAGCTAAACATAGGTTACAGCTAACACATAGGTTACAGCTAACACATATATTACAGCTAACACATATATTACAGCTAAACATAGGTTACAGCTAACACATATATTACAGCTAACACATATGTTACAGCTAAACATAGGTTACAGATAACACATAGGTTACAGCTAACACATATGTTACAGCTAAACATATGTTACAGCTAAACATAGGTTACAGCTAACACATAGGTTACAGCTAACACATATATTACAGCTAAACATAGGTTACAGCTAACACATATATTACAGCTAAACATAGGTTACAGCTAACACATATGTTACAGCTAACACATATATTACAGCTAAACATAGGTTACAGCTAACACATATATTACAGCTAAACATAGGTTACAGCTAACACATAGGTTACAGCTAACACATATGTTACAGCTAACACATATGTTACAGCTAACACATATGTTACAGCTAACACATATGTTACAGCTAACACATATGTTACAGCTAACACATATATTACAGCTAATCATATGTTACAGCTAAACATAGGTTACAGCTAACACATATATTACAGCTAACACATAGGTTACAGCTAACACATATATTACAGCTAACACATAAGTTACAGCTAAACATAGGTTACAGCTAACACATATGTTACAGCTAACACATAGGTTACAGCTAACACATAGGTTACAGCTAACACATATATTACAGCTAAACATAGGTTACAGCTAAACATAGGTTACAGCTAACACATATATTACAGCTAAACATAGGTTACAGCTAACACATATATTACAGCTAACCTATATGTTACAGCTAACACATATATTACAGCTAAACATAGGTTACAGCTAACACATATATTACAGCTAAACATAGGTTACAGCTAACACATAGGTTACAGCTAAACATAGGTTACAGCTAACACATATATTACAGCTAACCTATATGTTACAGCTAACACATATGTTACAGCTAAACATAGGTTACAGCTAAACATAGGTTACAGCTAACACATATATTACAGCTAACACATATGTTACAGCTAAACATAGGTTACAGCTAACACATATGTTACAGCTAACACATAGGTTACAGCTAACACATAGGTTACAGCTAACACATATATTACAGCTAAACATAGGTTACAGCTAAACATAGGTTACAGCTAACACATAGGTTACAGCTAACACATATATTACAGCTAACACATATATTACAGCTAAACATAGGTTACAGCTAAACATAGGTTACAGCTAAACATAGGTTACAGCTAACACATATATTACAGCTAAACATAGGTTACAGCTAACACATAGGTTACAGCTAACACATAGGTTACAGCTAACACATATGTTACAGCTAACACATATGTTACAGCTAAACATAGGTTACAGCTAAACATAGGTTACAGCTAACACATATGTTACAGCTAACACATATATTACAGCTAAACATAGGTTACAGCTAACACATATGTTACAGCTAACACATAGGTTACAGCTAACACATAGGTTACAGCTAACACATATATTACAGCTAAACATAGGTTACAGCTAAACATAGGTTACAGCTAAACATAGGTTACAGCTAACACATATATTACAGCTAACACATATGTTACAGCTAAACATAGGTTACAGCTAACACATATGTTACAGCTAACACATAGGTTACAGCTAACACATAGGTTACAGCTAACACATATATTACAGCTAAACATAGGTTACAGCTAACACATATGTTACAGCTAACACATATATTACAGCTAACACATATATTACAGCTAAACATAGGTTACAGCTAAACATAGGTTACAGCTAAACATAGGTTACAGCTAACACATATATTACAGCTAAACATAGGTTACAGCTAAACATAGGTTACAGCTAAACATAGGTTACAGCTAAACATAGGTTACAGCTAACACATATATTACAGCTAAACATAGGTTACAGCTAACACATATATTACAGCTAACACATATGTTACAGCTAAACATATGTTACAGCTAACACATAGGTTACAGCTAACACATAGGTTACAGCTAAACATAGGTTACAGCTAACACATATGTTACAGCTAAACATAGGTTACAGCTAACACATATGTTACAGCTAACACATAGGTTACAGCTAACACATAGGTTACAGCTAACACATATATTACAGCTAAACATAGGTTACAGCTAAACATAGGTTACAGCTAACACATATATTACAGCTAAACATAGGTTACAGCTAACACATAGGTTACAGCTAACACATAGGTTACAGCTAACACATATATTACAGCTAAACATAGGTTACAGCTAAACATAGGTTACAGCTAACACATATATTACAGCTAAACATAGGTTACAGCTAACACATAGGTTACAGCTAACACATAGGTTACAGCTAACACATATATTACAGCTAAACATAGGTTACAGCTAAACATAGGTTACAGCTAACACATATATTACAGCTAAACATAGGTTACAGCTAAACATAGGTTACAGCTAACACATATATTACAGCTAAACATAGGTTACAGCTAACACATATGTTACAGCTAACACATATATTACAGCTAAACATAGGTTACAGCTAAACATAGGTTACAGCTAACACATATATTACAGCTAAACATAGGTTACAGCTAAATATAGGTTACAGCTAAACATAGGTTACAGCTAACACATATATTACAGCTAAACATAGGTTACAGCTAACACATATATTACAGCTAACACATATGTTACAGCTAAACATATGTTACAGCTAACACATAGGTTACAGCTAACACATATATTACAGCTAAACATAGGTTACAGCTAACACATATGTTACAGCTAAACATGTGTTACAGCTAAACATAGGTTACAGCTAACACATATATTACAGCTAAACATAGGTTACAGCTAACACATATGTTACAGCTAACACATAGGTTACAGCTAACACATAGGTTACAGCTAACACATAGGTTACAGCTAACACATATATTACAGCTAACACATATATTACAGCTAAACATAGGTTACAGCTAAACATAGGTTACAGCTAAACATAGGTTACAGCTAACACATATATTACAGCTAAACATAGGTTACAGCTAACACATAGGTTACAGCTAACACATAGGTTACAGCTAACACATATGTTACAGCTAACACATATGTTACAGCTAAACATAGGTTACAGCTAAACATAGGTTACAGCTAACACATATGTTACAGCTAACACATATATTACAGCTAAACATAGGTTACAGCTAACACATATGTTACAGCTAACACATAGGTTACAGCTAACACATAGGTTACAGCTAACACATATATTACAGCTAAACATAGGTTACAGCTAAACATAGGTTACAGCTAAACATAGGTTACAGCTAACATATATGTTACAGCTAACACATATATTACAGCTAACACATATGTTACAGCTAACACATAGGTTACAGCTAACACATATATTACAGCTAACACATATATTACAGCTAAACATAGGTTACAGCTAACACATATATTACAGCTAAACATAGGTTACAGCTAAACATAGGTTACAGCTAACACATATATTACAGCTAAACATAGGTTACAGCTAACACATATGTTACAGCTAACACATATGTTACAGCTAAACATAGGTTACAGCTAACACATATATTACAGCTAAACATAGGTTACAGCTAACACATAGGTTACAGCTAAACATAGGTTACAGCTAACACATATATTACAGCTAACCTATATGTTACAGCTAACACATATATTACAGCTAAACATAGGTTACAGCTAACACATATATTACAGCTAAACATAGGTTACAGCTAACACATAGGTTACAGCTAAACATAGGTTACAGCTAACACATAGGTTACAGCTAAACATAGGTTACAGCTAACACATATATTACAGCTAAACATAGGTTACAGCTAAACATAGGTTACAGCTAACACATATATTACAGCTAACACATAGGTTACAGCTAACACATATATTACAGCTAAACATAGGTTACAGCTAACACATATATTACAGCTAACACATAGGTTACAGCTAAACATGTGTTACAGCTAACACATAGGTTACAGCTAACACATATATTACAGCTAAACATAGGTTACAGCTAAACATAGGTTACAGCTAACACATAGGTTACAGCTAACACATATATTACAGCTAACACATATGTTACAGCTAAACATAGGTTACAGCTAACACATAGGTTACAGCTAACACATATGTTACATCTAACACATATATTACAGCTAAACATAGGTTACAGCTAAACAAAGGTTACAGCTAAACATAGGTTACAGCTAAACATAGGTTACAGCTAACACATAGGTTACAGCTAAACATGTGTTACAGCTAAACATGGGTTACAGCTAACACATATGTTATAGCTAACACATATATTACAGCTAAACATAGGTTACAGCTAAACAAAGGTTACAGCTAAACATAGGTTACAGCTAAACATAGGTTACAGCTAACACATATATTACAGCTAAACATATATTACAGCTAAACATAGGTTACAGCTAAACATAGGTTACAGCTAACACATATATTACAGCTAAACATAGGTTACAGCTAAACATAGGTTACAGCTAACACATATATTACAGCTAAACATAGGTTACAGCTAAACATAGGTTACAGCTAACACATATATTACAGCTAACACATATGTTACAGCTAACACATATATTACAGCTAACACATAGGTTACAGCTAACACATATGTTACAGCTAACACATATATTACAGCTAACACATAGGTTACAGCTAACACATAGGTTACAGCTAACACATATGTTACAGCTAACACATAGGTTACAGCTAACACATATGTTACAGCTAAACATAGGTTACAGCTAACACATATATTACAGCTAAACATAGGTTACAGCTAACACATATATTACAGCTAAACATAGGTTACAGCTAAACATAGGTTACAGCTAATACATAGGTTACAGCTAACACATATATTACAGCTAACACATAGGTTACAGCTAAACATAGGTTACAGCTAACACATATATTACAGCTAAACATATATTACAGCTAACACATAGGTTACAGCTAAACATAGGTTATAGCTAACACATATATTACAGCTAACACATAGGTTACAGCTAACACATAGGTTACAGCTAACACATATATTACAGCTAAACATAGGTTACAGCTAAACATAGGTTACAGCTAAACATAGGTTACAGCTAAACATAGGTTACAGCTAACACATATATTACAGCTAACACATATGTTACAGCTAACACATATATTACAGCTAACACATAGGTTACAGCTAACACATATGTTACAGCTAACACATATATTACAGCTAACACATAGGTTACAGCTAACACATAGGTTACAGCTAACACATATGTTACAGCTAACACATAGGTTACAGCTAACACATATGTTACAGCTAAACATAGGTTACAGCTAACACATATATTACAGCTAAACATAGGTTACAGCTAACACATATATTACAGCTAAACATAGGTTACAGCTAAACATAGGTTACAGCTAAACATAGGTTACAGCTAAACAAAGGTTACAGCTAAACATAGGTTACAGCTAACACATATATTACAGCTAACACATATGTTACAGCTAACACATATATTACAGCTAACACATAGGTTACAGCTAACACATATGTTACAGCTAAACATAGGTTACAGCTAACACATAGGTTACAGCTAAACATAGGTTACAGCTAAACATAGGTTACAGCTAAACATAGGTTACAGCTAACACATATATTACAGCTAACACATATGTTACAGCTAACACATATATTACAGCTAACACATAGGTTACAGCTAACACATAGGTTACAGCTAAACATAGGTTACAGCTAACACATATGTTACAGCTAACACATATATTACAGCTAAACATAGGTTACAGCTAACACATAGGTTACAGCTAAACATAGGTTACAGCTAACACATATATTACAGCTAAACATAGGTTACAGCTAACACATATGTTACAGCTAACACATATATTACAGCTAAACATAGGTTACAGCTAACACATATATTACAGCTAACACATATATTACAGCTAACACATAGGTTACAGCTAAACATATATTACAGCTAACACATATGTTACAGCTAACACATATATTACAGCTAACACATATATTACAGCTAACACATAGGTTACAGCTAATCATATATTACAGCTAACACATATGTTACAGCTAAACATAGGTTACAGCTAACACATATGTTACAGCTAACACATAGGTTACAGCTAACACATATATTACAGCTAACACATATATTACAGCTAACACATAGGTTACAGCTAACACATAGGTTACAGCTAACACATATATTACAGCTAAACATAGGTTACAGCTAACACATATATTACAGCTAAACATAGGTTACAGCTAACACATATATTACAGCTAAACATAGGTTACAGCTAAACATAGGTTACAGCTAACACATATGTTACAGCTAAACATATATTACAGCTAAACATAGGTTACAGCTAACACATATGTTACAGCTAACACATATGTTACAGCTAAACATAGGTTACAGCTAAACATAGGTTACAGCTAACACATATGTTACAGCTAAACATATATTACAGCTAAACATAGGTTACAGCTAACACATATGTTACAGCTAACACATATATTACAGCTAAACATAGGTTACAGCTAACACATATATTACAGCTAACACATATATTACAGCTAAACATAGGTTACAGCTAACACATATGTTATAGCTAACACATATGTTACAGCTAAACATAGGTTACAGCTAAACATAGGTTACAGCTAAACATAGGTTACAGCTAACACATATATTACAGCTAAACATAGGTTACAGCTAACACATATATTACAGCTAAACATAGGTTACAGCTAACACATATATTACAGCTAAACATAGGTTACAGCTAAACATATGTTACAGCTAAACATAGGTTACAGCTAAACATAGGTTACAGCTAAACATATGTTACAGTTAAACATAGGTTACAGCTAAACATAGGTTACAGCTAACACATATGTTACAGCTAAACATAGGTTACAGCTAAACATAGGTTACAGCTAAACATAGGTTACAGCTAAACATAGGTTACAGCTAACACATATATTACAGCTAACACATATATTACAGCTAAACATAGGTTACAGCTAAACATATGTTACAGCTAAACATAGGTTACAGCTAACATAGGTTACAGCTAAACATAGGTTACAGCTAACACATAGGTTACAGCTAACACATATATTACAGCTAACACATAGGTTACAGCTAAACATAGGTTACAGCTAACACATATGTTACAGCTAACACATATGTTACAGCTAACACATATATTACAGCTAACACATATATTACAGCTAAACAAAGTTACAGCTAAACATAGGTTACAGCTAACACATATGTTACAGCTAACACATATGTTACAGCTAACACATATATTACAGCTAACACATATATTACAGCTAAACATAGGTTACAGCTAAACATAGGTTACAGCTAACACATATATTACAGCTAAACATAGGTTACAGCTAACACATATATTACAGCTAAACATAGGTTACAGCTAACACATATATTACAGCTAAACATAGGTTACAGCTAACACATATGTTACAGCTAACACATATGTTACAGCTAAACATAGGTTACAGCTAAACATAGGTTACAGCTAACACATAGGTTACAGCTAACACATATATTACAGCTAACACATAGGTTACAGCTAAACATAGGTTACAGCTAACACATATATTACAGCTAAACATAGGTTACAGCTAACACATATATTACAGCTAAACATAGGTTACAGCTAACACATATATTACAGCTAAACATAGGTTACAGCTAACACATATATTACAGCTAAACATAGGTTACAGCTAACACATATGTTACAGCTAACACATATGTTACAGCTAAACATAGGTTACAGCTAAACATAGGTTACAGCTAAACATAGGTTACAGCTAACACATATATTACAGCTAAACATAGGTTACAGCTAACACATATATTACAGCTAACACATATATTACAGCTAAACATAGGTTACAGCTAAACATAGGTTACAGCTAACACATATATTACAGCTAAACATAGGTTACAGCTAACACATATATTACAGCTAAACATAGGTTACAGCTAACACATATATTACAGCTAAACATAGGTTACAGCTAACACATATGTTACAGCTAACACATATGTTACAGCTAAACATAGGTTACAGCTAACACATATATTACAGCTAAACATAGGTTACAGCTAACACATATATTACAGCTAACACATAGGTTACAGCTAAACATAGGTTACAGCTAACACATATGTTACAGCTAACACATATGTTACAGCTAAACATAGGTTACAGCTAAACATAGGTTACAGCTAACACATAGGTTACAGCTAACACATATATTACAGCTAACACATAGGTTACAGCTAAACATAGGTTACAGCTAACACATATGTTACAGCTAACACATATGTTACAGCTAACACATATATTACAGCTAACACATATATTACAGCTAAACATAGGTTACAGCTAAACATAGGTTACAGCTAACACATATGTTACAGCTAACACATATGTTACAGCTAACACATATATTACAGCTAACACATATATTACAGCTAAACATAGGTTACAGCTAAACATAGGTTACAGCTAAACATAGGTTACAGCTAACACATATGTTACAGCTAACACATATGTTACAGCTAACACATATATTACAGCTAACACATATATTACAGCTAAACATAGGTTACAGCTAAACATAGGTTACAGCTAACACATATATTACAGCTAAACATAGGTTACAGCTAACACATATATTACAGCTAAACATAGGTTACAGCTAACACATATATTACAGCTAAACATAGGTTACAGCTAACACATATGTTACAGCTAACACATATGTTACAGCTAAACATAGGTTACAGCTAAACATAGGTTACAGCTAACACATAGGTTACAGCTAACACATATATTACAGCTAACACATAGGTTACAGCTAAACATAGGTTACAGCTAACACATATGTTACAGCTAACACATATGTTACAGCTAAACATAGGTTACAGCTAAACATAGGTTACAGCTAACACATATATTACAGCTAAACATAGGTTACAGCTAAACATAGGTTACAGCTAACACATATATTACAGCTAAACATAGGTTACAGCTAACACATATATTACAGCTAAACATAGGTTACAGCTAACACATATGTTACAGCTAACACATATGTTACAGCTAAACATAGGTTACAGCTAAACATAGGTTACAGCTAACACATAGGTTACAGCTAACACATATATTACAGCTAACACATAGGTTACAGCTAAACATAGGTTACAGCTAACACATATGTTACAGCTAACACATATGTTACAGCTAAACATAGGTTACAGCTAAACATAGGTTACAGCTAACACATAGGTTACAGCTAAACATAGGTTACAGCTAACACATATATTACAGCTAAACATAGGTTACAGCTAACACATAGGTTACAGCTAACACATAGGTTACAGCTAAACATAGGTTACAGCTAAACATAGGTTACAGCTAAACATATATTACAGCTAACACATAGGTTACAGCTAACACATATGTTACAGCTAAACATAGGTTACAGCTAAACATAGGTTACAGCTAAACATAGGTTACAGCTAACACATATATTACAGCTAACACATAGGTTACAGCTAACACATAGGTTACAGCTAAACATAGGTTACAGCTAAACATAGGTTACAGCTAAACATAGGTTACAGCTAACACATAGGTTACAGCTAACACATATATTACAGCTAACACATAGGTTACAGCTAAACATAGGTTACAGCTAAACATAGGTTACAGCTAAACATATATTACAGCTAAACATAGGTTACAGCTAAACATAGGTTACAGCTAACACATATATTACAGCTAAACATAGGTTACAGCTAACACATATATTACAGCTAACACATATATTACAGCTAAACATAGGTTACAGCTAACCATAGGTTACAGCTAAACATAGGTTAAAGCTAAACATAGGTTACAGCTAACACATCTGTTACAGCTAAACATAGGTTACAGCTAACACATATATTACAGCTAAACATATGTTACAGCTAACCATAGGTTACAGCTAAACATAGGTTAAAGCTAAACATAGGTTACAGCTAACACATATGTTACAGCTAAACATAGGTTACAGCTAACACATATATTACAGCTAACACATATGTTACAGCTAACACATATATTACAGCTAACCATAGGTTACAGCTAACACATAGGTTACAGCTAACACATATATTACAGCTAAACATAGGTTACATCTAACACATATGTTACAGCTAACACATATGTTACAGCTAAACATAGGTTACAGCTAAACATAGGTTACAGCTAAACATAGGTTACAGCTAACACATATATTACAGCTAACACATAGGTTACAGCTAACACATATATTACAGCTAAACATAGGTTACAGCTAACACATATATTACAGCTAAACATAGGTTACAGCTAACACATAGGTTACAGCTAAACATAGGTTACAGCTAAACATAGGTTACAGCTAACACATATGTTACAGCTAAACATAGGTTACAGCTAACACATATATTACAGCTAACACATATGTTACAGCTAACACATATATTACAGCTAACCATAGGTTACAGCTAACACATAGGTTACAGCTAACACATATATTACAGCTAAACATAGGTTACAGCTAACACATATGTTACAGCTAACACATATGTTACAGCTAAACATAGGTTACAGCTAAACATAGGTTACAGCTAAACATAGGTTACAGCTAACACATATATTACAGCTAAACATAGGTTACAGCTAAACATAGGTTACAGCTAAACATAGGTTACAGCTAACACATATGTTACAGCTAACACATAGGTTACAGCTAACACATAGGTTACAGCTAAACATAGGTTACAGCTAACACATAGGTTACAGCTAACACATATGTTACAGCTAACACATAGGTTACAGCTAACACATATATTACAGCTAAACATAGGTTACAGCTAACACATAGGTTACAGCTAAACATAGGTTACAACTAAACATAGGTTACAGCTAACACATATGTTACAGCTAAACATAGGTTACAGCTAAACATATATTACAGCTAACACATATATTACAGCTAAACATAGGTTACAGCTAAACATAGGTTACAGCTAAACATAGGTTACAGCTAAACATAGGTTACAGCTAAACATAGGTTACAGCTAACACATATGTTACAGCTAAACATAGGTTACAGCTAACACATATATTACAGCTAACACATATGTTACAGCTAAACATAGGTTACAGCTAACACATATATTACAGCTAAACATAGGTTACAGCTAACACATAGGTTACAGCTAAACATATATTACAGCTAAACATAGGTTACAGCTAACACATAGGTTACAGCTAAACATAGGTTACAGCTAAACATATGTTACAGCTAACACATATATTACAGCTAAACATAGGTTACAGCTAACACATAGGTTACAGCTAACACATATGTTACAGCTAAACATGTGTTAAATGTTAGTTAAACTAAATTACGATATTATAATTAAATTTGTCTTCTTAACAATATTTATGTGAATTGGAAAGACAAATTAATGGAATAACTACAGATGGAGAAATAAAGATGACTGGAAGATTAACGGAACGTAAAACGTTAACGGTGCATATACTTATTATATATAATATATTCATTTTCTAAGTTATATTTAAATATAAAAAATAGCAACGTTGTTTGAAAATATTGCATACAAAGGTTTTTATTTTGTAGTGCCCATTACATTTTTGTGTAAGAAAATTCGTGTGCGACAAAATGTGCGTGTATTAAACAGCCACGTGACTACGATAGAACCAGTGTATTACACGGACATTTTGTCACACTAATACATGTTTTTGTATACACGTTCTTTATACTCGATATTCTGAAGAACATTTTATATTATTGATATGCTTATAATACTATATGTATTATAGAATTACATATAGGTTATATTTAAAAATAAGTTTAATAATAATAATATTTTTAATATTAAATACAATGTTTCAATGTTCAATAATGAGTAATCATTATAACATTATTTCAAATTGTATATCTTAATTATCAATATATTTATGATTATAATTGTTGTTGACACATACATGACATTATGATGATTTTTAAAAAACCATATGGTTTTTTTACATAGATACTTTAATAATATATGATTTTAAAATAGTAACTTTATTTATTAAATACATACTATTAACTTAAATATAAATGAATATAATAATTGATAATTAATTTACATTAGTAGATTAAAGTATTATGTAAGATAATTTATGTTTGAATAATATATGAACATACACATATAATAATACATTATATATTAACTAAAAACTATGCATGCACGTTTTTTTAAAGTGATTTTTGCACGATTTACGGTGGTCATGTTAACTATGCACATATTAATCGCATAGGGTTAATCTTGCAAGTAATGGACATTAGGGGCGCTGGAACGATGGTGTGTATGTAGGGGGGACCAACCAATCAAAATACATTTTGTGGTAAAAGAGGGGGCGGGGGACCAGTACATAGGAGGTTCCACTAGATTTTAAAGTAGGGGGGGGGGCATATCCCACTTCCCCCCTGTTGCAGCGCCCCTAATGAACATTAGTACAATAATACGTTTGAATGAGCTATATTTGAATGGGCTGTAATTTACTTTATTAGATTTTAAACAATTATTATTTTCCGAAACCTATATATATATATATCTTTAGTATTTTGTAGAAGGTAGGATATTATGTTGTTATGGTTTTGTTATAAATATAATTAAATTGTTTGATATTGTTTATAAATATTCAAATATTTAATATTTAATATTCAAATATTCATAATATTTAATGGTTTTTATCTTCAATAATTTTAATATAATTGCTGATTTACCCCTTTTTATTAATTTACTTATAGTCAAATGTTTCATGCTTATAATATAATTGTGTGGAAAGTGTTATTTAAATATTGTAATCAACAATTATTTAAAAAATTAATTGACAAGTCTGTATCATAATTACGAATAAAAGTGCAGTTAACGATATTGTGATAACGTAATGTGATTTGATTTCATTATTAATAATACTTTTTATTTTATTTTAAAAGTTTCAATTATTTTTATTATTTAAATATAATACACCCAAAATAGGAAAATTATCAAATATTATTATTGCAGAATATATATTTTCAATAAATTAATAAATCGAATATATTATCAAGAACTATGTTATTGTTTTATTAATTCTAATTGTTCTATTTATTTGATAATAGCACCCAATTGCATTGATTATATTTATAAATCTTTAGTTTTTATACATTTATTATAGTTTAGAAGATCAATATTAAAACACCCAATAATAAATAATTATTTGAATTTTAAAATTATAATGTTAAATAATTGTTTAAAATTAAAAATAAATAATAATATAATCTAGTAAATGTGCTATATATATAAAACAAACATTACATATGGTAATGTATTTACGTATATTTAGATGGTTATATTTTCTTAAATACACGATGAATTGAATAATTGAACATTTAAATATCTAAACTATTACAAAAATTTGTACTTTGTTCAAACAGTTGTACTAGGGCTAAAAATATATTTATTATACCGAAATGTAGAATTAATATTAGTTGTTATGTACATTATGCAAGTATTCAATTATGGAATAATCTAAGTAACAAATTAAAAATTATAAAACATATTAAGTTATTTATAAAAAAATTAAAAATTTCTTACCTAGCTATTTACTAATTATATTTTATTTTACATGTTTGCTGGACTAATGGTGGCTATTCAAGCTGACTGATAGAAGTTGAACAGATCCTCAAAGAAATTATTTTTATTTTATTTGTTTTCTTTTATTAAGCTCCGTGATTATTTATTTATTATTATGAATTACTAATATGTAATATCAGATGGATTAACATAGGGTTTATATTTCTGATTGTTTGAAACGCTAAATAAATCACTGAGTATTACACTCCTGGGTGTGGGCTACCCATATGGGATTTGGGCAACCCCGAAGCTTCCTTCACTTATATATTCCCTTTGATTATCCTTCTATACACATACATGTTTGAATGTATAATATGTAATTGCATTATTATTTACTCTGGCCAAACACCTCGAAAGTCAATTTGACTATTTTGTTTAGCCATTTATTGTTAAAAATCAAATTTTTTTGCAATAATAAATTATCCTTATCCTTATCCTTATATATCTATATAAAATATTCCAAAATGTGTATACTTTCCCCTAGATAAGTGACCAATATCACAACAAATGTGATTACCATTAATCCGCGATGAAATATCGAATTAATGTTTCAATGAATTCTGCAATATGTATAAATATCATAATAATAAGTGTCCGAGGACAGATCCTGAGGGACACAAACTTAATATTCTTTATTTGGGAATTGGAATTATTGAATATTAAAAATTAATTTATTTTATTAAGAAAATATACTAATAATATTAAAGATATTCCACTAAAAGCACACTTCTCTAACTTTATTACTAATGAATGCTGGAGTATAAGGCTTTATTTAGGTCTATAGATATTGATGCACAATATTATAATTTAATCTAAGGCTCCAGTTATGTTAGTCAATGCGTCTAAAGTCGAAACGCCTTTTTGTAAAACTACATCATTGGTAATTTTATTTGTGCCCATAAAATCTATAAATCTAGATTTTAAGACTTTTTCTTATTTATTTGAAAAATAAGATAATATAGAAATTTGTCTATAATTATAAGTATAATCAATATTACCGAATTTGTATTTAGGATTTGTATTTCCTAGTTACGATTTTAGAGGTTTTTAGACAATTAGGAAATATACCTTTTTGTATATAGGGGAAGGTAACCTAATACGGACACTTTAACAATAAATGGTCTTAACATTTTATGACTTAATATTTTTATTCAAAAATTACAATATATTAATATTATATGATTATAGATATTATTGTGATTTTAAAATTGTATTTAATCTTTTTATCAAATAGATACCGGGGGTGTCTGAACACGGACACATTATATACCACTAGATAGACTATATTATTGATTAACTAATATAAATTAAAATTAAATTATTTATAATTAATTTTATGAATAATTTAATATAATTTTATTAGTAATTAATTTATTTATGTTTATAATTTTTTAAATTAATAAAACAAGTTAAATATCTAAATAATAACATTTTAGATTTATCTTCATTGGTGGTATTAATATTATAACGCACGCGATTTTTAGGAAAATAAGAATAGTTTTCATGCTGCGCGATGATTGGTTATAGGGTGTCCGTATTAGGGATATATATGACATCTAGATATATGTTTATAACTTAATTAATATTTGATAAAAAATATAGCATTTATGTATATAATGTTTAGAATTCTTTAGTTTTTAATAATATAGTGTTGTATTTTATATCGATACATTTATATATTCTTGAGAAGGTCTCAAGTTGACATTTTTTTTCATAAATTTAAAAACGTAATAAAAAAATCAGTTTATTGGATATATCAGCACTATTTTTAATGATTATAAAATAAAAAATACTTATTTAGACTATTTATATAATTATGAATATTTTATTCATTACATATTTTGTTGTAGGTTTATGGTTTCTGAGATACCGAGAGTGTCCGTATTCGGTTACTTTCCCCTATAGATTAATTAAATATGATCATTTATTACTTATTGAATTAATGATTTGAATAATTAGTTTAAATGAAAAGTTATGAGAATCAGTACTATTTGATTGTTTACTTTTTGTTCTCAAAAATATTAGTTATTTTAAATGGGATAATTGTTTATTCATTAATTTGTGAAAAGAAGTTTGTAATGCATTCCATATCTCAGGAGCTTTGTTAGAGAGGAAAAATGACATTCTATATGTTCTTATTTAGGGTAAAACCAACTATTTGAATTTTGTGTAAAAAGATATTGTAAAATTATAGTTAAATATTTAGTCATGTATCTATTTATATATTTTAAGATATTAATTTTTATAATATCTTGAAATTTTTAAAGACTGAATTTTTTATAAATATTATCTATATCTAGATTAAATGAAACAAAAAAGTTTATTACCCTATTTTTCAATATTATAATTGGTTGAATATTAGATAAAAAGTATTACCCCAAATAGCTGAATAATAATTTAGATGACTTTCAAAAAGACTATGATATATTTGTATACGATTTTTAATGGAAGTTTATTTTTTATTTTATTTATAATAGCAATTGATACTATTGACTAAGACTCTTTAGTTTTGCTCTGATATAATGTATATGATAATTACAGTTACATTTATCATCAATTAATATACCAAGGATTTACCTTCTCTATTATTTCATTATACACTTTTAATGCTAGTTAGTTTGACATATTATGATCTGTTTGATAAATAACTAGATAATATAACGTTAGGTAAACCTCTAATACCAATATTATCTAATTTATTTATCAATATATTATGATCTAGACTCTCGATTCTTTAAATTCTAGATTCTAGAGCAGTGTTCCCAACGGGGTCCATACCGCCCCCCGGGGTGCGGTAAGGGGGTGATTTCAAGGAGGTGGGCGTTTGAGGGGCAATTTTTGAAGATTTGTGTGTATATATATATATTGTTTCTTTGTCCCCGAATTACACATGTATAGATGTGTAATAATAGCTCTGTTCAGTGTGTACAATGTACAACTAGGTCATATATAATATAATGATAATTATTACTATATTATATAATACTACTAGTTTACAATAACACGCGCATTCATATTTCCCACTTTAGTTCTTACATTAACTGACATTTAATGTTTAAGACGGGCGCGCCACCCGCCACATATTTTTTCGCCATATCATTTAATTAGTCAATTATACAAAAAGTGTTATAGATTGTTTGGTTAGTTTGAAATATTAATAATATAATATAATAAGGATTGTATGAGAAGTAGCAACAACTTAATAGAAAACTAAAAAATATGTGGCGGGCGAACGTATAAACTAAAGAGTTTAGCAATGAGGCTGAAGCCTTCTAGATTAATTGACCATTTCAGGAAAGCGCATCCTGATAAGGCTAGTAAACATATAGAATTCTTTGAAATGTTGAAAAATAATTTATTTCAAAGAAATACAAAAAATAATTGTTTTTCAAAAGTTACAAATACCAATAATACTGGATTAAAATTATCTTATAAAATTGCAAAGTTTATAGCTAAAACAGGCAAACTATAGGTGAACATTTAATAAAACCTGTAATATAAGAAATTGCAGCAGAATTAAATGAAAATTCCAAAACATTATTAATTCAATTCCTTTAAGTAATAATACTATAATGCGTAGAATTGATGAAATGAGTGAGAATATTGAAAATAAATTATGTAACTATTTAAAAGAAAATCAATTATCTATGCAAATTGATGAGTCAACATTGCGAAATTCGGAGTCATTATTATTATGTTATGTTCGGTTTATTTCGAATGGAGAGATGAAGGAAGATTTATTATTTTCCAAGCTAATTCTTAATTATAAGAGACTTACTGTTTATGAAGAAATTAAGAATTATTTTGAATTAAAAAGTATTCCACTAGAAAATTTGGTAGCTATAGCTACAGATGGTGCACCTTCGATGATAGGAAAATCTAGTGGAATGGTACCTCGTCTGAAAAAAGATAACCCTTCAATATTCTCAATCCATTGTGTAGTGTACAGACAACATTTGGTAGCTAAAGTTGAGCGTTAAATTAAACCATTTTTTAAACATAATAATAAGAACAGTAAATAAACTAAACCGAAGTAGCTTATCAGAGAGAATGTTTTCAAAATTATGTGATGACAATTACGAGACATATAATCATCTTCTATTGTACACTGAAGTCCGATGGCTGACAAAAGGAAACTGTCTAACAAGGTTTCATGAATTGTATTCTTAAATTTTGGAATATGTTGAGACAATCGATTTGAGTTGCATGGAGAATATCAAATATGATCTGGTTTATTTAAGTGATATATTCGAACATTTGAATATCAATAATACATCTTTACAAGGTTATTATATTATATTTATATAATATTTTGGATCTATCCCTATAATTATTATAGTATAATATAATTATTTTAAAATATAATTGGATTATATTATTAAATATATATAATTAAGTTTTATATTATGTGAAATATAAATTCAATATTACATTTTATATAGGTAATGATTTAAATCTCGTGAAAATAAAGAGTATTATGTGTACATTTATAAACAGCAACTAGGAAGAAATGAATTGTTACATTTTCCCCGATTACAAGACATGAATAATAAACAAGAGATCAACGAAAATGATAAACTGGAATACATTTAACACCTTAACTTGCTAATAGAGAATATGAATACACGATTCCAAGATTTAATTAATCTTAACATACCACCATTATTACTTTCACCATTCGATTCTGACATTACAGATTTTCCTCTAATTATACAAGATAATATAATATAAATTCAATGTAGGTTATAAAGCCTAATTATGGTTATAAAGCAGAATTTAAAGCTATTGGTTATGTTTCATTTTGGATAAAGTATGGAATTATTTATCTAGAAATTTGGAAATATATAAAGCTGTATTTGATGGCATTTCCTACGTCATATTTGGTAGAAAGAGGTTTATTGAATTATGTATCTTTAAGAATGTATTATAATATTATGTACTTACAGGTTTTAGCGCTGTTATGAATATATTAACAAAATCAAGAAACCGTTTAACACATATTGAACCAGACATAGAAGACATGTTAACATATCATCAACCACAAGGATCACATTAATCTTTATATCATATTATTATTACAATAAATTCTATTTATACTATTTAGCTTATATATAATGTATACATTATAAATACTGTTTTATTAATTATAATAGGGTAGGGGGCGAACATTTTTTTTTATATAAAAGTGGGAAATTTGAAAAAAACGTTGGGAATCACTGTTCTAGAGTGTCAAAAACATTTTTTAGATCAATTGATAAATTGCACAATTTATTAGTATTTTCTAATTCATCACATACATTCTGATAAGTGATGTAATTCATCTTCTGTTGAATTATTTTATCTGAACCTAAATTGATTTTCATTTATAAAATCTTTTATTTATTAATGAAAAAAATAAGTATTTTTTTAAGTAATTGTTCATAAATTTGTGAGAATTGAGAGAGAAGATATAAATATATATGATGATATACGGTTTATTATGAATTAACATATGCCCCTTTGCTCGTCCAGGAAGACAATAATAATAATAAGTTAATAATACGATAACAATTAGATAATAATAATACATAGAAGATAAAACGATACAAAATTAACAAGTTGGATGATTTAGTGATGAGGTAGAGAGGTAGAGAGAAAAGAAGAAGTAGAATGTGGGATATACATCTTTTGTGGGATCTAATATAACTGATAGTAGAAGGATGTAACTCCATAGAGTGGGACCGGAATTTTTAAATCTCTAGAATTTAGGGAAGTGTTACTAGAGTTACGGGAGATAAGGAGAGGATGTTGGTTACGAAGATAAGGTAATAGTGTACGTTTTTTAATCAGATCTTAATATATAACTTAATAATATATAGCTTGGGCTGAAATAATATATTGATTTATGGATTATAGAGAGCATAATTTACACCTGAGGGAGAAGGGTATCCACATAAGAGATGATTGAAGAGATGTTGTAGTAGAGTGATCCATTCGTGTTTGCAGTAAGTAATTCGTATTGAGGAATAGATAATCCGATTTAGTGGAGCAGTAGCTTTAGCAGAAAGTATATTCAGGTGAGAAGAGCAGTAGTCAAGTCAGGAGAGTACGGTTGCATTTATTTCAGTTTTCGTAAGGTTTCTGGAAAATGAGGTCCGTATTTTTTTAATTCTAAAAAGATGAAGTTTGAATTTTGTCAGGGATGATAGGTGATTCTATGTGATTCTTAATTAATAATTTTTCATCAAATACTAATCCTATTTTTTTGGAAGAATGGGAAGTAGAAATAATCATGTTGTTTAGAGTAAAGTTTGGAATGGAAGTAACATAAGTAGATATGTTAAGTACAGTAGTCTCAGATGAATTAATTAGTAGTTTATAGGATCCATAATCTTATGCAGTTTTCACATTCAATTAATTAAGAGTTAATGTAATTATAAGTTTTTATGTGGAAAAATGTAAAAAGTTGAATATCATCAGCAAAAATATGTTAGTGTATAGGGCGGATATAAATAGAAAAGAGGGATTGACCTAGAAAGGATCCATGGGGAATACCGTGGTTAAGTGAAGAAAGAGGCGGGTAAGATATTTCAATCATAATAAGGATATTGTGGTTTGTCAGATATGAAGTAAACCATGTTAATGCTATGCCAGATATACCCATCATAATAAGCCGCTAGATTAACATATTACGGTCCAAGGTGTCAAAAACAGATGAGAGGTCAAATATGATATATATATATATATATATATATGTTGTAATACCTACTTATATATATATATATATATATATATATATATATATATATATATAAATATATATGTATGTGTATATATATTTATATATATATAAATATTGTAAGTTAGATTATACAAGTGTGTGAATGTAACGTATCATTTACATTCCTGAAAAGACTTCTATTGTGGATATGCTTGGATAATTGTATAAAATACAGATCATGAAAGAAACTTCACTTCTAAACATATAGTCAGTACTGATACGTTTATTATTAGTATATTATAATATTAGTATACTAAATAAATGTACATAAATAAAGCATGGCGCTTATACATAAATATGTAATTATATACATATACATATACTAAACTATAGTTTATGAAATAAATTTAATAATTAATATATAATTTAAATATCTATGCTTTAAAGAATATTAATATCTAATAATAATAGTAACTGTATATTAGCAAATAGCCATTACTATGAATAATGATCTATTTGTCATGCGTGCTATCTTGTTAGCATGTGTGCAATCATTAATTATCCATTTGCGTCCGAGCTCTTGATTTCTGTAACGCATAAACACCTATCAGATAATAATATGATATGTCATGGTGTTTTATAAAAGTGGGCGTTACTACGTTAACGTCAATCATTCGAATTAGGGGCGTTAACGAAACGCTATTCCCACATTCCTAATAGGACGCCAAGTAACATTTGCTATGATGTAACCGCGACTAAGTAGGCGTTTCTATGACGCAATAGCGGCGCGTATATGACGCAATAATTTGAATACGAAGAAGACCGGAACCCTCGGGGACCGCGTGACCCCACCGATAATCAACGCTTTCCGGTCACCGCTTCCGTCCTGCGCACTACCCCAGTCGGCCAGTGAATATCCAGCCTTATAACTCCGTGAGAAAGCTCCACTCTTAATCTAGAAGCGATTCCGCACCGCACGCGTGTGCGCGCCACAAACGCACCCACACCACACCACTAGTATCCACGACAGTAGTATCGTCGCGCCTCGGTTTGAGTGACGGCTCACTAATTCGAGTGACGGCGGCGGAGGCCACGCCCCCCGACCGTTACGTAATCACTGATAAGAAGGTGGCGCCGCGCTATGGTTGCGAACACGAGGACGCTGCACGATGCCTACCTCATCCCCTTTATTATCATCTTTACCACGTGCTTAATAGTCATCGGTAACGTCATCAATGTCGTCAGTTAGTATGCGCATCGCGCCGCGTGTCCTTGCCATAGTCGAGGACATGTCCTTTCTACAGTCGAGGATATGTCCTTGCTACATTATAGGGCATGTCCTTGCTACATTATAGGGCATGTCCTTGCTACAGTATAGGGCATGTCCTTGCTACATTCTAGGACATGTCCTTTCTATAGTCGAGGAAATGTCCTTGCTATAGTCGAGGGCATGTCATTTCTATAGTATATGCGCTTTACACGTACTACACTACGGTAGTCGAGTTATATGTTTACGTTTTTTACGTAAAATATCTAAATTAATTATTATTAATCTCGTAAAATATATATTGTTTTACATATAAATATAACCTATAGTATAGGTCCTATACTCATACATATAAATATAACCTATACATATACATATATGTATACATAATATGCATTACATATATATATATATATATATATATATATATATATATATATAAAATTATATACATTTCTACATTTAAATTGCTACACCACGCATTGATAAAACTATTTATATTTAACATATACATTGTTATATCACTATTATATAAATTAATGAACATCACTATATATTTCATTATAAGAAGGTTAATATTTTTCGTTTTCAAAATACTAATATTAATACTAATATATATATATATATATATATTATATATATATATATATATAAATTATATTATATAATTATATATATATATATATATATAGTGAAATGTTTATAAATAAATAATTAGTATTAACAATACACATATTACACTAATGCACAGATTGTTTAAATTAAAATGTTCGCTATATCGATAAAGTATACTTTATGTATACATACTACATTTAGGTATATCTATAGATAATATTAGTATACAAACTGTATAAAACATTTCAAAGCATTTAGTGGTTTACTTATCGGTTATATAGCTAAATAAATACATCTATTGCTGTGCAGCGGTATATATATATATATATATATATATATATATATACTCTGGCTAACGTTGTATGCTTAACATATATCATCATATATAGTAATAATAATAATATGTATTAGAATTCTAATAAAAATGTAATTATTAATAATTACATTTTTTCCTGTTAGTTTTCTAGTATAGTTATATAGTGTTGTCCTCCTAAAGAACTCGAAATAATATAGCATATGCATATTATGTTCTGTTGATAGACATATTCACAACTGTTGTTGTCGCTCGTTAAGTCATACAGTACACTCGCAGAGTACCGCTAACTCAGACAAATCTGAGATATCGAGTACCTGAGATATCGAATTATTCTAGCACGTACTTACTAAACTAAACTAGCATTCTTAACACGTCTGAGTTAACGGGAATTTACTGTATACCTGATTACATGTACTTATATCATATATGATTATACTATTATACTCTATAGAGACGTAAGCCGAGATCAAAGCGTTATACATAAAACCATATGCGATATCTCTTTAGTTTCATTATAGCGTAATAACTATCATAGATACACACACAACACACATATATATATATGTGTGTGTGTGTGTATGTGTGGTTGTATGTGTGGGTTTGCGTGTTTGTGTGGGTGTGTATGTGTGTGTGTGTAAACACATGTGTGTATGAATTCATAAATTAAATGTAATATAAATGTTTAATATATAATATATATATATATATATATATATATATATATATATGTTATACATATGTTATATATATATAAATATATTTTATTATATAAAAAATAAGATATAATAAAATAAGTGAGATCGAATCACGTGATACTTTCTTTGTTACATATAAACTTATAATGGCGGAATTTCGGATAGAATTATTGATTCAGGTGTATATTTAATTACATTTACTTTAGCCTTACAATCCTGATATTAGCGATATATATATATATATATATATACATATTCGTTTAACTTTATATATACATAATATATATATATATATATATATATATATATATATATTATATGAACTTCTAAATTGGCTAACATATGTTATCAAACGATTAAAATACATTAAGCATTATAATACATATTTGTATGTATTAAATTAAATATATATATATTGTTAATACATTTCTTACTAATCATAACCAAGTGTATGCATATGTATTGATTATATGTATGTATACATCATATTATATTGTTATCTAAAAAGGACATCACTTAAGTGGCACATATGCACATATCCATATTGAGATATGATGTAAAACTTATGTTAACCAAATTGTAGTGGTATTCTACCATTATAAAACTGCAGTTATAGCATATAATATATATATAAATTATTAGTATATATATATATATATATATACATTAGTATACCTTAATATATTATATAACTGTATTGTTTCTATTGTTATGCTATATCTGTGGATTATATTATTTCCCCCCTTAAAGATTTATTTTAGTAAATTTCAATAATGCAGAAAGAATTTAGTTGATTAACGAATCAACATCATATGTCATGGTTCATTGAACACGGTTATTGTTAAGCTAAACTTCAGGCCTGCCACTATTACTATCATAAAGTGTATTGTATAGACACATAATTGTAAAGGGGATATCCCACTACCAGTATTTCCGACAAATTGCCGGAAATATAGTAATTTTAAAACGATTTTCTATCAAGTTGTAATGAGAAAATGTACCCCCTTTAAAGTTACTATATTTCAGTCAAATTGCCGGAAAGTAAAAGGGTATCCCACTAGAATTGTAGTTAACTTGCTAGAAAATCACTTTCTAGCACAAATTTCAATACATTATTTCCGGAAATACTTGTAGTGGGATGTGACCCCCTTACATACATAAGCCGTAACCTAGATTTATTAAATAGCAACAATTACGTAAAAGTTATATTTGATTAAAACAATATCAACGATGACGAAGCTGATATGTCAAGCGTTTCTCTGGTGAACTGTAGTTGCCATGGTAACACAGGTCAACTGGAATATACTAAGGGGGTGTACACACCGCTAGCATTAAGCACGGCTATTTGTTACTGCACTTGATGCTAGCGGTGTGTACACGGCTTAAGGAACGTCCGAACATATTTTCCCTGAAATTTAGAAATTTAGAAATTAAACAAATAAAATGTTATTAAATTATAATTTAAAAGCTAAAGTTATCGAGTATAAAATTCATTTTATAGAATAAAATATATAATTAAAAAATGAGAATTAAGATGAATAATTAATGAAAATTCTTTTTGAAGTATACTAGCTATACACATATATATTAATATTTATATTAAAATAGTATACTTTATAATATACTATACTATATTAGAGTATACTACTACTATGATAGTATTGTGAATTATATAGTATATTAGGACGCATGTCAGTAACAGTAATAGTAACGTGCACGCTAATATATAAATCGACTTCACGAAATTTCATTAGAGAATGAATACCCGGTGATAGTGTCGTATTAATAATCAATGCAAATCGTTGTCAACCATCCACGTACCATAATAGTATCATATATAATATATATATATATATATATATATATATATTACGTAGATACTATGTGTATGTTATGAACATCAAACACGTAAAGGAGTAGGAGTTATGATAACTATAGTACAAACTATAGTTGTCATGATAACCAGGACTAGTACATGATTACTAATTTCGGGTTAATGATACACTACGGAATACTGCTACGGTATTGTTCTATTGTTGTATTGTTGTATTGTTCTTACGTAGTGGACGTGGATCGCCTGAGGGGAGCTTGCTAGTGGTGTGCTTGTTTCTGTTGACGGATATATTAATAAATAATTATTAATAATAATTATAATTATAATTATAATTATTAATAATAATAGTAATAATAACAATCACGTTTGTCGTTAATAGATTACTTGTAACCGGGGTATCCGTTATAACTCGTGTAATACATATTACATACTATTACGCTTCGTACGCCTGATATATCTATTGTGTTCTAGTAAACCGGTTTATATATAATATTATAATATTTTAAATAATTTAATAATATTTCACCTGTCATTATAATTTGCAAGATACCCAAATATCAATAATATTATGTTAGCACATTAGGTGTAACATCCTAAATCTTATATTACAAAAGTAATACTATTATCATTGATTTTAGAGTTAGCTGATAATAATAATAATAATAATAATAAATATAATAATAATAATAATAATAATAATAATAATAATAATAATAATAATAATAATAATAATAATAATAATAATAATAATAATAATAATAATAATAATAATAATAATAATAATAATAATAATAATAATAATTTGTAAATTTTTATTTGCACTATGTGATACAATTTCACCTACTATTATTGTAGGAGATTTCAACTTACCTCTTTATAATTGGAATGATAATACATTTCCTAATTACCCATCAACATATTGCGAATTTGAAAATAGTCTATGTCAAAACTCACTCATTCAATTAATTAATTTTCCAACTCGTAATAATAATTTGCTGGATTTATTACTAACCAATAATCCTATGATTATTTCGAAAATTAATGAATGTCCCCTTTTTGGATTTGGTAAATATATTAGTGACCATATATCATTTTCATTTTCTCTACCTTTCCAAGCTAATTTAAAAATAAATCAAAAAGTTGGGCTAAATTTTAGAAAGTCTAATTTATATAGTATACATCAATCCCTTTCTTCTATTGATTGGAATTTATTATTATCTAATTCAACAGATATTAATAATATGTTTAATATTTTTTATAATACTTTATATAATATTATTAATGATAATGTTCCAGCTTATAAACATATCAAAAATAAAAAAACGTATCCAAAATATATTCTACGTTTAAAAGTAAAATGTTTAAAATATTATAAAACTAGATTAGATTCACATAATAATTTTATAAATTGGAAAAATATTAAAAAATTATTAGATTATAACATTAAAAAATTAACTATCGATAGAGAAAAATTAATTTTATCATCTAATGACAAATCACGATTTTATAATTATATTAATTCAAGATGTTCCTCTTTTTCCACTATAGGTCCCATTAAATCAGACGATAATACATATATTTTTTCAGATACAGTTAAATCTAATATACTCAATAATCAATTTTCTTCTGTATTTATTAATGATAATGATAATATTCCTCATTTATCTCCACCTAAACATAATTCAACTATAAATAACTTTTTATTCTATAGGCACATAAGAAAGCATCTAATAAATCTCTCACTATCATGTACATTGCCACCAGATAATATCCCTTCAATATTTTTCAAACAATTCTCATATGAACTATCTATTCCACTTACGATATTATTTAATAAAACTTTATCAGCTGGTGTATGTCCTGACATGTGGAAAGTAAGTTATATAGTTCCGATATTCAAAAAAGGTGACCCTTCAAATAGAGAAAACTATAGGCCGATTTCAATTACCTCAATTATGTCTAGAGTATTCGAGCGTATATTAGTTGAGGAAATTAATTTTTATCTAGAACGTAACTCATTAATTACTGATTCTCAATTTGGATTCCGTCATAAAAAATCTGTTGAACTGTAACTATTAAATTGTTATACTAAATGGATTACTGCAATTGATAAAGGCAGTTTTATTGATATCATATATCTTGACTATGCTAAAGCTTTTGATAAGGTCTCTCATAGTAAATTACTTGTCAAATTAACTAATTTAGGTATATGTGGTAACATACATTCTTGGATAAGTAGTTTTCTATCTGGTAGATCTCAAAGAGTAAGAGTTAACAATCAAATGTCTGATATAGTTAAAATAATATCTGGTGTTCCACAAGGATCTGTAATAGGGCCTTTACTCTTTCTAATATATATCAATGATTTAGTCGAAGTGATTGATAAAGATATATCCATTAATCTTTTCGCGGATGACACTAAATTGAGTTTTATATCCAATGACATAGATCATAGATATAAATTACAACATAATATTGATAAATTTTATGAATGGTCTAATTCTTGTCAATTAGAAAACGCTGCAAAAAAATCAGCTGCTCTTACATTAGGTAATACTAATAAACCATTGTATACTATAAATAATGTTTCAATAGTAAACTGTAGATCGTATCGTGATCTTGTTATCAAATTTGATCCATCATTACATTTCTCTGAACATATTGGTGTGCGCTGTACAAGTGCATATTGTGTTATCAATCGTATATTTCGCTGTTTCATTACTAATAATATGCCAGCTATTAGAAAAGCATATATATCATATGCTAGACCCCACCTTGAATATGCGTCGACAGTCTGGAATCCGGGATTAGATGCCAGGACATTCAAAGGACTGAAGATAAAACTAGAGAAGGTCCAAAAATTCTTTACGAGAAGATTAATCGAGAGATGCGGTTTACCTTATAATGAAAGATTAATATACCTAAATCTAGATTATCTAGAAATCAGAAGAACTAGATTTGATCTTGTTATGGTATATAAGCTATTTAACGGATTGGTATCTATGAATACATCATCTATTATTTATATCAAAAAGACCAACTACAATACCAGAGGCCATTCTCTGCAAATTAGTATGAATACATGTAAACTAAATGTAACAAAAAATCTACTAAATAATCGAATAGCTAAAATTTGGAATGGTCTTGATGAACATATTGTATTAGCAAATAGTTTATATACCTTTAAAAATCATATTAAAAAAATTATAACTTAATATTTATTTATACATATATATATATATATAAGTATATATATATAATTTTATAAATTATTAATTTTAATTATTAATTGTTTTTATCACCGGCACATGTGATACGTTTCTAATTTACTATTGTTATTTTTATATGTGTACTATCTACGTTTTGTTGTCGTTTTGTGAATTTATCACTACATATTGTTAATTATTACTAAATCGAACTTGAAAAATTCATAATAAATATTCATTCAATTCAATTCAATTCAATTCAATAATAATAATAATAATAATAATAATAATAATAATAATAATAATAATAATAATAATAATAATAATAATAATAATAATAATAATAATAATAATAATAATAATAATAATAATAATAATAATAATAATAATAATAATAATAATAATAATAATAATAATAATAATAATAATAATAATAATAATAATAATAATAATAATAATAATAATAATAATAATAATAATAATAATAATAATAATAATAATAATAATAATAATAATAATAATAATAATAATAATAATAACAATAATAATATTAATATTAATAATAATAATAATAATAATAATAATAATAAGCTGAAATATATATATATATTAGGGATGTTCACGGGTCGGGTCAGTTTCGTGTCGGTATCGGGTTTTATGAAATATAATGGTTTCGGGTTTTTAATCTGTTTTTCGGGTCGGTTTCAGAATTGTATTGAATATACTGAAACCGGTTTCGGATTTTGAATATATATTATGATTTATAATGTATATTTGATATACTATTATCCCAATCCCTGTCACATCGTATCACGCAATGCAAACACGTTATAAATTCTCATTCGCCATTAATAACGTAAACATATACAGATTGGATTATTTTACTGAATATTTATTTATATTTATATAATTAGGTTCTGTATAACTATAGTTTATAACTAACGTATATGTCGATATGAACCAGTTTTATTTGATAAATGAATTGAAATAGATAGTATGTATATACATAATTAGAATTGCATATATGTATACATATCACTTAACTGCATATCTAAAATATAGTATGTATACCAAGCGTTAGGTTAGATGTATATATATCTATATATAGTATATAATATATAGTATAACCATATATGGTATATATATTCTATTGTCCCTTTACAATTTTCCTGTATTTTTAATTTTGATTTCTTGTAATGCTGTTATCAATTCGAGTGGTAAAATACCTAGTCAAGCTTTACTTTTGTGTTTTCCTTAGTATTTACACTCAATTGATTATAAATCTAATATATGTATATAGAGGATTTCATTGATCCTCCATATACATGAGTAGTGTGTCGTATGTCTATAAACTGTTGTCATTCATGTATATGTGACATGTGACATGTTACACATCTATAGATAATATATTATGTATTCTTTCTAATTACAATTGAAATAGTATATAATATTATTCACATATTATATACATATATAAACTATATATATATAAACTATATATATACACACACACATATATATATATATATATATATATATATATATATATATATATATATATATATTATATGTATACTTTATAAACAATTTATTTGTTCTTAATTAACTATTTTATATATATATATATATATATTATATGTATACTTTATATACAATTTATTTGTTCTTAATTAACTATTTTCTTATGGGGGTACCTATAGGTAAAGTATACTTTTTTTTTCAGTGTCATTTATTTTATTTTTATTAAAAATAAAATTGAATTATTATTTTATTGTTTTATTTGTATCCGAATGAATATGATGATATATGGCACTGCACATATTTCCAGGAGGTATATAATCAATATAGCGTATCGCTTTCATTGCTCCTCCTTAGACTTTGTCTATGAACTTAATTAATTCATGCATTCATATATATAAGTGAGATATAGTATTCGCTAGGTAGAATAAACCTTAAGTCATAACTATAAATGTTTACTAAAAATCAATTATTTTATTATATTAAAATAAAGAAATGGTTTTATTTGTAAAACCATTATTTTGATATTATGATACAGATAAATGTTGTCAACAACCTTTATTGTTGTTATTAAATCCACACAAACGATTTGAAATTGTATTAATTAAGTGGCGGCGAACATTCATTTTTAAAATTTTAAAATTAAAATTTTATTTTATAATTACAATATTTTATTTATTATCTATATAATGTTATTTCAAAGTAAATATAAGTAAAATAAATTTGAATTTTAAAAATTAAGCTAATGAAAAAAATTCATTTTTATTATTATTCAAAATATTAAACTACAAATTTAATAATTTATATCTCAGAATATTGTATTTCGTTTTTTTCACATTTTTCAAACTCCTTTCATTTATGAACCTTTAATGGAACTTTATGAAATTTTCTGAGTATATATTATATATTTCAAAAAATACATTAGCTAATTAAAATTAATATGATTATATTCTATAGATAAACATATATTACATAATATCAATAACACATGTATATTTTTGAATTTTGAAATATTTGTATTAGTAAAATTCAGTATTTACTCGTTTTCTTCATCTTACCATCATCTAACAATATCGACACTATATAACTTTTATATATATATGAATACTATCTACACAATAAACAAAAATATTCATAGATAATGCTATTATAGTAAACCCTTTTAACCTTTTACATACATTTAAAGTGACCAAGGTTTCGCCACTGCTTATTAGTAATATTTCCACCATTAATATTGCCCATATCCTCTATAAAGAGGTGTATGTGGTAGGGGGTATATCTACAGTTGACGATGTATTAAAAGGTACATAGATAAACCTACATAAACACTTCAAGCATCCAAATATTAACCACATTATAAGCTATATGTTTTATTAACGGCGTTATATGCAACGTATATCAAGTATATCAAGTATATATATATATATATATATATATATATATATATATATATATTTATACATATTCATATATATACCGAAAATATATTATTTGTATACAAATAATAATAAATACATTATATAATTTTTCTTTCGACACATTATATATATATATATACATTAAGTATATATATTAAGATAGGAGATGAGGAATTCCTATTGGAAAATATATTAAATCAATTGACATATAGTACAAATGCTATATAATACAAATTCTATATGACACACATATCTACGCTAAAATAACAATGTAAACACTATGTAACTTGGTGATTATATTAATCACTTAAAACGATGAATTGTATAAATAAATAAATTATAAATATATCATTTAGTAAACACTGAACAGGTTATAATCTATATAAACATGGCTTCTCTATGACATACATGTCGACGTATATTTAGTATATTAATTACATGATGAAAAGTTATAAATAGAATTACGTTGTTTATTCAATCGTATACTAACATAACATATATTTATATAATTATATATACAGTACTTATATATTTAAATATATACATATAAATTCGATATAATATAATATATATATATGTAGTTAATTATATATGAAACATAAATATATATATATATATATATATATATGTGTGTGTGTGTGTGTGTTTAGTATACATATCTATATTTATAGAAATGTGTGCGTATTATAACGTTTAATAATTAGGAAAATATATAACTTTATATACACAATTATTTATAATAAAACGAAGGACTTATGTATTGTTATATAAGTTAAGAATATATTAATATATTAAGAGCCTAATTTTTCTACTTTTTAAGAACAATTATATATATATATATATATATATATATTCAGTGAATATTATTTACTAATTATATATTTACCTACTATACATTTTATTATTTGCAGTTATATTAAAATTATGTAAAAAACTCTTTAAGTAAACTCTTACTGTTGAAAATCTAATGATACATATTTTTATATTATTTATATTATTATTTTATATGTATATTCATTCAATCGATATGATGAATGAATACAGCGAATGTATTATATTACACTAGTAGTTATAGTTATTAGTATATAGTGATGTATATAAATGTACACTAGTGTATACATATACTATAGGGTATACTATATATAGTAACATAACATATAACATTATACATTTACATGACTCGTAATATTTATATAAGTTGTTTTATTAAAGACTAATTTTCTCCAAAAGAATATTACACCCACAGACACATCTGATCAGGAAGCAATAGATATATGTTCCTAATAGTCGTGATTTATATTATTATCTTTGGTATACCAAAATAATATAATATTATGATTATTTAAATTAATATGATAATTGCCTCAAATATGATTAATAGATTATATTTACATTGCGCCGTGGTATAATGATATGAATAGCTGCCACATTAATATTGTTATCTTCAATTGGAGGTGATTATATAGCATTAGATATAACGAAAACAGTTATTAATAAATAATCTCATTCATCAATTAAATCAAAAATAACATATGTCTAAAGATACATCTTTAGAAATAGAAAAAAATATATTAGTAGCTTTACGATTAACTTTAAATCTGCCTTCAGATTTATCTTTACGATTTTTTATAATAATTTTATAATAATATTACTAGTAATATTATCTTTGGCTTATGATAATTAGTATATAATAGATAATTCATATAATTAATTAATAATTCTAAATAATAAGATACCCCCATTATATATATATATATATATATATATATATATATATATATATAGTAAAGACTATATCTATAGATTGCCAGTCCACTGCGTTTCTATTGCATTAACAGTGTAACAGCTCGCTAATTCATTACGTAATAGTGTATCGATGATTCATAGTGAAACAAACTATTACGTAATAACGCTGGGGCTAGTGGTTCCGAATAAGAGGAAATGAATTATCCTATAGGATCCTATGATAATCCTTAACTATCTGTGTAACGTTAATATTCTCATAGGTAATATAATGCTAGAACAATTTATCAGAACAACTGGCTACAATTATTACTCAATAGAAGCGCGTAGATTTCAATCATTGATAAATATAATGTATTCTGTTCGATGAGTCATATGACGCAATAATAGATAATTCATATACAGGAAAATATAGTAATATGTCCTTTATATATCCTTATCCGTCAGGTTTTATGTATTATCAGAAATAATAAAAATGCACGATTATTTTTTAAATAAAAACAATTTCTCCCGCTCTAATCACGTGACCTTTGACATCGATTACCGAACCCAACGATACGCGCATTCTACTACGGCAATGCATCGTTATCGCGACGAGAGGGGGCAGTAGGGGGGCAGTAGGGGGCAGTAGGGGGCAGTAGGGGGGCAGTAGGGGGGCAGTAGGGGGCAATAGGGGGCAGTAGTGGGGCAGTAGGGGGGCAGTAGGGGGGCAGTAGGGGGGCAGTAGGGGGGAAGTACGGGGGCAGTAGGGGGGCAGTAGGGGGGCAGTACGGGGGCAGTACGGGGGCAGTAGGGGGGCAGTAGGGGGGCAGTAGGGGGGCAGTAGGGGGGCAGTACGGGGGCAGTAGGGGGGCAGTAGGGGGCAGTAGGGGGGTAGTAGGGGGGCAGTAGGGGGGCAGTAGGGGGGCAGTAGGGGGGCAGTAGGGGGGCAGTACGGGGGCAGTACGGGGGCAGTACGGGGGCAGTAGGGGGGCAGTAGGGGGGCAGTACGAGGGCAGTACGGGGGCAGTACGGGGGCAGTAGGGGGGCAGTAGGGGGGCAGTAGGGGGGCAGTACGGGGGCAGTACGGGGGCAGTAGGGGGGCAGTACGGGGGCAGTACGACCTATTCCATTGTAACGTTACGTAATTGTATACAATCGAGTCGACCACGTATTACATAATCTATAAACGTGTGGTCACGGTCACGTGGTACATGTATCAACGTTACGCTAGTGTAAATGAATGTAATACTTTAAACGTACATTGTATATCGTAGAAACATCACATATACATATATTATATTATATATATACATATATAATATATGATATGTATATATATAATATATGATATATATATATATATATATTTATATGTATAATATACATTGTATATGTATATATATATACCTTGGTTTACAATCAAGTATAGAAAAACAACGTGATCAATTTGAATGATTTCAACTAAAGATAGCTCACGAAAACCAGTGACCAGGTGACCAAGGTTCTATTTAATCACACTCGTATGTGTCTATGCTTGTGTACAGGATAATATACGCGAAGTAAGGACATACTAGATAGGATAACGTGTCCTTAGTTAGCTCGATATGTCAATGCAACGCGTTACTGTATTTGTATGTAATATAATATCACATTATTACATAATTACATTATTACATTATTACATTATTACATTATTGATATATATATATATATATATCAATGGAAATATTATTAATACATATATATATATATATATATATATATATATATATATATATATATATATATATATATATATATGTATTAATAATATTTCCATACGTGCGAAATAAATTTCATTTTTAGATTATAACACGAGTGTATCTCCAGATTGCAGCATTTCCTTAATGTATTGATTACATTATAGTATGTATATATATACACTATTGTGATATAATACTATATATTATGAATCATAATTTATGATACTATAGCATATAAGGTGATTCTCATGTAGGCCTATGTATAAACCTATGTATTTTGTTAATATAGAATATATATTGATACTATAGTATATCGTGTGGTTCTATAATATATCGAGTGGTACTATAGTATATCTATTAATATAATATAGTGTATCTACTATACATTATCTGGTGATAATATAGTATACCTAGTGTACTATGGGCTAGAATCATCCACTAATGAGTCATTAGTAACGGGTATTATTCATTATTATAAGTAGGCTATACAAGTATACTTAACATCGGTCGTTAACCATTTCACATATGTTACATTAGTTACCTACCTACCTACACTCATCTCTCAATGTGATGTTATATAATCATCCATAATCAGATTGTTCCTTATTTCGTGCACGATCAACTATATGGTTCCTAGTACAGAAACTATACTTAATTAGTGAGAGCTTTAAATAGCCTCGTTTTTTATGCGAGTCACATACAACAAACACTCGTTATAAACCCTGTTATAACTAGTGGTGTAAATGATGCCCGGCTTTTAATGCTGAGCCGAGACTTTGGTTATTGATGCCGAGCCGAGACTTTTATTTTCGGGAAAAAATGAGCCCGAACCGAACTGAGACTCTAACCAAACTAGCCCGAGCCGAGTTGAGACTTTAGGTAACTGAGAATGCATCGATACTTTAGATTTGAGCATCATTAACATACTAATATATGACTGATAGTAATTTATTCGTTGTATTCACGTTCTTCTGCGCTGCGACTACTTATTGCATAGTGGTTATACCGTAAACATTTAATGCTGACATGTGACGGTAGGTGGCAACAACTCTATGGTTATAACCCGCGGGGTATAACCACGAGTGTCGACTGTGGTTATATTATACGGCTATGACGTCATAACAATCATACTATTCTATCTCGTCAGTATTCAATGCATACTGAAGAGAAACATAAAAACACACCCGTTTAGACTTATCATAACTGTACATGATTCACTTCCCACTATAGCTAACTCCATCTAGCGGTGTATTAGTGTTTAATTCTACTTGTATTACGGCATCCCTTTACCCTAATTCCCACTATATTATATTCACAGGCCATACCTCATGTCCTACGTATCTAACACATACCATACCTCATGTCCTACGTATCTAATACAGGACATACCTCATGTCCTACGTATCTAACACAGACCATACCTCATGTCCTACGTATCTAACACAGACCATACCTCATGTCCTACGTATCTAATACAGGACATACCTCATGTCCTACGTATCTAACACAGACCATACCTCATGTCCTACGTATCTAACACAGGACATACCTCATGTCCTACGTATATAATACAGGACATACCTCATGTCCTACGTATCTAACACCTGTTTAATTACCACAGAGTCTACTCGTTATGCAATGTAGTACGCGATGCGATGTGTTACTTTTCAACGTAGAATACACTATGCATCCATATACAGAAAGTAGGTTAATAATGATTTAAAATATAGAGGTATTTAGTATATATATATATATATATATATAACTGACTGTGTGGCTCAGTGGCTAAGGCGTCAGACACACAAGCAGTAGGACACGGGTTCGAGCCTCGTCCGGACCATTAATTAATTTTATAAAATGGGTCTTAAATATTATTTAGAAGTGATCTTATATAATTGTATATACATAAATGATCGGCTCTCGTTAAAACTATGGATGCCTTAATATGAGAGCGGCTTCGAAGGGATATTAGAGCCATATATATGGTTATAAGTGAAAACTTCATCTAAGTTTCTGGATGGGATGAAAGATGGGACTCCACCAAATAAAAATAACAATAACAATAACAATATATAGGTAATAGAAGATTTTAACTATAGTTAAAATCTCATTATCATTATTTCTATTGATGTTATAAAGCTAACACACTGGACAGTTAATAATTAGCATAATGTGATGACACCATTGGTGTATACCTCCCTACATTCCCCTATAGGGGGTATTACGTATAGTTATATAACATATTACACTATTGTTGATGTTCATTTTAAGTAATTAAGCGAACCGAATCATTGCATGTTTGACTTTATCCAATGTTAATAATATAATATAATATACATATTTATTTTAGTATGCTAAAGCATATATGCTATGTTAATTCGTTCATTAGGATAATAGAGTATATAACAAAACCTGCGCGGCGCCTAATTATATCAAATTATACAGGCGTATTTCTATGTTCCCCGAATACTGCATATCGTTCCGCTGATTCACTGAAACACGCACGCCGACGCACGCATACATTCGTATACACGCACGCATACATTACGTATCGTACAAGTATGTGCAGACGAGCGCACTTACCTAACAAGCGGGTGGATCGTTGTATGCGTATATACGTATATGTAGGTACATCTATATATATATATATATATATATATATATATATATATATATATATATATATTGTTTTATATATATATATTACATATGCATGTATGTTCTATATAGTGTTACTATGTGTGCGTGTATGTGGTGATGTGCACATATGTATGTGTGTGTTAGTGTGCGAGAGTGCGAGTGTGAGTGTGTATAGCATATCGAAATACTCGAATATTTTATATTCTATGATTTATTAAATAATTCACATACATTAATAATAATAATAATAATATTGTCTATTAGAAGACAAAATCACGTTTTTCTCTTTGATTTTATAGTTTACATTATATTTATTTTGAAATTACTAAAGGGCTTCGCAATAAGACTCCACCTTGGCTATGGTTGTCGCACATGCGCGCATACGTGTGTGTGTGTGTGATCACGATTACGATAAACTAGACTACGCGCTTACTTCCGCCCCCTCCCCCCCCCAATTTATAATTAATATAATATCTGTAAATCGATTATCATAATAATATATTTCACCACGTGATTATATAATAGAAGTCACGTGTTATTCTCGTGTAGGACACATGTCCTATAGGACCCACGTGCGCATACTATACATACCATACATTGATACTATAGTATATATATATATATATATATATATATATATATATATATACACTTAATACACGTATAACATACATATACGCTATACTCTATTAAAACGTTTGCATTCTATCAGTTTGGTATAGGTACAAAAGGCTGGCTCTGGTGTCCAGACTGCTACTGGTCAACATGGCGGTGTCCGATTTCTTGGTGGGTGGTATAGCCTGCCTGCCTTCGGCCATCTCCAGCATATACGGTCACTGGACAATGGGACGGGTGTTCTGTCAGGTTTCTATAAGCGGGCGTCTCGTATGGAAGGGTGGATTGGGGTATAAATAGCGAGCCACTCCAATCGATGTACGAAATGTTTTTAATTAGTTTTCACAAGTTATGCTCGCATAAACCAAGGCGTTTTGTTATTAAATGTAAACCCAATATTAACTTTTGTACCATGTCGATTTAGGTATCAATTAGTATCTATTTTTTCTTCCATATTTTTGTTTATTTTGTTTTTTTGTTTACCTAATAAACTATATATTATTATTATTATTAAATAGTTATATAGCATATTATTAGCCGTATGGTCATAGATATCGATATGTTACCACACAATAATAATATTACATCTCATAGTATTTTATAAGCGGTAAGTTGCGAATGTATGTACGTATACGTGTGTGGCATGTGACCCAGTTAAACAGTCACGTGTTGCTTAATATAGGGGACACGTGTTAACCGCCAGCCATTTCTTGATCGCGTTATTATGTCCTTGAGTCCTTAATGTGCAATGCAATGCACAGTGTGCATAAACAACTCAATACATTATAAAGTAAAGCAACAGAACAATTATTATTAATGTTACGTTATCAGGATCCTCATATTATTTAAAATATATAATATATTATATATAAAATATATATATATATATATATATATATATATATATATATATATATATATATACACACACACACACATATATATATATATATATATATATATATATATATATATATATATATATATATATATATATATATATATATATATATATACATATATATATATATATATATATATATTTCGAATAAAAAAACGAATACAATATTAAAATAAAACTGAATAAAATATAATAAACGCAAACTAATAATAAAAAATGGATAACATATTAAAATAAAACTAATAAAAACAATAAAATAAAGTAACTATAAAATTCAACGATCGGACTTCTCGAAATCACTATATTGGCATTTCCACCGCGGTGCATGGCTACGAAAGTTTTTGATAAATCCATAAACTGGATTATCTCTATTTTCTCTATTTTCTATATTATTATCAGACTATTGTTTAGAAATATAGCAAATTATATCTTTAGCAATTTGACCCCAAATACCAAATGTTTCAGCAACGAAAGGGAGAAAAATAATACTCGCATCATGAACATTATTAAAATTGTTCTCATCTTAAGATTTTTCACGCTCACCAGCTGAAAAACCAACCTCAATTGCCGCACTTAAAATAGTAGTGTTCTGCAGCGGAGAGGTGATTGATATATCGATGGCTGCTGATTTTCCTAAAGATCAGTTATTTACTGAAACATCTCCAGGTCTTCGAATAGTACCTGGGATCAAATTGGCTGTATCTAAATATGGGGATAAACCTGATGAATTCAGTATATGGTATATATACCATATCTGTATATATACCCTATATATACCCTATATACCCCTCTGTATCTATAGATTATCTCGTAATAGTGCCTATAAGTACGTTCACTCCCAACTCCACCTATCAAACTATGGTCTCCATAAATATCAAGTAATGCTTAATTGCAAGATGAACATGTACGAGATATATATATATATATTATATATATATATATATAATATATATTATATATATATATTTGAGAAAGTTGAGTCATCGCATGTAAAACATCAGCTATAGTATGTCATCTATTATGTACACTAATTCTTAACTAAACATGTACTTACTATGTTCTATTGTATTACTTATTGCATAAGTACCATGGCATGTGTAAACCATCATTGTTTTTCTTCATTTATTATTTATTATTAAATTATTGTTGCATGTCATTTCGTGTGTGTATTTAACACTCAATACACTATATCTATATATATATATATATATATAATAATAATATAATAATATCAGATTCAGTTGATGACCGAGATCAAAAACCCAGGTATGGTATATAAGTTCTATTGAACTTATCGAGATATCAACCTGATCTTGGTAATGAGAGAATTAATACAAAAACGAATAAATATAAATAAATATTTTACAATTCTATATTGTTCATTCGTGTTCTGTCTCATAAAAAAAGCAATACAATAAATTTAAATATATCTCTCAATACCAAGAAATCATCATGTATATAACAATAAAATAATAATAAAATATAATAAAAATATATAATAAAATATTTAAAAATGTAAAAAGCTACTAAAATAATAATTAAGTTAAACTATAAAAAATCAATGAAAACTAAAGACCAAAGTAAGGCTACAAAGATAAACAATATTTATACAATACGAACAATTTAAAAGAGCTAAAAAGAAGAAAAGATGACCATGTACATAAAATAACAAACAATACAGATAAGGTGTAAGTGATTAAATATAATTATTTAAAAGCATGTTTTTAATATGCATTGTATAAAGTATTTAAATTCGTCAAAGATGGCATGGTTGTATTTAAAGAATTCCATAAACATGCGCCTTTGTAACGAATACTAAATTTATCATGATCAAATCTTATTTTTGGAAAAAATGTAATCAATATTGGTTTTGTTATCAAGTTTATATATTATTCTCATACATTTATTTTGTAAAATTTGAATTCTTGTCAAATGTAAAATTTTATATTGCTATGGTAAGTACTTCCACATATAATAGAACAATAATTAATATGACTGAACAAAAGAAAAATATAGCATAACTAAAGTATTAATATTACATTTATATTTATATCTATGTAGTAAACTAAGTCCATAGTAAAGTTTATTTTTAATATTATTTATTTGCATTTTCCAATTACGATTTTCGTCAATTAAAATGCCTAGGAATTTAAAATTAGTTAATTGTTTTATGGCTATATTATTTATTTTTATATATATATATATATATATATATATATATATACATATATGTGTATATATATAGACTTTTAAAGGTGTGCATTCGTATTCGCTATTCGTATTTTATATTCATATATTGCTACATAAATAAATTCATTAAGTACATATTTACATAGTATTATTAATATTATTATATTGCGTAGAAATAGAGTTAATGTAATAATGCATCACTAACGACACCTTTGGACGGCCATATATCGGCCATATATCGCCAACTACAACCTATAGGTTTACATGCCTGCCTATAGGTATAACTAGCACATATATATTTCGAAACATATGATTAATATACGTGTTCCGTACGCCGTATACCACGTGACCGTAGACACATATCACGTGACTGTAGACACCACGTGACCGTAGATACACATATCACGTGACTGTAGACACCACGTGACTTTAGACACATCACGTGACGTGTACGACGTGTAGACTATTGTTTACCTTAATTCGTAAAAAATAAGATACAATAAGAAACACGATTCTTCTAGAACATGTTGTGTACTGTGCGTGTGTGTGTCATTGGGTGTATATAGTGAACGTGTATTGCATTATAACGTGTGAATATATATATATATATATATATATATATATATATATATATATATAGATTAAGTATGACCCACAATGCATCACTTTATATATGTTTATACGTAAGCTACTTTGTTCTATTATTTATAAATACATTTTTAATGTAATTTAGATTTTTCTAGTGGTTTGCGATGGGGAACGACACATATGTTATTATATCATTAACTAATACTACTTTTAAAAGAGTACACTGTTAGAAATAAATGGTATAACATTGATAACAAAATGGTATAACCCCGTGGCGTCCTGGTATACCATTTACGGTATAACTAAAAAAAACAAATGTTATACTATATAATTTGTGATCTTATACCATTTAACGTAATTGTATGGTATAACTCGTATTTCCATATGTTATACCATATAATTCATAATGTTATACCCTTATTTTTAACAGTGTATATACGTTTACGTATACGTTATTTTTAAAGTTTACTTTTTAATACGATTAGAACACATACAAAATGTTGTTACGTGGTACAAATTGTTAGTATCTTTGTTAGTGATCAGTTGACTGTCAAACTAAATATAACTGGATTCGATCTAGAATTACGGCATAACTACATATTTTACGGAACCGTATTAATTGACTGTGTACTTTATTTATATTACTCTAATAACACAAAAATTAATAAACTACGTCTAGTATATATATATATTATATATATATTGAAATATTTCAATAGAACTACCTGCAAAAATTAAATAAAAGGTTTCTGTCTATCTTTATATATGAATTATATTATATATTAGAAATATCTCTCCGTTTTTTAATAGCAATATTCATATATTATATATAACGAATGAAATCCACTAAAGTAAATGCATATGTAATATATGTGTATCATGTACGGCGCACTCTTTAGCATAGACCTATATATATATATATACCTAATTAGTAAATCTATTCATAATTCCCATTAGTTATCAGTTATGCCCCCCATACTCTGATATATTCAATCATTTCGGTCTGACTCCGGCTTCGTCGCTGTCTGATTATCTAGATCCATAACATTCCACAAATACACATTATCACATATTTCCCACTCTTATGAAATGTCAGCCCATTATGTATCCGCGCTACCTTCTTGTCCCTCCCTAACTACCAAACTTTAAATCTTCAATATGCCTTTATATTTGTTATTTGTATTATACTATGGTTATATATTATGTTGTTATTCTTAATTTGTTTGATATTTTATTTATTGTTTATTTGCGTGCATTGCGTGTACATTTTATCACTTTGTTTGTTTGTAGAAACCTAATATGTACCTAATATGTACCTAATATGTACCTAATAACTTACATTTGCATAATCGTCATCATTATAATTACTATATTCAATCAAAAAAGATCGTTCGTCTAATAATACATTTAATTACAAGTATACATTTAATTCCTCAGTATGTAAGTTTATTATCATGTTAGTATCATAGTTGTGATATACTAACTAAACAATATAATCACGTTTCCAACCAACCAACTATAGTTCATATTTATAGATGAATCTATATCGTAAATTAAGCCGAGAATAAAATTTGAAATATATTTAAGAATTAATATATATAATAATAATATTATAAAACATTTAATTACAAAGTTAAAAAGTGGGTTATCTATTTAAAGTTATGAATGTATATTCGATACTAATACTCGATAATCTTATGTATCAAGCAATGTATTTAGTTGTTAAATTATCTTCTTAATTAATTTTCATCTTCGGTATACCGTTAAAAATTAGGGTACAGTGACTATTTAATTTACATAGCATGCAATTCAATTACGGTAAATATCATACAATTGCATTATGGTACACGGTATCAGATAATTAGGGTACAACCAGCTAATATTCTTTAGGGTACAGTTTGATCATTGTTATGGTACTAATCGTATTTATTCAAATTGTACCCTAATTAGGGTACGGCTATGGGGACACTACTTACACCCTAAAAAAAGCACTCGCTGTACCCTAATTTTTAACAGTGTAACTGTACAACTTGTATATTATGTATTCGTTTATTAGTTGTTGTTTGTTTACAGTATCAATAACGTGCGGTCTACATCAATAACATGCTGCGTGTCATCGTTAGACGTTGTTGATGATGTCGAGTGTATATCTTAACTTAAATAACATAATAACTTAATAATAGAGGTAGACAGAATTTTTAAATATCTTATGGAAAAAATAAATGTACATATATATTTTTGTTGGTAAATTTTTACAAAATCAAACAACTATTAGGCATATATGCCTATAGAGGCATACCTATAGAAATATTCTTAATCGTATTTCTTATATATATAATTGTTTACACTACGATTTATAGTTACTGATATTAGTCAGTATAGTGTGTGTGTATGTGTATGTGTGTGTATGCATGCGTGTGTGTGTGTGTGTGCTTACGTGTGCGCGCGTGTCGTTACTAATACACTGTTCGTAGCGCACTTCCCTCGCGCATGCGCATTACGCGACCGTAGTGATTGCGTCATGTTATTGCGTAATAGAAGTGCGGTGACTCATGCGCGCGCTCGTCATTACGTCAGGTTTCCGGCGTTGTTCACGGAAGTTCGGTGACGTTGTCCATATGGAGTATCGCCACGATAGGCGTTGACCGCTACATCGCTGTCACGTGGCCTTTTAAGTTAGTATCACGTGACGCACCGGTGACGTGCTTAACGCCGTACGTTGTCACCAGTCGAACACTAGTCGTGTACACATTCTATTGATTCTTAATTTATAAATATATTACGGTATATTCGATATAACGAATGTTATATAATATTGTGTACTAAATGGATTATAGATAATTATATATCCTTAGAATATTTTAAAACCGCGCATTAATTAAGAATTAAGCGTATTTTTACGATGAAAACTGTTCAACTCGTGACGAAGTATAGGTGTTAAGCACGTTACATCGACACATTACCGGGACATGCGCACTCGTATCTCTCTCTGCGCATGCGCAAAGTGTACCAGTGTATCATTAATGAACTATATGCTCAGACTCTCGTACAATAAGCAACAGTTGTACTCATTACTTATCTCTTTATTTCCACTTTAATGTAGACTATACTCGTAGGTTAATCAAGGGTAAACCCTCTTTTCGAACATAGATTACACGATAATCGCTGGTACTCTCCTTCTTCGAGTGAAACTTGTATCGCTTTGTCTGTACTCAATAAACTAGTTTTAATTCAATTCGTGTTATTGTATTATTAATAATGTCTATATCACCATCGTCTATAACACCTATTTTCTCCGGTGCGCTCCTCTTTCAGTATATTACCAGCAGCGTATAGCTTACATGTTTATACCATTGTAATAACCTACGTATTATATCATAGTATGCGCTATAACGTAATGTTATATAATATTGTGTACTGAATTATCTTTAAATCATCTTAACGCTTATTACTTCACGATTGTCTATAATTAATTACTAAATATTAGTTATCAATAACATCATTAACGTTAATAATATATTAATATGTTAATTTGTTAATCATAGCGTATCATAATTATAAATTACATATTATCAGTGACATATTAATTATCACTATATATATATCATTGGTGACGTAATAAATTGATGTTAATTGTATGGCCTATTTTAATAATAATTATTGGATAGGTATTATTAATAATATTATATAATACCGGCATATAAAACCGTAATGCTTAATTACCCGTCCATATAAAATATAGTTAATATGTATGCAATAATGATATGTATACAATAATGATATGTATGCAATAATATATTACTGTAGTCATATTGCACAATGTAAGCTAAGTCCTAAGACGTGTAAAATACAAGGATGTGTTGTGATGTGTAAGATACACAGAATACCACAGATCAGAACATATGTATCACATCATGTATCTGTATGATATTAATCCGGTCACTAAGTCACGTCATACTTTATATTGACATGCAATGTATACCATAGTACAGACTGCAGTGATATAATCGCATTAAGTATGTCAACACCACTCCAATCATAACTACCATTACCACTACTACTACTACTACTACTACTACTACTACTACTACTACTACTACTACTACTACTACTACTACTACTACTACTACTACTAGTACTACTACTACTACTACTACTACTACTACTACTACTACTACTACTACTATACTACTACTACTACTACTACTACTACTACTACTACTACTACTACTACTACTACTACTACTACTACTACTACTACTACTACTACTACTACTACTACTACTACTACTACTACTACTACTACTACTACTACTACTACTACTACTACTACTACTACTACTACTACTACTACTACTACTACTACTACTACTACTAACTACTACTACTACTACTACTACTACTACTACTACTACTACTACTACTACTACTACTACTACTACTACTACTACTACTACTACTACTACTACTACTACTACTACTACTACTACTACTACTACTACTACTACTACTACTACTACTACTACTACTACTACTACTACTACTACTACTACTACTACTACTACTACTAACTACTACTACTACTACTACTACTACTACTACTACTACTACTACTACTACTACTACTACTACTACTACTACTACTACTACTACTACTACTACTACTACTACTACTACTACTACTACTACTACTACTACTACTACTACTACTACTACTACTACTACTACTACTACTACTACTACTACTACTACTACTACTACTACTACTACTACTACTACTACTACTACTACTACTACTACTACTACTACTACTACTACTACTACTACTACTACTACTACTACTACTACTACTACTACTACTACTACTACTACTACTATACTACTACTACTACTACTACTACTACTACTACTACTACTACTACTACTACTACTACTACTACTACTACTACTACTACTACTACTACTACTACTACTACTACTACTACTACTACTACTACTACTACTACTACTACTACTACTACTACTACTACTACTACTACTACTACTACTACTACTACTACTACTACTACTACTACTACTACTACTACTACTACTACTACTACTACTACTACTACTACTACTACTACTACTACTACTACTACTACTACTACTACTACTACTACTACTACTACTACTACTACTACTACTACTACTACTACTACTACTACTACTACTACTACTACTACTACTACTACTACTACTACTACTACTACTACTACTACTACTACTACTACTACTACTACTACTACTACTACTACTACTACTACTACTACTACTACTACTACTACTACTACTATACTACTACTACTACTACTACTACTACTACTACTACTACTACTACTACTACTACTACTACTACTACTACTACTACTACTACTACTACTACTACTACTACTACTACTACTACTACTACTACTACTACTACTACTACTACTACTACTACTACTACTACTACTACTACTACTACTACTACTACTACTACTACTACTACTACTACTACTACTACTACTACTACTACTACTACTACTACTACTACTACTACTACTACTACTACTACTACTACTACTACTACTACTACTACTACTACTACTACTACTACTACTACTACTACTACTACTACTACTACTACTACTACTACTACTACTACTACTACTACTACTACTACTACTACTACTACTACTACTACTACTACTACTACTACTTACTACTACTACTACTACTACTACTACTACTACTACTACTACTACTACTACTACTACTACTACTACTACTACTACTACTACTACTACTACTACTACTACTACTACTACTACTACTACTACTACTACTACTACTACTACTACTACTACTACTACTACTACTACTACTACTACTACTACTACTACTACTACTACTACTACTACTACTACTACTACTACTACTACTACTACTACTACTACTACTACTACTACTACTACTACTACTACTACTACTACTACTACTACTACTACTACTACTACTACTACTACTACTATACTACTACTACTACTACTACTACTACTACTACTACTACTACTACTACTACTACTACTACTACTACTACTACTACTACTACTACTACTACTACTACTACTACTACTACTACTACTACTACTACTACTACTACTACTACTACTACTACTACTACTACTACTACTACTACTACTACTACTACTACTACTACTACTACTACTACTACTACTACTACTACTACTACTACTACTACTACTACTACTACTACTACTACTACTACTACTACTACTACTACTACTACTACTACTACTACTACTACTACTACTACTACTACTACTACTACTACTACTACTACTACTACTACTACTACTACTACTACTACTACTACTACTACTACTACTACTACTACTACTACTACTACTACTACTACTACTACTACTACTACTACTACTACTACTACTACTACTACTACTACTACTACTACTACTACTACTACTACTACTACTACTACTACTACTACTACTACTACTACTACTACTACTACTACTACTACTACTACTACTACTACTACTACTACTACTACTACTACTACTACTACTACTACTACTACTACTACTACTACTACTACTACTACTACTACTACTACTACTACTACTACTACTACTACTACTACTACTACTACTACTACTACTACTACTACTACTACTACTACTACTACTACTACTACTACTACTACTACTACTACTACTACTACTACTACTACTACTACTACTACTACTACTACTACTACTACTACTACTACTACTACTACTACTACTACTACTACTACTACTACTACTACTACTACTACTACTACTACTACTACTACTACTACTACTACTACTACTACTACTACTACTACTACTACTACTACTACTACTACTACTACTACTACTACTACTACTACTACTACTACTACTACTACTACTACTACTACTACTACTACTACTACTACTACTACTACTACTACTACTACTACTACTACTACTACTACTACTACTACTACTACTACTACTACTACTACTACTACTACTACTACTACTACTACTACTACTACTACTACTACTACTACTACTACTACTACTACTACTACTACTACTACTACTACTACTACTACTACTACTACTACTACTACTACTACTACTACTACTACTACTACTACTACTACTACTACTACTACTACTACTACTACTACTACTACTACTACTACTACTACTACTACTACTACTACTACTACTACTACTACTACTACTACTACTACTACTACTACTACTACTACTACTACTACTACTACTACTACTACTACTACTACTACTACTACTACTACTACTACTACTACTACTACTACTACTACTACTACTACTACTACTACTACTACTACTACTACTACTACTACTACTACTACTACTACTACTACTACTACTACTACTACTACTACTACTACTACTACTACTACTACTACTACTACTACTACTACTACTACTACTACTACTACTACTACTACTACTACTACTACTACTACTACTACTACTACTACTACTACTACTACTACTACTACTACTACTACTACTACTACTACTACTACTACTACTACTACTACTACTACTACTACTACTACTACTACTACTACTACTACTACTACTACTACTACTACTACTACTACTACTACTACTACTACTACTACTACTACTACTACTACTACTACTACTACTACTACTACTACTACTACTACTACTACTACTACTACTACTACTACTACTACTACTACTACTACTACTACTACTACTACTACTACTACTACTACTACTACTACTACTACTACTACTACTACTACTACTACTACTACTACTACTACTACTACTACTACTACTACTACTACTACTACTACTACTACTACTACTACTACTACTACTACTACTACTACTACTACTACTACTACTACTACTACTACTACTACTACTACTACTACTACTACTACTACTACTACTACTACTACTACTACTACTACTACTACTACTACTACTACTACTACTACTACTACTACTACTACTACTACTACTACTACTACTACTACTACTACTACTACTACTACTACTACTACTACTACTACTACTACTACTACTACTACTACTACTACTACTACTACTACTACTACTACTACTACTACTACTACTACTACTACTACTACTACTACTACTACTACTACTACTACTACTACTACTACTACTACTACTACTACTACTACTACTACTACTACTACTACTACTACTACTACTACTACTACTACTACTACTACTACTACTACTACTACTACTACTACTACTACTACTACTACTACTACTACTACTACTACTACTACTACTACTACTACTACTACTACTACTACTACTACTACTACTACTACTACTACTACTACTACTACTACTACTACTACTACTACTACTACTACTACTACTACTACTACTACTACTACTACTACTACTACTACTACTACTACTACTACTACTACTACTACTACTACTACTACTACTACTACTACTACTACTACTACTACTACTACTACTACTACTACTACTACTACTACTACTACTACTATCACCACCGCTACAGATATAGTAAACTGATGTCTACGGAAAGAGCCATCGCCATAATAGTCGCCATGTGGACATTATCTTTGGTGACCTTCGTAGCTCCCATGGCAACCAAGGTTATCAAAACGTCATCAATTATTTATTATTATATTCTTTAAAGGGAATTAACACGTTTTAGAAATTATATTAAATAACACATCATATGTATATATTACGTAGTATATAATTTGCTACTATATAATACATATGTACACTACACTGATAAACGTGATTACATGCATTAATATCTGTCGTATACTTCACACTATTATAACTATACTTATATTTACTTGCGATGTCAATAGTTCACTAGTTTCATATCAAATTAACGTACATGTGTTAAATTGAGTGAAAAGTTCAAAGTTCATGTTCCGCCCTTCATGATGACCATAGTCTATAGGAGTTTAAAGTTAAATTGAACGCTGATATTTCTTAGAATACACTACTATATAACGTGTATAACTCGTGCGTTTAATGACCTAAACTATGACGTCACTATTGCAATGATTGTCTAATTATCTCATTGTAGTCAGGGTAGACATATCTAATACATATGGAACCATGATTCATCTTATTCCAGCAATTCTATTTATTTTCTATTAAATTTTAACTTAATATATTTGATTAAATACTCGAGTATACTTTTGAGCCTACTCTTGTGATATATACCCTTCTGAGTTCACAAAATACGGATATGTGTTGTTATTATTTCAATTAAATTGTTCACATAATACAATGTTACTTAAATACATTGACTCAGTTAATATAATTTACTAAATAATTTAATATAATTAGCATAATTTATTAAATTCAATATATATTTAATTTTTAGATTTAAGATATTTAATTGTAATTTTCTTAAATAATATACTTAAATAATAACCTAATCAATCTAAATATATTTGTTTATATGTTATTCTCCATGTTATCCAGTGTGTTATTCTATACTGAAAAATACACTGATTAAAACAGACGTTATACATTTATTTTCATCTTACTATTCCGTAAATATCATTGACTCTATAATATAGTTATATCATATATCATATATCGGTAGGATATATTATAGTATATTATCTATGTTTATTGCATTTATTTATATCAGTGTAATGTGTAGTATATATATATATATTATTTAAAATCTTAAATTATAATTAATATTGTATGAATTTATTTACATATGTCACTAGTAGTGACTCACTGCATTAAATTAATTGTTGCTATTCGCTAGGATTACCTATAATGTTTCGTGGTACACTCGCTAGGTTTCCTGGTACACTCGCTAGGTTTCCTGGTATACTCGCTAGATTTCGTGGTATTTCACGTGTATCGCGGCGGCCGATATCTAAGATTCAAACGACGACGACAACAACAACACTAAAAACGCTGATAACAACTATCGCCACATACAGGACGACTACATGTACTACAAGTACTCGACAAGTACCCGGATGTGCGGACTTCAGTGGGAATATCCCATCTATTGCATAGTCACCGGACTTTATATACCGGTTAGTCGAATACAGGGGGGAAGAGGAGAAGGAGAGGAGGGGAGAGTAGGGGATAGAAGGGATCTATACCTTATATGGGTGTACCATATTGGGTAGTCAGATCCAAGGTTTGGAAGATGAGGGATGATGGAAGAAGTGAAAAGTGGATAATGGAGGGTAAAGGGTATACGGGAAAATATATTATTGAGCTCACAATTCTAGGATATTACTCTTTTATTGATGTATCTAATTATACTCTATTGCGTAATAAATATCTATGCGTTCATTATAGGTCATGTCCTTGGGAGTGAGTTGTTAATTATTCAACGAGTAATTATGCGATCATTCAACTACTATATATGTAATAGACCTTGCAATATAGACAAACTTACTTACGTATATATATATATATATATATATATATATATATAAATGCATATATTCCGTATATAGGTCCATTATTATGTTCCGTTTATGTTTGTAGCATAGTATCGTATGTGTATACACCATTACAATACTCTTTTAAATACACGGAATAATCAAGATTGTGAGATAGTTTATTCTATATATATATATATATATATATATATATATATATATATATATATATATGTATAACTTATAATATTGCCACATGATGGTCTTCATCATGCTTAATACAATATGTATTTTAGCATTTTAATAATATATTTAAATAAACTTAGGTTATTCGTTCGTGTATATGTCTATGTATGGGTATATATATACATATATATATATAAATATATATATATATATATATATATATATATATATATTCATGCGTGTGCGTGTTAATGCGTTTAGAAAATAAGGCATAAAAGTGAAGTGTTATTTGAATGTTGACCCTTAATAGGTTACTTGTCAGTAGGGTAGAGAGTATCGTCAGTATTTCTTCGAGAGAATAGCATTACACGTGTACGCTTTTGATAAATAAATGTTTCTAATGTCCGTCCTATATTAATTATATTAAATATGTTTGCGTGCGTGTGCGCGCGCCTGTATGCGCGAGTATGCGTGTGTTCGTCCGCGAATATATCACGGCCGCTATCGCTACTCGAATATCTCAAATATCCATCTTGGATTATGTTAACAATGACGATCACTACATACGCACACCGCGCACACACACCGCACACCGCACACAAGTGCGCGCACACTACATCCAGGCACGCGCTCGCAGGTAGCTTCCGGTGTGGTTATCGTGTTCACGGTGGTGCGCATCCGAAGAGCGCTGTTGTCCGGTGCGAGGTGCGAGGCGATCACTAAACGCTTGGCGATGAACAAAAGAGGTAATTATAGCAATATTCACTTGTACTATTACGTCATTGTTCACTTGTATTATTGCGTCACAATTAACTATTGCATCACTATGCTGTATGACTCGTATATAATTATGTACATTATGGAAATATCGGATTATGAATACTATATGTTGTTTTATATATTAATATGTATATATTATTTTGAAATACATGACGAAAGGTAACAATTAGGTACGTACGCCATTATACATTACATTACCTTATATTCTAATAAGTAATGTATGAATATAATTAATTAGTTAGCTGATCTAATGGGTATAGTAATAGAAATGGTTATCGTTACATAGGAAAGTTTATTGAGTTAATAATATGCGAAATAAAACAATGAGAACGATGAATGAAATAGAAACAATACATAGATTATTAATCAGACAACAATAGAATATATGACCTATTGTTGAAAAGAGATGACGATTAATGTTATTTGTAACAGTATTTTGGAACTTAATTATAAAATACCGTCTCACTTTTACTATACCTAAGTACTAGGTTAATATTCGGCATGTGACGGTTTCCATACTATGACACGTGACATGTGACATGTGACATACATGACGATAACGATACAAATCACCAGCTACAAATGTGCACAGATAAGAAGATCACATTCATACTACCTCAGTAGCCAATATCAGATTATTTACTTTAATCACGAAATGGTAACCGACAAATCTATCTAATTATATCGATGCATAATCATGAATTGTGTTGTTGAATTGTGAAAAGTATAAAGTTTCCTGGTCGCTTTTCTTTAATACATTCACATCTATATATGTGTTAGATGGAATCATTAATATAAGAAAGACTTGCAATATATTAGTCCATTAAATACTAGAGAATAATTAGGGATTTAGTTTAAAATAAAAGTACATTTAGATCTAGATTTATTTATATTATACACTTTAGCCATTCTACTAGAGTTTGAAATATGATAATATAGATTAAGATGTGAATCGATAGTAGTACATGTGTATGTTGACTTTATTATAAAGAGGAATGGTGAGTAGATGAAGAGAAGATTGAATTTAAATTTAGTTAGAAATATTGAGTCAGTTTTTTTTGTAATATTAAGTACATTCGTTGAGAGACCATGAATTATTGAACCATGCATTTCAAATTATCATTGATATTTAATTATATTTTTATTAAGTTATAATATAAATTTATATATCAATATACATACATATATATATATATATATATATATATATATATATATATTAATAAATTCAGAGTTGGCTGAATTCCTAGATGAATGAACAATCAAAAGCTTGTCGAGTGATTCACCTATTTAAATATATTAGGATTACTTACGACCTACAATTAGTTACATTTCATAAAACAAATAGAATATAATAATATAGTTTTAAAAAAATATAAATTTAAATAAAATCATTAAATGATTAAAACTTATAAACCCTTAAATACATAGTAAATGAATCATAAAGCGAATACCTCAAACGTATATAATATATTTTAATTATCCACTCAATTACACACACACACATATATATATATATATATATTTATATATATATATATATATATATATATATATATATATATATATATATATATATATTTATATACTATATATGTATATTGATATATAAATATATATTATATATAAACACTTAATTAATAAACTAATACGTAATAAGTAAAGGTATTACATAATAACCATTACGTCATACATATAATCCACTTACATCCTATAATCCCAACTGTCACGCAGTATTTTGGAAATTAGTGTTGGCGTCGATAGGTTTCTTTGTCTGTTGGACACCTTACGTAACGATTGTATACGTGGAGGCGTTTTCGCGGCTGTCAATCAACTCGCTGGTGAAGTTCTACGCGGTTTGGCTGGCGAATTCCAACAGTTGTTAGTATAGGCCTGTGTAGGCCTGTGTAGGTATGTGCAGGTATGTGTAGGTCTGTGTAGGTATGTGTAGGTCTGTGTAGGTATGTGTAGGTCTGTGTATGTATGTGTAGGTCTGTGTAGGTATGTATCGAATATGATCTCCGTTTTTTTTATTACGATTAATGAGGTAAACTTTAAAATACTCGTTTCGGTATTTCGCACACATGGTATGTAATAATGTACATGATAAATTAACATGAAGAATGAACATATATTATATATGCTAACATATATATATATATATATATATATATATATATATATATATATATATATATATATATATATATATAAATTAGTTGTTATTATAATTTTACATTATATAGAATATACATTTAAAAATACATTTAAAATATTTTAAATTTGACCTCGAAAATCGTAATCAAAACAAACGTGGCCATATTCGATATTCTCCAGCGTGTACAATGTACGACATTGTACGACGTGTACGTGTACTAGTTTGTCACGTGTACCTACCTGTAATAGTTTGTCACGTGACACGGTACCACGTGATGACCACGTGATGACCACGAGGTTAATTAATTTCGTTATCAGTTATTAATTTCGACCACTTATTTTTATATGGATGTCATAACTACAACATGTCAGTGATTACCTAATAATAATAATACTAATAATAATATAGTATGTAATAGTATACTAAATATGAGATCATTATATAAATAGGTTATTATAGTTGTTTATATAGGGTATTAATATGTTATATTAGATACAGTTTAATGTAATATATTACATCATCGATATAAAATATCAATACATATAACGAGGGTACTTTTACGTGGGGTTTACCTACACGGTCATTCGTTATCAAATAGTGATTGTTTGAATTTAATAGAAGATAGAAATTAACAATTAATGAATTAAAATCGATAATTAGGTAAATATATAGATAGTATATATATATTTAAATAGGTTAATTTATTATTTGTTCATACATAGTATTATTTATATATTAAGATATATATATATATATATATATATATATATTTAATATTTTATATATTTGTAAAGCTATATAACACATGTCAACAATTGTTATACTCGGTTATCGATAATAGGTCATACATTTCCTTGACTGCATTGCCTTGCCATGAGTACATTCATCACGGACATACTGATAATTATTCAACAACTATCATTAGTGATATAATACTATAGTCTTATAGTATATTATATATTATATTTATATTTGTATACTATATATTATATATATATTATATATTGGTGTATAGTATATACAAATATATATAGTATCATTAACTATTAAGCGAATATAATGGAATATTTGATCTGAAACAGATATATTTAGTAAACAAAGCTAAAGAACAAAACGCGACATAACTCGACACCTATTGTAAACTTATCTATCGTAATTGTTCATCTAAATAAACGATACTGCTGTAGTCGATGTGATACTAGACGATTCAATTGGCATAATGCACATCATCTTTATAGTGGGTATATTTTAATATATGTATATACACTATAAGTAAATACCAGCCTACCTGGAATTCTATTGTCAACAGTTCAGTCAACGGTTCTACGATGTAACTGACTTTATTTTAAAATACATTTTAATATTTCTCTAATTTTTTAGTTTTTCTAATTATATTACCGTTTACTTATCATTATTTACCTATTATCAACACTTTATTTTTGTAAATAATATTTTACTTTAGTTTATGTTATATATTGTATAGTATTAACCATTTATATGCTATCATATATTACATGTATGTGACCTTTGTTTAACAATGGTGGATTAGTATATAAACTATATTTTATTCTTAAACTTATTTTGTACTAGCTAAATATCAGTAGATTTTTGTTAAACAATTTTAATAGTTTAATATGTAGTTGATTCTTATTTTATTATGTAATTTGATCAGTTTATTTTCATATAATGTCAAACACATATGCATCTGTTTGTTATTGTATGATGTATTGGTTTCATATGTTTATTAGTTCCTATATATAACATATGTTTCGCTGTTATTTTTAAATATACATATTTCGTTAATTTCTGACAGTTTCGAACATATAAATATATACATGTAAATAAGTCTATAAACATATGTATTTTATGTATAAACATAGGTGTTTAACTCCTATTCTGATATTATATATTAGTGTTGACTATAGTTTTAAATCTTAGATCTAAAATAGAAATATGTCATTGTTCTATTTTGTTCTGTTCGGTTAGATTTACTTCGGTGAGGTTTTAAACTATTCTATTAATAGACTATACTCAAGATATGCATTATTGTGATTTCATTTATAGCCGTTTTATTTTAAATAGGTATCGATTAATTTATATTTATTTATAAATAACCTATAGATACGGTTAAGGGTAGGTGCCACATCTGTTCTATACATAGATTTTGATATGTATTTAATAGGAAAAATAGTTGTCTACTAAAAGCAGGGTTCCATTATTTTCGGTAAAAACCTGTTTTTACCGGGCAAAAATGGCAAAAAGCGGTAAAAACCTATCTCTAACATGTTAATTTACGGTAATTACCGGTAAAAACCTAGTACTCATAAAATATAATACCTTTAAAAAAAATGTATATTGAAATTTAAAGTAATATTGATTCATTTATATATAAATGTTATGGCTAATTAATCTAGCAGATTTATTTGAAAATTTGTCAACATTTGTCTGCTTTATTATGCCATTTATATTACATTTATTATTTTAAATCCAACTGGATTTTGAGGTCTGCCACCCTTATATTGTAAAATTAACAAGTTGATGTAATTGGATATATTTTATAAATGAAATAAAATCATACTGTGTTATATATTCATAAAATTACACAATGAAAATATTACTAAATAGTTATACAGTATTGTAAACAATATTTGTAAAATCTATATTTAATTTCATATATATAAAAATAAATATTCTATTCAGTATTTATATATACATATAATTAACAATATATATAGATATATTTAATATATTTAATTAAATATCATGGTATAAAATCAAATAATGAATACATTAAAATAATTTCTCAATGAAAATATTATTAGTTCTATTGTTTAATATATATATTATTTTTTACAATATTAAGCCCATGTCACACCGAAAAAGTTGGCCGTTTTTTCACCGATATCGTACGGATTTTTCTTTCTCTCTCTGTGCTACACCCCTACCGATATATAACCAATATATCATCGATATCGTGACAATATCACTATTCATCATTTCGAGATATCTCTAAATATTTAACTATTTCTCGACGATTTCGTTACTGCGCATATCGGTGAAAAATCGCTCGCTTTATTTGGTGTGAATGGGCTTTCCTTTTACTAATGCAAAAATAAATATATTATTATATTCAATATTTTATATATATATATATTGACTTATTTATTTTAAAATTGTTTTCTTTATATAGAGTAAAAAATTAATAAAGGTTTTTTTTTAATATAAAAAATCTTATAATATTGAATTTAATGTAGTATTATTTAACTTTATAATTGTATATTATCTATTAATTAAATATAAAATCTATAAATAATATATAATTGTAAATTATATAGACACTAGTAGGTTTAATATAATATAGATAATATTATATTTAATTATATAGACAACACTAGGTTTTTACCATGGTAAAAACCTGTTTTTACCGGACAGGTTATTACCGGTTATTACCGCGGTTATTATCATAGGCGGTAATAACCTATGGACCATAGGCTATGGAACACTGACTAAAAGTGTATTAACTTTTTAAAAATGTATATATTCAATGCAATATTTAAATTAATGATAGATGTTATATTGATCTATAATAATTGCCTTTGTATAGCATATACAATAAATTGTTTAATATAAATTATATGTAACTAATACATTATTATTATTTTGAAAATAAAATATAAAATTATGAATATTTTGAATGTTGATTATTATTTATTTTTTTAAACTCAAATACCATGTAGCTATATATATTCTAAATTACCTGAACATTGTAATTAATGTTAGCATTATTGAAGGACTTAATAGTATTTGAATGAGTGAAATTAGTAAAAATAAGTAAAATGATTCTTAAGATTTACAATATAATTAATATATTGTATTAAATATATTAATATTATTATTATGACATATATATACAGACGATAATTTATCATATTATGTTATTATAAATAAATACTCATTTATGAATATTACACAATAAAAGGTATATATAATATTTTTTATTTTAGTTTTTAAAATTCTAAAACTAACTTAAATTCATTAAATTATGACGATTTTTGATTTTTAATATTTTTAAAATTATTATTATAAGATATTTAATTGATTTACTTTCTTATGTGTTTATTTTATAGTTATATTTTATGTTAAAACATGATTTTATACCATTTTAAAGATAATATTATATACAAAAAAATTTTAAACACAAATTTGTTTTCTCACTTTCAGAGGTAGCACATATCCTTAATTACATAGAATGTAATAGAATACTATAATACTATATAGCACTACTATATATAGCACTACCATACTATATAGAATACTATAATACTATATAGCACGTATGTAACAATGTTATTCATTTGACTAAATTCCTTTAAGGCTTAAGTTAGTAAAATGGATCGACAATGATAAATTTAGTTAAATAAAATTGTAGAAATTGACTAAGAAATATTTAAATTAAAAAATAATACCGTGCTTAGCGTCTAGGCCATATAGTCTAAATCGTGACCTATAGGTCAAGTCCATTCCAGCGTTCGTTATATTTGTGTTATTTTTAGTATATCACAGGATAATTATATGATTATTTTAACCATATATATTAGTTACTATATTGTTTATATTATGAATAGATATTCTTTATATATAATATATAAAATATGTATACAGTAATCTACAAAATGAATTTGATAATTATTCTATTTTAATAAGACAATTATTTATGTTTATTCTTGCTATAATTAATGTATAATATATATACATTATATATATATATATATATATATATATATAAATGTATATTATGAAAATGAGTGATTGCTTAAAATTAAAATTATGATGTTCTATTTACAAAGAAAAAATATTGGTTAAAATAAATAAATAAATTGCATTTGATATGGGTTGTTAGCAACAACTTGTTACTAATACTTTCTAGTCACTACATCATGATTAGAAATAGCCAATTCCTTATAAAAAATAACTTTGTTTCGTTACATTTATATATAAAAATATACATTAGTCAGTAGACTAATATGTTGTTCTGTGTAAGTATTTAGAATAGTAATAGGTTATTAGTACTACTATATTATTAGTAATATATGTATTGCTTATTATATTTTTTTAAATCTAATGCCTAAATATATATATGCCTATATGTGTTTTAATAATGATTTAATACTATTATATTATAAATATGTATTATACTTATTCGCCACCCTTTCTAAAACCCCGCGAAGTATGGACACTAATTAATATTTTGTAAACAATTATAATTATAATTATATCCTTATTTATATGTATCTTTTAACATATAAATATGTTTAGATTATTATATTTTTAATATATTTAATAAGTAATATATATATATATATATAATTCTATTTAACGATATCGTTTGTTTATATTTAGATTAAACTATAATATTTTCAGATTTAAACATATTCATCTACTCGACGACCAACGATGGTTTCAGACGAGAATTATTCAACATTCTATACTGTCGTCGAAGAACGTCGTTGAATAATAACCAGCTCTCGTATTCCCAAAGATTTGAGCACGAAGCACCGGATTCTTTGGCGAATATATCGGCGGAATTCAACTCAAAATATACTTCACCCTGAATAATAATCTATAGCACCAATACTCACGGTATTAATTATTAACATATATATATATATATATAATTTATGATGTCATATGGATTGTAAAATACATCGTATATACATCTGTAGACTGCTAAAAAGAGTTGTTTTCAATATTATTTATGGAACATATTTTTATATTTAATTTAATCTCGAAACCAAGTATAGTGATTTGAGGTATCATGGCGGGTCACATGAATAAATGTATTATTTGTATTATTTTATTTAAAATCAACCTATAAACAATGAATTAAAGTGAATTATAAATACATAAAACATAGGTTATACAAAAATCATATAATAATTTTATTTCTAGGAATGTTATAATATTATTTTTTAATAATATAAAGACATATTTTTAATAAATATTTAAAAATAATATTAGTTAATTACTTGATTATAACTAATTCAAAAATAATAATTATTACGGAAATTGATTGCAATGTTATTATTTACAAATTATATTCAATTAATAAATTAAGTTAATAAAGCCATACGGAAAAGTGATCCGATACTAACTTATAATCAAGGACATAATTTCCTTTCTATAATCTATAGAATCGAAATATTTCTAAATTAAACTTATAATTCTATAAACTATTTAGACTATATATATTGTCAAGGATCTTTAATAACTATATAGGATACCTATGTCGGTCATTATGTATAATGTACACATAATATATATGCTTACTTGTGCTTATTTCGGGTTGTTGTTTCCCGGACAATACAAGTTCTCCAAACATCACGGTTCATCATAGCTATAGCTATGATGTATAGTATACTTTCATCTCGCTCGCCCATATACCAGTTTCGCGCTCCAGATTCCTGATGTAACGTTCTGGTGGCCTTCTACGTCTTCTAGTTCCATGAGTAGGTTCAAAAAGAACTAGATCCGAAACAACTTCATCATCTCTACGTAGGCAATGTCCAGAAAACTTTAATAATCGACGTCTGATATTTGTAGATATTTTTTCTATAGCCCCATACATTACTTTGTTTGTAACTTTCTGAGACCAATGTACCAATACTATTTTTAATATCATTCGTATAATTCGAGTGTATAAGCCATCAAGTTGTTTGAGTAGTGTTGTTCTGAGGGTCCAAGTCTCACATCCGTATAGCAGAACCGATTCAAATGTGGTGTACATGAGCCTAGTTTTTAGTTTCCTACTAAGAGTTTATTTCCAGATATTCTTAATTTGATGACATGTTCCATGCAAGCGCTTTTCTGATTTTTAAATCTTTTGCAATGCTGTCTATCCATGCTTCTAGGTACTTGAAGTCTTCAACCCTTTTCAGATTTGACCCATATATAGCTTTGATTTCAAACTGTTGATTAGTATTGTAACTCAAGTATTTCGTTTTACCTGTATTCATGCTTAGTCGTACTCGTTTTGCTGATTTTTCGACTCGAGTGAGCATCTATTGGGCTTCTTTGATACATTCACTTATAAGTATTAGTATACTAATGCAATATCATCTTATGAAGTCCATATCTGTAACAGTGATATGTAGTACTGCATTTTTCTGCTTTTTTATCTTAGTTAGACACCTAGTTTATCTTATATTCCTTGTAAAGCTGTTCTTATAGTTTAATCGATAACTATGTCAAAAAGGTATGGAGCTAACGTATCTCCTTGTAATACACCATCTAGAATATTGAAAGTTTCCGTTTCTCCATCGGGTGTAATGACCTTAGCAGTAGTATCTTCATATATCATGCTAATAGCCGTCACCTACTCATTCGTTATCCCATAAGCTTTCGGTATCGTAAGCATTTTCCCTATATATATATATATATATAGTATCAAAGGCTTTCTTGTAGTCGATGAATATAAGGATTGCTTCTAGATTCTTAACTTTAACTACCTCAATTAGTCGTCTGAGTGTTAATATTTGATTGGTTATTGATTTGTCCTTAAATGACAATCTAGATGAAGCCTAATTATGTTCAGTATCATACGATTATAATTGTTCGCTACCAATGAACTAAGACTTGTACCACGATACTTACTACCTAGACTAAGATCTCCTTTCTTGAGTATTGGAATTGTATTCAAAATTGACCATTGTTTTGGCTTCATTTTATCTAATAGGCTTTGTTACAGAAGTAGAGGATACATTATAATGTAATCTATATTACATCGTGTTAATACTTCTGGCCGTATTTCATCAACACCGCAGCTGTTACCTTATTTGATTACCTCTTTTGCCAACGTGTACTCATATATTTCAAAATCTCCACGCTATATCTTTAGATGTTATATAACTTGTATTATCATTTCATTTTCGTCTTCAATATTTGGTGATTTACCAAATAAACCATAAAAGTGTTTGTATCAAGTTTATAGAAAATCTTTTTGGTTATTTCTTTTTGAGTTGTTTTTCTACCAATGATTTCATTTATTAATAGAATTATATTCATTATAGTGTCGGTATTTACAATGTTTAATGTATTTATTAAATTCCTATAAAACCGAAACTAAATATTATATTTTAATTATTTTGTTGTATTCAATCGAAACAAACCATTTATTAAGTATATTAAAATTATTAAATATTCAAGCAGTAAAGTGCAAGTTAATTTTTATGTTTTTTGTTAATATTTATATTTTTTATGAAAAAAAATATACAAGTAGGCTACATATATATTTTTGTTGGAAAATGTTTCCAATATATAAACTACTTATTCTTTATTAGACTTTATATATTTATAATTCGTATATATAACATTTTCCTCAAAAATTATTTGTTATTGAGAAACGATAGGATGTCGGTATTTTTCGCCTGTCGGTATTGATAAACTTTCCCCTACTAATCTTTGATTACCAAATAATTTAACTAAATATCATATTATATACAACAAATTTGTTTGAAATATATAGTAAAGGTACTAATATTTATTAAATTAAATTTAATTACAAAATGTCTCGTATTTTATAGTACTATAAATATGTCTTACAGGTTAGTTAATAAGAATTATAGAATATAACTATAAACATATTATATCATTAACAAGACGCGAGACATTAACGGGTGTCCATTTCGCCCCATTTCATGCATCGAGAGCCAACTAAATAATATTATTACAATTAAAATATAGCAGGCATATATAAAATTCATTATATTTGTTATATACTTTTTTTTAAATTATAATTATCTAAATATATTCAACTTATATTTGTTATATAATGTTTATAATTGTATAGTCACCATGTTTTAGTAAGCTCACTAACATTAAAATAACAAACATAATATATAATTATGGGAACACCCCCATAGTAATCTTGATGTAATATCAATATAAAACTATATAAAGTAGGGCAACTATCAAGGGCTTGAGGTTAGTGCATTTACTATAGCTACATTATAATAATATTGAATTATGATTTTAATAAAGTAGTTAAATGTATTATAAAATAAAATATACCTTTATAATCTTACGTAGATAAATTATAAATAATTAGTCAAATATATAAATTAAACACAATTTGTTATTCAAATCGTTTATGATTATAGGGGGAGTAATGTGTTTTCAAATACCATTATAATATTATCTATTAATCTATTAATCTAATATTTATCTATTAATTAATTACACACAAAATTTAGATGGTTTGTGCTAACCCCAATAGGGCTAACCCTTTATTTTGCAACGTGTCCCATTCTCCCCCTATGTAGTATATCAAAGACAAAGAGTTGAGTTGAATTGTTATGGAGTAGTCCTATATACGTTTCCAGTGTATGTTTGATGCCGAATAATAGGAAATACTATATCCATGAACCCTTTTCCTATAAAGGTATATATTGCGAAATTCCTACCTATAGGCAGTTACCTACGGTTACATACCGGTTTGGAACTGTGGCACCCGTAATCTCTACCCCTTACCCGTTAGCATCGATAGCTTCTCTTTAGTAGAGGTCGTCATCAATAGTTTAGAGGGTATACCCTTTGCGGAAAGGGGACTATTTTATATAAGATGGAATTGTTTATATATTATGTATATGTTCGGATATAAAAATATATTTTTGAATCTGGTGGATTTAATAAGGGATTTGTTGAAGATGGGAATACTAAGGACAATGAAACTATATCATGGATACACATATGTTTAATTAAATAGTGTATATACACCACATATGTGGTATTAGGTGATGAGCTGAATAACTAGTAGATGTTTTTTAGTGATTTACATGTCAGGATACATATAGAGGGGGCTGCTACTGACACAGTATTAGGTTAGGTATTCTGAGGTGGTTGATTCATAATTGTAGTTGAGAATAAATTAAAATGGTGAGTTTATTCTTGACAAGATCATTGATTAACGCAGGTAATACATAGGGTGATCAATCTAGTAAGGGTCTTTTGATATTACATTCTAGTAACTTGGCTGATAACACTGGTATGCATTTGAATTTTGTTTGTTTGTTATCAAGAGTTTCTTAATTGATTATAAACTACTTTTTGACACTGAATTAAAATATGAAAACCGTTTTGCTCAATCAGCTCTAGTTTTTATTCAACTTTTAATTTTTTCAACAAATATGAGAAATATTTCAAATAAATTATCAAGAAAAATATATTCAGGTGATATATATAATTTATTAGGAATATAAAATAACAATAATAAGTATTAATATTAGAGAATATTATTTAAATACTATATAAATGACTGTTTGATAGATTTTTCTTCTGTTTTGCATTAATATCGTCTATTTTTAAACACACATATAACACTGGTCGAATGTGAAAATAAATTAACTGAAGTCTAGGTTTTGTTAACTGATTCTAGACTAGTTTATCTTACTGATTTCAAATATGTAAATAATTTGTTCAGATCAGATCACATTTTTTTTATATTTAACTTTGAAAATTTATTTTAATATCACAAATATAGGAAAAATAAAGAAAATTAACATAAATATAATGAATTTATTAAAATATTATTTGATATATTTCGATATACAATGATTCACAATAATAACCTACATAGTTAATAATATAATAATCACTGATTAAAATATATTTCAATAATGTTGTCCTTTTTAATTATTTGATACCTCTTTTTAAACTCCAACAGTGATTATCTAGGATGTTAATAGTTACGTTTCGTTGGTATCTATCTTCCATTATCAGAATATCCTGATTAAAACATTCTCTTTTTTATTCACTATAATCAACACAGTTATCAGGAAAATAGTCTAGATGTACACTGATAAAATGTATCTTTATTAACATACGAGATCGGATATATATAAAATATAAAAGCAAATCTTCCAAAATATTTACATATTCTTTATATCTATAATTGTCGAGAACATATTTAATAATTGACGCTAATGATAATTATCATGATTATAATCAGCTATTAATTCAATATCTCTCTTACATAAATCAAAATTAGTATTTCTAATTTAAAATGCTATTCTTAATTTAGTTTCAATAATATGTGGAAATCTTTGTTATAAATGAATAAAATCAAGTCCCTCCTTATCCCCATCCTTATCCAATAATTTTACAAAATTCTTTATTAATATAAATTTAATATAAATGGAGGTAATATGATATAATTAATGGATATATAACATGCCTGGATTAATAAGCGATTGTAAATTATAATTGTATGAACCAGGTTAAAATAAATAAAGAAATGTTATTTGAATGACAAATCACGTTTTGATTAAGAAATAATGAGTTATTAATAAGAAAACGGGTAGAATCACAATAACTATTAAATGATATCCAATTCTCAGACGATTTAGATAATCTTTGTTTAGTGAAAATGAACAATTTAGAATTTAAATGAAGCGTGATTGGCTTAGATGATTAGCAACGATTAGCATAGGCACGACTATCTCACTACAATAGAGAGGATATATATATTATGTGTATAATTCTTGTCGTCCCAAAAGTATCGATATAACCTATAAGTCTCGATATATATTACAATTATGGTCATTGTATATTAATGAATCAAGTAAATATACATGTTGACACATCTTCCAGTCAACTGTAGCGAATATCCCAGGAGAAGAAATACAATAGTATTACCATTATAGAGCAATGCAGATTATCAATTTTATGTGATTTGTATATGAATGGCCCCTATTATTATGTTTCATAGGATATGCCCATTAATTCAACTATTCCATTTACATTATGGCAATATATTAATGAACGTCTCTATATACCGATATCATATAACGAATGATAAATTCACTATAACAAAAAGTTGACATCCTACATCGAGTTATTACAGATATATGTTAAGATACATGATCTCAAATTATATATTCATATTACACGATGTAATGGGTTTGGCGAGTTAATTTTATATAAAATGAATAAGATTAACGCCGAAATTATCTCGAAAATCTCAGAAAACATCGACTGATCTGAGAGTGGTCTGAGAGTGGTCCTGAGAATAATATGAGAGTGGTCTGAGAGTGATCTGAGAGTGGTCTGAGAGTGATCTGAGAGTAATCTGAGAGTAATCTGAGAGTGATCTGAGAGTGGTCTGAGAGTGGTCTGAGAGTGGTCTGAGAGTGGTCTGATAGTGGTCTGAGAGTGGTCTTAGAGTGGTCTGAGAGTGGTCTGAGAGTGATCTGAGAGTGGTCCTGAGAGTAATCTGAGAGTGATCTGAGAATGTTCTGAGAATTGTCCGGTATATAATTGTTGTAAAACTCAGAGACCATTAAATAACGGGACATTATTTGTAATGTATTTGTATTAGACCTAAATCACGGAACATCTCGATTTGAGTTAAATGATCAGGTTATACGTCACTATATTATAGTGTGATTGTATAGATTACTATATAGTGTATAATGTAGGTACTATATAGGATATAGTATATTATGTACTATATAGTATATAATGTAGGTACCTACTTTATCAATATAATATATAGAGGAATGCACCATAAAACCGGGTTAGGTTTTCAATTGGATTTTTTAAATAGCTCGTATTGATTTCGTTATTATTTTTATCGACTTTTTACAAGGTACGAATATATTCATAATTCATAATAAATTCAAAACTTTTATTTATAAGGTTATTTACCGAGTTACAAGATTTCATTATTATAGAAATAAACACTATAATGTATTATACCTACCATAATGGTTCTACCAATATAATAATAATAGTATTATAATAATAATAGTATTATAATAATAATAGTATTATAATAATAATAATAGTATTATAATATTAATAGTATTATAATAATAAATAAGCAAGTAGCGAATATTAAATATCATATTTAAATACAATGTTCATAATAAATAAATTATAATAATACATAATACATTGAATCCATTGAAGGTAGTATAATACGGCATGGGGCTCCATTGCAAACCTTGTAAATATATAAGTAATAGCATTACATATATATATATATATATATATATATTAATTTAACTATTATGGGATATATGTATAATTATTAATGTATAAATTCGTTTTGAATTGCGATTTTATTCAAAATTCTTATTAATTATTTAGTTGCTTCGTTGAATTATTGAAATTGAAATAAGTAATTTGTTCAATAACAAACGTTATATAATAATGGAAGCCGACAATTAAATATTACGTCATTCTCCAGAGTCTACGTATACCGCCAAGAGTGTTTCGTTAGACTTCTGTAGAACACGTCCACTATCTCTATGACGGTGATCACACTGCCACCTATGAACAAGCCCATCGAACCTCCGATATCACCTATAACGTAGATGTTGATGTCGTTTAGAGGTTAATAATAGTTTAATGTGATAACAGCGTATAGAGAACGTATAGAGGGTAATAGTTCAAATATTTGGTGACTATGTCTAATTTATACATTTATAAATCAATAATCTATAAATAATCAATATAAAAATATGAATAAATTAATGTATAGAAAATACATTAGTTACATTAATATGTAGTATAATAATATGTTTTTATTTGTTGATTTCTATTTGACAATTGAATATACACGTATACGATTACATTGGATACTACATATTACATATATAATTAAATGTAAACACTACTTAATTATAACAATAATAATTATAAGTTGATACTTTGAAATCATTAGTTTAAAATATACTTATATAGAGATTGCGTAAATGTATATATATAATGTAATAACTAATGTATAACTTTTTAATTAGAATTGATAACAGGATTTCAAATTTTTAATACAATTTTAGTAAGGTATAAATTATGAAAATAGAAGTTTAAAATTACTAAAATTACTATATTCTAATAATTAATAATAAGAATTAAATATGTTAGATATTTAATATAAATATATATATCATATAGAAGTTAACAGTAATTATTATAAACCATATTATGTTTAATATCTAATAATATAATAATATATTAATAATTATTGAATTATAATGATATTCTATTGGTTGATTTATTTAAGACGTATACTATTATAATTAATTATAATACCACTAACTTAACAAAGAGGTTATGGAATATGACTTCCTTTGTTCGGTTTCTTCGTACGTTAATTGTTTCATGAAGATATTCATTGTTATGAAATTATTGCTATTTAAATAAAAAGATTTTAATCATTGAAATTATTTTTTTTTAATAATATCAACAATACTATAGATTATTAATAATATGTTTAACTTAAAAACTATATTTTAATCTAATTTATATAAATATCTTAAAAATAGTTATTATTATTATTACAATTATCGGAATTATATATTTAGTTTAAAAATATTTATAAATTGTTTATTAATAAAAGTATGATTACGATAATGATTAATTAATATTTTATTGCAATACATTATCCCAGTCAATTTTGGTGTTTTTTGTCCATGTTTTAACACGTGTAAAAACCCGACGTTTTACACGATTTGTGACATTTTACACGATAGAAATTTAAAACATTATTATAAGTTAATATAGCGTAGACACGCCCACTATATTATACTAAACAAGGCACTCTTTACTTATCTATCAAACTTAACGCATTATAACTATTACTATAACTATTACTAACTGACTACTTGCGGAACGGAGTCCACTCCCAGAAGATATACTGACATACAAGGTTCTATATACATATAGAACAGTAGGTATACTGGTCATATTATATTGTAATTTTATATTGTATCTTTGTTATTACTTTTAAATTTGTATTATTTTCGTATGTGATTAACCTTTTATTTAACCTTTTATCTAATCATTTCATTGTTTTTTTTATATTACTATGATTTTATTATTATGTTTATCATTATTTCTATTTTATTATTTTATTTGAATGGAAATGATGATATGACATTGCACATACTGTTAGGATGTTTCGAATCATTAAAGCTTATCGATTTCATTTATCCTCCTTAGAATAGTCTATAAACTAAATTAATTCATTCATATAGATGTTAATCTTCATTTAGATATACAAATTTGTTTAAATTTGTTTTATAAAAAAAAATGTTATATAAATATTAAATCCGGGTCTTAATTGGACAAATGTCCGTGTATTATACCGACATAAATCACTATATATATATAGTATATATACAAATAAATAATATAGTTTAATTTAACATAGGTTGTAGAATATTATTAATTCTACTCCTTATTATAGAGTATTTAAATACATAAAATATAATAAAATACAAAATATTAAAAAAATGTGTTTATATATAGGTCGTGTAAATCACAGACTAAATGTCTTTGTTTTACATATACTAAATATTAGTGTATAACACTGACAAAATGTCCGTATATTACACTGACAAAATGTCCGTGTATTAGAGTGACAAACTATCAGTGTAATACACTGGTTATTTCGTAGCCACATGACTGTGTAATACACGGACATTTTGTCAGTGTAATACATACGTTTTCTTACACAAACATTTACTGGATGAGAATTAGGGTAGTAGGTATATATAAATATAAATTATCTTAATATATTATATTCTAACTTGTAAAATTGGGGATCAATAACTGTGCTACTTTTGAAAATTTTCAAACTGTCTACAAATTCTAAATAAGATCTTTGAAATTCCAACGGTTTCTTCCCAACCAGTTTCACAAAGTCATTATCTGACGCAACCTGTCGAAATTCTTCCATCATTCGGTTATAACCCTGTATTATGATATATATATATATAATTATATATATATATATATATATATATATATATATATATATAATTTATTGTGATAGGACAATCATCATACAATTACATTTTAGTTTTAATGGATTTAGATGTTAAAATATATATATATATATATATATATATTTATAAAATTAAAATTCTAATAGTACAAAATAATTTATAAAAATATGTCATTATAGCATATTTTTATTATAAGTGAATAGGATTTATAATATGTATTATTTAATAATGTTAAGATATCTTTTTGAATTATCATTGTTTTTTTTTAAATAATTAATAATAATTAACATTATAATAACAATTAATATTACAAATTGTGAATTATAATTACGAAAATAGAGGTGATATATATATATATATATATATTACCCATACTATTATAGTATTGTTGACATATTGTAGTTGAATTTATATAAGTTGATTCATGTACAATGTTATATATTCCATTTTATTAAAATATTATTCACATTATTTTATACGATAAATACTTAGATTATATATGTAGAGGTGAGTTCCGATATTTAAGACAAAAGGTCTTATCTAGCTGAAAAAAAACTCGTATTAATAATTATAAATATCATACTTATAAGTATAGTAACCTAAGAATGGGACAACGTTAGACCATGACAACATTTTGAAATTATTTCTATAATTAAATTTATTTGAAAAAAATATGTTTAAAAGTACTTTTAAAATAATATAAAATGTAAAATAAAGTAATATAGATATCTATAAATATATATCTAATATCTATTTATTATATGAATAAATTATATGTTTATAGTATATTAACTATGATATTAATAAATAAAAAATAAAATTGTTTATTATTTTATAAGCATTTAAATTAAACACATGAAAAAGATGAAAACTGAAAAATGTGTAGATACGAACTATTATTTATAAAAAATGTTTAGAAAAATGTATTTAAATTATATAAAATTACTATTAATTATATAATGTAAGCCTCTTAATAGATAGATGAGAAACATGCCCAATACAACGTAGTAGTAGGTGAATGTTAATTATATAATTGTTACGAAACCATAATAAGAATATATATGATAACATTACTTGTGGGAGGTTTACGTGAAGTTCAGGAATTAAGGATATTTAATGTTAGAATGTAAATATTGAAGACATATAAATGTGGCTTACGTTGCATCTATAATAACCGTACTATGGCTACATTTAATGAGATACCACCACCTAAAGTCAACAGGAAAAATGGTGTTATGTTGACTTATTATTATTAATGAAATTATGATTATAATCATATAAAACTATAGTTATTGACTTCATAATCGAATTCACAAGTATTTGAGTAATGTATTAACGAAAATAAATAATTATATATTATGATCAATATTATTTCTTGTAAATAACACTCCACACAAATATTCGAGTAATGTATTAACGAAAATAAATAATTATATATTATGATCAATATAATTTCTTGTAAATAACACTCCACACTACAATATTCCGTTTAAAGAATTAAAATAACTTAATTATTTTTAGACTAATAGACTTTTTAAAAAACAAAAAAACCCTAATATTTTTACATTGAGTTCTCAGGTCAAGCGTATTACCTTAACTATAACAAACTGAAATATTGAAATAATAATTAATTAAAATTAACCCACATAATATTTTAAAACTATATTTTCCAAACTCACAATATCAGATATATTTATCGTGGATATTTACCGAAGATACTTTATCTGAATTTTAAAAAAGTACAAATTGTTTTAAGTTAATTCGCACAAAAACATCTCAAAAATACGAAGTGTGAAATGGAATACCATACAACTATATTATTTTTTTAATTTACTAAAACATATTTTAATATATAGTAGAAAAACTATTTGAATAAAACTAGAACGTAACCACCATTCTACTAATAATGGGAAAGATTCATATTTCTAAGGTAAATAATATAAAGGGTAAACAGAATTACGAAAAGATAAACAAATAAAATGATAATACCTAACGATGAAGGTGAGTTATACATGAATCAGTTAGATTACATTCATATAAATAGACTATAGTCGTACGTCTACGTATACGGCCTCAGTGTTTACAGTAGATTATAACATTATAAGTTATAGGATTATGCAAATATGAAGATTAATCAGATATTGAACGTATTTGAGTGAAAGGATAGATAGATAGATAATATTATATTTAAAAATAATGCTGACTTGATCAAAACTTATCTACATTTCAGTGACTTGTGTTGTACCGTACAACTTGTACGTTACTTATTTAAACGAATATAATCTAATGTAAAGTATGCTAACTACTATAACTATTTCAGTGTATCTGTGTTCTTAATCAAGCACACTGATTATGGACAGAGAAGGATGGAAAGCAATTGCAAGATCAGGTCGAGTGAGAACACGACTAAAGTAAGTAAGTAGTAAGTATATTGATTAATTCAGTCGTTGATTAATGATATGAGTGTTGTGTTTGTGTTTAGATATAATCTCGAGACTTTTATTACTGAATAATACTAACTAAGTATATATAAATATGTAACTATATTTATATATTATAAATTGAAACTAAGCATCCTAAAAATCTATATTTAGCATAATAATTATACTCAATAACTACAATTTATATAACTCAATAACTAGTATTTATATCCTTAGGCAATAACTATTATAATGTATTTATATATATATATATATATATACCTCACTATATAAATTTAGATAACGAAAATCTGTATTAGATATCCGTAATAATTCTTGGTTGTCTTTCTTGTATAATTCAGTAGGAGAAATGCCAAGCAGATGTGCAAACGATTCCGCATTCCTTACACTTATTGTCTTTGAGGACGTCTGATCGAAAGTTCATAAGTTATTGATGAATTAATAATAATACATTAATTATCGCCTAGATAAATGAATATTTTATACATTATTTTGTGAATGTTAATTTTCTAAATAATTTTTTGTAAGTAATATAATATTATATTCTATCGTATTTAATTTTTTATGAAACAGTTGATTGTTTCTAATATAACATTCATGAAATATTAATTTAATATTTTACAATAAAGTAATTTTTAAATTATAATATAATATTCCTACGCATATATTAAATATTATATAAGTATATTAAATACTATTAATATATGTGTGCGAGTTCTACGCATTTCAGTTTTCAATTACATGTTAATAAATTGTGGCCGATTTATATTATTTATAAAAAAAATTATTTTCTTATATATATATATATATATATATATGTATTCTTTATAATAATTATGTATTTACGCATTTCATCATCACTTATAAAATTAGAATTTAAATATATAACTTTTATCTCGTAAGTAGATTTATACATATTTAGAATTAGTCAACGCTGAATAGATATAATGATAAAACCTCAAAAAAGATGGATTTATATAATAACTGAGTTAGATTAAATTATTATATTATAATTACACTAAATATCCGAAGTGTTACAGCTGATGATAATATTCGAAGTTATATATGCAATAATAGAGAATAACGAGAAATAGAACATAATTAAACGAAATGATCTACATATAGTCTATAGTATATAGCCATTCGGTCAGATATACCTATAGGTTAATATATCCTCCTATCTATGTTGAAACTAACTTTAATAACATCTTCGTATACGATATCGTAGTAAGCGAATAACGATGTATCTTCCGTCATACGGAGCCACAGAGTATCGTAGTCCACCCAGGCCTGATGCCATAGGTCATGAACCCGGATACCGGAGTTACGCAGGTCTTGGAAGTAGGTCAACATCTGAGATAACGCTAGAGAGGTCTGCTTACCGGTGAACCGTGTGTACAGGTTCATACGCGTCACATTACCCACACCTGACACGTAACTATGGAGATGTGTGTATCATAACAACAGTAACGGTTTAGTTATCGTTGTATAGTTGTATAATATGTGTATATATAGTAATAATTATGAAATATACTATATACTTTTTTATATAAATATGTCGGACACCGTTTAGCTTTAGATTTACTTGTGTGTATAACCTATATAAATATATATATATATATTAAACTGCCTGTGTGGCTCAGTGGCTAAGGCGTCAGACACACAAGCAGTAGGACACGGTTTCGAGCCTCGTTCGGACCATTAATTAATTTTATAAAATGGGTCTTAAAATATTATTTAGAAGTGATCTTATATAATTGTGTACAAATAAATGATCGGCTCTATTTAAAACCATGGATGCCTTAACACGATAGCGTCTTCGAAGGGACATTAGAGCCATATATGGTTATAAGTGAAAACTTCATCTAAGTTCCTGGATGGGATGAAAGGACTCCACCAAATAAAAATAACAAAAATAATAACAATAACAATATATATATATATATATATATATATATATATATATATATATATATATATTGTATACATTTTATAAAAATAAAATGAACATTTTTAAATCATATAATAATCAAAATTAGGTATATTTATATCAAGTTATGATTATTTTAAATAATTGTATATACAGGTAATACTATATGATATACAAAATAGAAATTTTCTAAATAATATAGTTTGTACATTAATGAAATTTGTTAAATATAAGTTTTGAAATATAATAATTAATAAAATAGTAATATAAAAATAATTTAATGAGTTAAAATATCAATATATAAATATATTTAATGCTATTTACCTATTGTTATATATAACTATAGTTATTGTTATTTTTATTTGGTGGAGTTGTTTCATCATATCTAATAACTTAGATGAAGTTTTTACTTATAATCATATTATTCTAATATCCCCTCAAAGCCGCTCTCATGTTAAGGCATCCATGGTTTTAACGTGACCCATTCATTTATTTATACACAATTATCCACAATCACTTCTAAATATTATTTTAAGACCTATTTTAATGGTCCGGACAGCATTGATTGAACCTGCGTCCTACTGCTTGTGTGTCTGACGCCTTAGCCAACTGAGCCACGCAGGCAGTTGATTATATTTCACTAATTTTATATTAAGTAGCTATAAAATGTTCAGTAACATATAAATATAATCCTTTGAAAAATACAAAAATAATATACAATAATGTATGATTAACATATTAATATAGAAATTAATAACATTAATTGTTTAGTATTTGAAGAGGCTCTCTTTAATATAAGTTTCCAAATTATTAAATATAAATTCATGATAATATAGTTCAATATATTATATAATAACACAAATAATATCTAACTCTATGGCATAATCAATGGCTTCTTTAATTTGAAAAAGTGATGTTAATTCATCATCCGAATCTGATCCAACGAAATGTAATTTCACGTCGTTAAATGAAGATTGCATCATATCCTTTATTTTTATGAAACCCTAGAAAATCGAAATTTAATGAAATCAAAACTAGTATTGATAATTGACAAAATACATTTATTTTGATTCCCCTAAAATGTATACTCAATCGATAGATAAATAAGTACATTTATAAAACCAATTTATTCAACCAATAAATTAATTACAGTTAGTTAACTGGAATATATGAATATAAGTAAAATAAGTTATTGATAAGGTGTAATAATTTCATTTAACCTATAATGATATTAATTTAGTAACTTATTATATCGGAAAATGTTACCTAATATACGTTATATTCTAAGTTTAATACTATTTTTAAGCGGCATCACTTTATATTAATGAATATATTAAATTGTATATATAGAATATATAGATAATAATACAGTTAATATTTTGATACTATAGTATTACTATATGTATACATAATATAGAATTTTATAACACATAATCTAATTTAAGTAAAAATTAAAAAAGTGATTATTTTTGCGAATTAATAATATCATTAAAACAAAACTGATGTACAAATTATTTATTTCTTATATATATATATATAAATATATATATATATATATAGATTTAGATATTTATTATACATACTATGGTATAATACTTTGATACGTGCTTAATCCCTATTAAATAGTAGATTAATTAATTCGTGTTAGATGTGTGTTAGATATGTATCCACGATACTGCGCCCTTACTGGGTATACTAAACATAATATATTTACACCATTAGTATAATGATTTACCTACCTCAATATGTAAATCCACTTTTCGTTGAGATTCGATAACCAGCACATATTCATACACCCATATAAAAGTACTATATAATCTATGAACATAAATATATTGTAAAACATAGGATATATTAATAATAAATATTACAAACTTGCTACACAATTCAAATGATATTAATATTTTCTCAAGAGTTGATTGGGTTGGAAAAGTACCATTTCTCAAAGTGTTTTCGTTTATTTCGTTTAATTGTAATATCTAAATGAATATACATTTTAATAATTATTTATATGGAAATGAAATTATAAAACGTATCTCAAAATAATATAACTGTTATAAATTAATATCAATAAACGAATAAAATATGAAATATGTAAAATGTTATATTATATAAGCGCATATTATATAAATTATATAGTCTAATAGTATTTAATATTTTGTCGTTTTAAAAGAAAAAGAAATATAACTTCGAAGTGTATAAGGAATATTATATAAAATTCTTAAATTAATTATTTATAAAAATGTAAATACATACATACATTAAAATATGCCCTATGGATAAATATAAATAAATATATATGAAAACCTTTATTCTGAATTCTTTTATGAACTTTATGATATATAAATATCCAGATTTTTCCAATTTTGACTTTAAAAACTTGTATGGTGTATATCCGATATCGTAATGCTTGTATTTACTTTTAGTATGTGTAACAATATTATTACCACTATTATAACCTAAATAGATGTAAACAAATTAATTATGTAAAATAAAATTACATATTATATTAAATAAGTACATATGATATTAAATAATATATGTTATATAGAAATATAGATATATTTAGGGTGTCGATATTATGTGCAAAGGTATCGGTATTCGAGGCAGTGCCTGTAATATCGACACCCCTATTATCTTAGAGTTAAACAAACTAAATTAAATTTTAAAACAGCTATTATATGTATATACCTACTTAAAACTTATAAATAAAATTTGGACATATTTAATTAAGAAATAATAAAGTTATGGTGATTTATTGTTAGAATATCGGTATTCGAGTATTCTATGAAATTATTATTATGATAAATATTATTATGTTAAATATATAATCAATTTTAAATAAAAGTCTATATTTTTATAGTTCACATTAATAGTAGGTATATATCAATAATTCTCAAATTATATATTCACAAATATTTATAAAAAATAACTTTTTCTATTTGAATATTATTTATAAATATTTAGGGGGAGAACATTCTTTCAATGTCATAATTGCTCATTTTTATAAATCGTTATTTATTATTTATTCCCCTATGAATGTATTCTATTATAAAATCCTATTATATTAATCTATTATACCAATATTAATACCCAAGCGCTGTAACTCCTCACTATTTGGGAATATGTGTTTTTAACTAGAATGAGGCTGTTAATTTAAAACACAACAACCGCCAAAAACGAAAAAAACCAACGGAAGAAAGTGGAAATAATAAGAACGAAATATAACATATAATAATAATATAATAAAATTAGATAGAGGATAAATATGACTTAATATGATTATTGAAGTACGTGGTTGATTGAATAGATCTTATATCTAAATGGAGTGCATTCCAGATAGATGGGATAATGTAGGAGAATGAGCGTTTCTGGAATTTAAGGGAAGATTGCTATTGGATAATGAGATGTATACTGGAAGTTGAACGTGTATCGTGGGTGTCAGAGAGAATTTAGAGTAAGTAAAATATATATGAAGGAGTGGAGGAATATATATGTATGGTTAATAGAAAGGAGTCGAATTAGGGATCGTTTTTTATAAGGGAACCAGTTTGGTAGGAGTTGAAAGGATTTAGTAGAGGTGGTCAGATAATTTAATATTGAAAATGGATCGTATGGGTGATCTGATAATTATGTTTAATAGAGCAATGGAGGAAGCAGGAAGGTTATATAAAATTACAAGTGAATAATAAGGACAGCGCATAAGGGACGAGTAATATGTATACGGATACATTTGATTATAAATAAATGATAATAAGCATATTTAGAAAGTTTAGTAATATATGGCTTGAAAAAGATAAATCAGAGTCTAAAATGACATCATGACATCATGATTGAGAACTGAATTGGAAGGTAAAATGAATATTTTCAAGGTAAAATGAATGGAATTATGGGGAGTTCGTATGTATATTGAGGAGGACTGTTTTTGAGGTATTTAGTAGAAGATTATTGGAGAGAAACCATTATTTAATAAAGGACACACACACTATTAGTTGAGAATTATCTGGAGTGGATATAGGGACAAAGGAGTGTAGTTTGCTATCGTCAGCATATATATAATATAAAACGCCAGGCAAGTGGGATATAATAAACATTATAGGTGCTATATATATGGGGAATAGAAGTGGGCATAGGACAACACATTGTGGGACACCATAGAGTAGAGGATGGGATCCGAAATGAAATCACAGAATATAACAGTGGATGATCTGTTATTGATGTACGAGTTAATCCATTTGAGGTCACTACCATTAATGCCATTCATCTCAATTCACGATATAAATATATCATGGCGAAGAGAGTCGAATTCGTTAAGATAGATCAAAGAGAACCTTATTGAGGGAGAAACTTTGGCATATATATTGTTAGAGGGTTGTCTCAGTTGAGGGACCTTTACGAAATGTATGGGAGGATTTTAGTGACATAAATCTATTTATTTGATGGACAACGATTCTTTTAAGATGTTTACTAATACCAAAGATTTTCCGAAGGAAATATATAACACTTACGCGAAATCGTGTAATTCGAATTTGTATACAAAATACCCTGGTGCCACCTATAGCGGGTTACTTTTAGGAACTATGCGTTGTTTATAATGTAAATTCGTATTTAACTATACACCTTTAAAATGTTAAATAATATGATTTAAATTAATATTTATATGATGAAAACTAAGTGTTCATTACTAATATATAACAAACAAATATGATATGTATGTTTTAAATGCTATAAGTATATATTTAGTGAGTAAAAGCTAATTTATATTGCATGTAATTTAATAGAGCAATGAAAACATTGTTATATGCAAACAGAGCCGAACCTAAATCTATTTCAGTGATTTCGATACTACTGCTAGCAGCGGTTGGGTATATTACTAAATTACGTTGCATGCATAGGGAGTGTTATATCTTTGCTTCGCAAAATCTTTGCTAATACTAAGAATTTGGGAAATAGGACGGTAATTATATAAGATTTGTTTTAATAATGGGAGTGATCATCACTCAGTGATGAGAGCGAAAAGAGAGGGGTAAAACGTAATTAAGAGAGAGGGGTAACACTTAATTAAGAGAGAGGGGTAACACTCAATTAAAAGAGAGGGGTAAAACTTAATTAAGAGAGAGGGGTAAAACTCAATTAAGAGAGAGGGGTAAACTCAATTAAGAGATAAGACGAGAAAAGTGTTAACAGATAGCGGGATAGGGTATTATAGTAGCATAAATATTAATAGGGTCAGATGGAGAGGATTTTAAAATAAGGTCATAAATATCAGATATTGAGGGAGTAGTAAAGATATATAGATAATTAACACTACGGTCTACTGATTAATATACTATGGATACTGTATTATTGATGAAGGGAAGTAATGATTGAGAAGGTAGATAACATTTTATCCGACAAAAGTTAGAAAATTCATTACAGAATTAATTTTTAGGAATAGGTGTTATGTGCAAAGGGAGATAAAGTGCAATAAGTTTTCTAGCTAAAGTTAATATTGTACGAGGATTGAAGGAAAGGCTATTGATTTTATGTATATAGTAAGAAGATTATGCATTTTTGGTATGTGATTTATAAAATATGCGATGATTAGTAAACGACAAAAGTTTTTCAGGAGAAGGAACACGACGATATGTTCTTTCAGTTTTACTTAGAGATCGCTTGAGTTTAACAAGATCATATGTAAACCATGGATAATTAGTATGTAGTGAAATAGTATTAGATAAAAGAGGGGCATATTTTTCAAGTAAAAGGTTGAGATAGGAGTTTAGTGATTCAGGGGATATGGGCAGGGATACAAGTTCATATAATGAAAGAGTTTCTTGGATAAAGAAGTAATCAGATGGAGGATAACTGTAAAAGTTATGATGTCATTTTCTGTAAAATGAATAGATTTGGTACAATTAACTAAACAATTACATGAATCGTGAGACCTACAGAAAATAAGGTCGAGAGAATGCCCAGAATTATGGGTAGGAAAATTTACAATTTCATTCATGTCTAGGGAGTCAGTAAGGAATCTTAAACTTGAATGAAGATATTGGGTTAGGTGAAATGATATATATGTATATCAATTATGTATGTATGTATGTATTTATGTATGTATGTATGTGTATATGTATGTATGTATGTATGTACGTATGTACATTAAAGTACTACTATGTATATATGTATGTGTATATATATATATATATATATATATATATATATATATATACGTACATTATATTCAATAATGGCCACCAGTTAACCTGTCTATCAAAAACACATATTACCATTAGGATAGAGTGACAGCGCTTGGATAAATACATCCAATTTGTTCTATGCATTGCATTACATTAATCTAAAATGCACCACATATAATAGATTTCATGATATATCTGCACATCGACTATGAATAAATATATAATAAACATAATTAGTATTTTAACTTAAAAATTGATCGTCGTCACCATAGATAAATTATAGTAGATTACATCTGCACCCATATCTAATCCATCTTTAGTTTTAAAATATGCTATTAGACCAATATGTATGATTATAGTTGACTATGGATCAATATTAATATGATATATAATTTTATAATTATAAATTATAAACCCACAAATAAAACCATAATATTATATTTATTATTTATCTGAAGAAGTAATAATTAAATTATTATATTTTTCTATATAACATTATAATAAAGTATATACTTTTGGTATGTACATTATGACGATAATTTAAAAAAAAAGTATACTACAGTATAAGTATGATATGTAATCAATTACTTACTTAGGTAACCTAAGTAAGTTAAGTAATTTACTTAAAAATTTAGTGATTAAATAAACGTAATTATAATTACGTTATAGCGTATTAAAGCAGGTTCAAAATATATTTAGCCATTAAATAATCATAATTTTCATTTCAACTTAAGTATTTTATTATTGAAAATAGTTAAATTAGTTTAAAAAGTCTTGGACAAAAATCGAAATGTGATATTTACAGAATAATGTACTTTAATACGAACAAAATTACGGATATTATCACCTATATGTAGGGTGAGTATATAATAATTCGATGTCAATGAAATTGTTGCCAACTTAATAAAATTAATCGGATTTTTAAGGAGGCAATCCAATTTAATAACTAAAATGAGATATAAATGTCCCAAGGTAATACAATTATAATTATTCAATATGTAGGTTATAGAATTATATATATATATATATATATATATATATATATATATATATATATATATCTGATACTCGATGGTGGATTTATTTGTATTTGTACATAACATACCTACAAGGGCAAGAATATCATTCAAAGAATTATAAAAGAAATCCTTACTACTATAAGAACAATTATCACATTTAAAAAATCGCAAGGAAAGTTTAATTTGATGGGTTTGTAAATAGTAATGTAATAAATGTGATATATAATTAAATCTCAAAATGTTTTAGACTAAATCTACTGATCATAATATTGATGATGATTATATGCACTCCATTCTAAATAATGAAAATGCAATTAGATATAATTGTGATGATATTGTTATGCAAGTTATGTAGGTTATGTAGGTTATGTAGGTTATGTAGGTATGTAAGTACAATTAATAAATATTAAAAATATTCAACTAATAGAATACAAATATTATGGAAGGAAATTTAATACGAGAATAATTAGATAATGCAACCAATATAGAAAAAAGTTTGTTTATAAGGAACACTGGAAGAGATATATTGAATTTGATAATGAAAATTAGTAATATTTCTCCAGAAAGAGATGTACATAATGAAAGTACCATGGACGGAGAAATTAATATTAGTCTCAATAAATTATTCATCTTATCAGGACAATAATTTGGAAATATAATTAATAAGCACAAGTTATGACTAAACCATACACTGAGTTAAGTAAAAGTAAATCTAAGTTAGGTAGAATTTGATGAGATAAAGGATAGAATTGATATAGATTTAAGTTTTCATGAAACTATTATTGAAAATATACTTTGGAAGGTAAATGCATTTCTAACTATTTATTTATAATATAATATATTCTATTAATAATAGATTTCCTTTGTATTAAATATGATTATAAGAATTTATTTAATTTCATTACCGGATTGCTATGTATAGGAATATCATCCGTTGAATCATATTATTCATTATTAAAATCGATACAAACTGAAGGAAAGACCCATCTTTCAATTTTACTTGAAGGATATATACACTCAAAAAAATGTATTTATTTAATACAAATATAATACATTTCTTATTTACTTGTACTTCATTATTGATTTAAATACTATATAGTATTTAATCAATATATTTATACCAGTATATTTGTTGATACTAAAAATATTGCAATATCATGCTATATACTATATAGAGAGATATATATTTATAACATATAGAAAGGCCGAATTAAGCCGAATATATGGAATTTGAAAAGCCGAAAATATGCTAAATTCGACCTTTTTCCTTAAATTAGGTAAAGGCCGACTTTAACTCACCCTGCATATAGGTTATAGTTACAAATTGTAACTTACAATATAGCATAACCTCGGTGGACTCTTGTTAAATTTACAATAGCTCTATCAATAAGACTCATCCTCGACAGAAAGTCGATTCTCTTGTGATCGTAGTTACTGATTTGGTATATTTTCCACTTTTCGTCCGATAAAATCGACCGTTGATATTTAAACTCAGATCTGGCGTTACGATATAGGTATGATGTTTGGTGGAAGTTTGTTGTCACGTGGTCGAAAATTCTCTCCCTTAAACCCTGTTAACAAATAAATTAATTGTATCATATTTATAATAATAATGAAGCTTCTAAGAAACCTTCCATCCTCGACTAAAATTTAAATAAACTGTTTTTTTTAATTTTCGGAGACCTTTATCCATGTGGAATTTGGCTCTTTGCAATATATTCTTTTCATATAAAAGTATATGTCTTAAAAGTTCTTCTGATAAATTCTTTTTCATCTATTTAATTCAACATGTTTAAATATATATGGTAACATATTATTATAGTTTAACAATTTATATAAATTATTAGAACTTATTGATTTATCGATGAATATAAATATAATTACCTAAAATATAATATAAACATTTAATTAAACCTGAGATATATCTATTAGGTCATCTATTTGTTTACTCATTTCATTAACGATAGATTTATCAAAGGCAATTTTCTCACTTTTTACTTTGTATTCTAATCATTATAAAAATCAACGTTAAAGATGATAATTAAAGTTGTCATTATTAATATATATTAATTATTAATATTATATGGTAATCAAGTAACTTAAATAAAAGTTCATAATCATAATAAAATAGAATTATTATAATAATATATATATATAGAGAATGTAAATTAAATACTAATATTTTATTGGTTCATATTAATTAGTAAATTAGATATGATTTAAAATATAATAAATTATCAATAAATCAATGAATACATTTTTTGAATACTATACATTACTATTTAAATTAATGAGTACATTATTTATGATTAATTTAACAATATTTATTTGTAAAATATTATATTTGTATGTATATTTATGTAGATCCTAGATTCATTTTCACATCATATATATGTATATATATATATATATATATATATATAATTATTACTGATTATACTCAAATTATTAGAAAGCTATTTAAAAGACAGGCAACAATATGTTAGTTTTATGAATACTACTTCAAATATTAATAATATTGCATGTGGTGTACCACAAGGTTCGGTTTTGGGGCCACTGTTATTTGTATTGTACATCAATGATCTTCCAAACATATCTAATTCATTTAAGCCTGTATTATTTGCTGATGACACTAATTTGATTTTTTCTGATAAATCAATTACTGCTCTAAAAACTAATATACAACGTAACTTAAATAAGCTCTTTGATTGGTTAAATATTAATAAATTGTCCCTTAATGTTAGTAAATCTAGTTTATTACTTTTTAATATTCGAAATAAAAATAATAATGTTAAATTGAATGTCAATATTAATGATATTACAATCAAACAAGTAACAAATTTAAAATTTTTAGGAATAATAATTGATGACAAATTAGATTGGAAATCACAAATTAATTATGTATCTACGAAATTATCTAGAGCTATTGGTATTTTAAATAAAGTGAAATTTAAATTGAATTTGAAATCTTTAGTATTGGTATATAATTCATTTTTTTATTCTCACCTTACATACTGTTGTCATATTTGGGGTAATACATTTTTTTCAAATTTAAATAAAATATGTATATTACAAAAAAGAGCTTTGAAAATTATAAATAATGATTCTAATTATTCAACTTTTTATATTATTCATAAGTCATTACAATTTCATGATATCGTAAAAATGAATACCATAAAGTTTATGTTTAGGGCCAGGAATAATTTATTACCTATTAATTTGCAAAAATTATATTCAATTAAATTACATAATACCTATTTATTTCATAGATTAAAAGTTAGAACAGATAGAAAATCTTTCTGATTATCTATCACAGGTCCTAGACTATGGAATAATTTAGATTATTCCATAAGACAAATTTTAAATTTGAATTTATTTAAAAGAACTTTAAAAAAATATTTATTGAATACTTATCATTAAATTTTTAATTGTCCTTTTAATTTATATTTTTAACTTTTAATTTGACTTATTAAAATATTAATATTATTAATTTTTAAATAACTTTATAAAACTATGACTTTAACTATTAGCTGACTCATGACATCATTTTATTTAACTTTTATCCGACTTATAATATAATTTACTTTTAAAATGACTTATTGAAAATTTTAATTGACTAATTTGTTATATTATTATTATTATTATTATTATTATTATTATTATTCTAATTTTTACTTTTATTTTTATTTTTATTTTTAATCTAAGTTTTTAGTGTTTATTATAATTCAGTTGTATAGTTTGTTCCTATTTGTTTTATTATAACTTTTTAATATATTTTTATTATAATTTTATTATATGTTTATATATATATTTATATATTTTATTATAATGATGATTAGATTACGAGGAGTTTTTTAATAATATTATTGTATTTTTATTATTTTATCTAAATCATTTTCTACTATTTATAAAGAATATAAACTTATACATTTGTTACTATTTATAATTGTATTATTTTTAATTATTTTTTTCTTTTATTACATTTATATATTTATATTAAGATGTAGTAGAATAATTATGGAATTTGTTTTTTTTTGTATTTCGTTGACTCTTAATTCATAAATTTATCATATTTTATATCGGGTAGTATGGATGCATTTGCTGGCTCCAAATGTTACCAGTGTATATATTATTGGCGAAAGTATATTCCCTAAGGTATTGGACTTGATGAACCCACATTCTGAAAGTTGATATGTTATGGTGGTTTATGCTTTATGAGTTGATGATTTATTTTAATAATTTAATTTTTCACTCTATTTTTTGTTCTACTATTTCTTGATTTTAATTATATTCCTATATAATTTTTTCTCCTCGTAATCATAAAAGGGTGAAAGACTTGATAATCTCTGCTTCTTCCTTCACCCAGGCAATTGCCAAATCTGATTTTATTATTATTTTATTATTATATATATATATATATATATATATATATATATATTTGTTTATATAAATTTAATAAAATAATAATACGATTATTTAAAGTTAGATAATTTCTATAATAATTATCTTAAATAAGTAATTATAATAATGTTATTAGTTTGATTCCAGATTAATTGGTTTAGATAACCACGATAGCATTGTTAATACACTCTGGTTTGATAATGGTATAGCTTATACATATTAAATACCAACCGGTTTCTCTAGCTCTTATATAGTTCTCCTGTAATATATCGAGATCTCCTCCCGGACTGATGTTATTGGAGTTCTTACTGGCGTATGTTATCTTCGACTCGTAGAATGTCTCCTGGCAGCTGATTGGACAGTCGCATTGGATACCTTTCCGGCGGAACTCTTCGATTGTCCTGGTCAGGCAACCGAAATGTTCGGAAACCGTACATATCGGGTAGTTATCTACAAAATCGTTGTTAATAATAATAACATTACGTAATGTAGTATGATGCAATTCATCTATATATAATCTTTAGTGTAGTAGTATAATTTATTATAGAAATATGTATTATTTGTAACCTTTAACATTATTTCCATTAATACATTAATTATTAATAACATACTAAATGGTGTACCTATATTGTAAACCATAAAAGAATTTTATAAATTTCATACATATATATATATATATATATATATAGATAATTAATATACATCGACGTTTATAGTAATAATTCAATAATTAAATATACGAAAACACATGTGACTTATAGGTTAAGTGTGAACTATGACCTACAAATGGCATGTAGACCGCTTTACAGTGACACCTAGTGACCACATAGTCCACCTGACACTTGATTACACACTTTGACTTCAGGTAGACGTTATTTTCACCATCCATCTCTTGTACTTCTTTACGACATTTGCCGTGCGGTGGTTCCAAGTTCTTATTCTGCGGAGATGCTAATTATAGTCAATATAATAATATATATATATATATATATATATATAATACTAATATGTATTTATTGAAATCACAAATATATATATTTAATACAATACAAATAGAGAATACAATTGGACCCCTCAAGAAATCATAGACTTATACATGTTATAAATAACTGTGAGGGGCTCGGACAATACAATACAAATAGTAACAATTGTTCTTGTGTTTTGATTTATCGTTTATTATTTTCTTGATAAAAACAAGAGAAAAACAAGAACTGCCTGGAATATAACCCGGGACCTCTGGTTTATTAGCTTTTTTTTGTCCCACTGAGCCATATACCCCAGATATATATATATATATATATATATATATGATGATAATATTAAGTTTATTAGCACTAAAATAGGGTCATGTAGACCCCTTATATATAGATTATATAATATATATCTTCTTAATATGCATTAATAGATGAATTTAATAATCTGATGTTTAATTATAATTAAATTATTGTAGTTTAATTATGTATTATTAATTATTCAATTATTTATCTAAATATAGACTTATATAATTTGATAGTGTTGCATATTTATATATTCGATTATATATATATATATATATATATATATATATATATATATTTAATTTCCCTTCAAACCGGCTCTCGTGATAAATCTCGTATTAATAAATGCATGGTTTTAACGAAACCCGAAAATTACTGTATACATAATTATATAAGATCACTTATTAATATTATTCTACGACATATTTGATTGGTCCGTATACGGATCAATTACGTATCCTACTGAAACACTCATGCAGTTTTATAATTTAGGATCAATAATTGAAATATTACCTATTCCATCATTTTGTGTGCATTAATTATTAATTAACTCTAATAATGTCAATTTATAAATATGTATTTGTATATAATGGGATTATATATATAGGTCCTATATATAATTTCAGTATACACATTTATATCATATAAGGTGAATTATAATGGAGATAACAAATAAAAAATGCAGAAAATATGATATAATACTTTATATTTCAATTATTTAGTGACCATTGACAGGTATTTGAAGGTCAATGAATTTATATATTGATATGATATATTAATCATATAATTAGTTAATCAAATTGTTTATTTTTATTTTAATGTATAATATTTTATATATTCGATTGATTATAAATTTGATAATATAATTGAATATTAAATATTTCAATAAATCATTGTAGTAATGATCATAGTAATAATCTAATATATATATATATATATATATATATATATATATATATATTTATATATATATATATATTGTTATTGTTATTGTTATTGTTATTTTTATTTGGTGGAGTCCTTTCATCCCATCCAGGAACTTAGATGAAGTGTTCACTTATAACCATATATGGCTCTAATGTCCCTTCGAAGCCGCTCTCATGTTAAGGCATCCATGGTTTTAACGAGAGCCGATCATTTATTTATACACAATTATATAAGATCACTTCTAAATAATATTTTAAGACCCATTTTATAAAATTAATTAATGGTCCGGACGAGGGTCGAACCCGTGTCCTACTGCTTGTGTGTCTGACGCCTTTGCCACTGAGCCACACAGGCAGTTTTATATATATATATATATATATATATATATATATATTAAATAGATTTGGATTATGTATGCTTTATGTCAACATTTGTTATAAATATGTCAAGTATCTATGATATCGACAATATTTTAAACCCTAATAATATTATAGGTCGTTAATAACTTATATAATTATATTCTAATTCTTCTCTCATATATGTCACTTTGTCATACTTTTGATGAAGTCTCCATCGTTTTTTGAGTTATTTTATGATTATTGATCCTCTTGAAATTGTTGCGCCCCAATATTTGATTGTTTCCAATCGTTCGTAATGATATGTATTAATAATAATTAATAATTGTGTAAATAACTTAGAAAGAATACGAAGTATGCTCCTACTGAAATAATAAATTATTTTATTGATGAAATAGTGTATTATATACTTACAAATATACAATTTTGTAATGTGTCTTTATTAATGATCGCGTAGTTAAAATATCACAATCTAAGATTTTGATTAACTATTTGTAATGAGTGTGTTCATTTCAAATGAAAATTATTAATTGATATACATAATATATATTATGTTTTAATATATGTTAGTTTATTATGTTATTCATTATTTAAATTGATTATATATTGTTTATATAAGTATTCATTAGTTATTTATTTAAAATTTTCCATTGATATATTATTATTATTAATTATGTAATTTACTGTGATTTTTGATTTTTAATTATTCGATTTATATAATATTCAATATTATTATGCATTATAATCTCAGTTATCTTATAATTGATGTTGTATATTTAAATATTTTATAGAAATAGAACCTGCTTCAAGAAGACGGAAATAAAAGAATGTGATCCGGCAGGAATTGAATCCCCAAGATCGATAACTGATAGCTCTCCTAATCGATCATTTAACGATATCAAATAAAATATAATACAACAAAATTAAGATGAAAATTAATAAATATATTAAGAAATATAACTTTAGCAATATAATAACTAAAAATAATGTAAAAAATATGTATTAATTCCATTGCACTTTTTCAACGTTCTAAATATATTAACTATATATAAAGATATAAGTGAAAAGGTAAGGCTACTCAGTACACATATTCGTAGTTAGCGTTACATATAGTAACACTAACTAGCATGGGTTTATTTACCTTCATTAATAAGAATATGTTTATATGCTAGGTGATATATTAATTACATATAAACAACATTATATACATTAATTAATGATGTTTAAAACAACTAAATCACCAACTCCATCCTCTATGGGACTATCTCATCATAGTACACTTAATCTGTTTACCTTGACTACTTCCGAAAGAGTTCTCAGTGACGTAGCTAGCTGATCCGTCGTAAAGGAGAATCTTCACTCCGCCAGCGTAATGCGGCCCTCTCGTGTATTCGTACTGCTCTATGTTCAACTGTAACTTTAGTCCATTCTTTGATCCTTGCGTGTAACATTAGTAACGAGTTATCATTATGGTTAGTGTATACACGATATCGCTGACATGATACATAGTGATATTTGTCACGTGATATATGTATATAATCTTTATTAAAGCATATATGTTAACATTTCAATTATTCAATGTTTTGAGATGTTAGATCGAGATAGATTATATTAATTATTTTACAAAATAACTCTATAAATATATGAAACATTAACATATATATAACCGTTAGGGAAACATTTGTTATATCGTAAGAAAGTTACATCATTATTATATATTACCTGTTCGTTCAGTGTGTAAAATAGCTCGTCTGTCAGTATTGAAACTATAGCAAATTCCGTGATCAGTGAAAACTCTTTTGAAATTATTTTTGCAATCTTCTCCTTTCCAGGTACATCTTTTGATAAATCGTTACATATAGATTTCAATGATAAAATATCATTATAGATGTATATATATATAAATGATGAATAATCTATATATGTATATATATATTAACTAATTTTATAACTAATTCAAAATATACTTATTCATATTTAAATATATATAAAATGTATAACTCGTTACAAATTATCATGTATATTATACTGAGTTTATACCTATAGGCACATATATTACTTTTAGATTTAACATTAATGTAAAAGCTAAATGATATTCTTAGATATACGTTAAACATACTTCATATATAATATATATATATATATATATATATATATATATATATATATATATATATGTAAGGTATACCTTACTGTATTACATTCATTATATTATATATATATATATATATATATATATATATTTACAATACACAAATACATACTTAGTTATCATATCAGATACTTTGTGTTCAGTATTAATCAGAATATCCATCATGGTAAGATTTCTGTATTTATAATCTGTTTCGGTGATATTGAATAGGGTTTGGTTATTGTTTTCATCCCAATACTGTGAATACATATTCTCTAGCCAATCGTAGTAACCGTACCGAGCTGAAGATGTTAATCTGAGAGATGATGGTATATTCAATATATCATCTGTATTAAAAGTATATTATCATCATTTATAAGGACGAAAGAATGTTATTATTTTGTGAATATTTTTAAAATAATTAATTGATTTTTTAATTCAATTTACAATATTTTATACTTATATAAATAGAGAATTGTTATAATAAAAACAAATACTCCCTAATTGACCCTATAATTACATATAATATATTCAGTAAAGATTATAATAGATTTAAATACAATATCGAACTTATTAAATCTATATTTAAATTAACGTAGATAGATTTAACGGCATAATATGACATATGAAATATTTTATTTATAAATTTAATTAAAAGTTTAATTAAAGAGGGGACATTAAATAACTATTTTTATAAATATTAATATCAAGTTTTTAGTAGATGATTTATTTCAATATCAACGAGAATATTTCACAAATAATTTATATTATAAATAATTAATATGTAAAATTTATATTTAATATATTTTTTTGAAAAGTAATTATTTACAATATCGTAAATATATTATTATTCTATGAGGAATTGAATTAGAATATATTTCATATAATTTATAAAACATATGTATGAATTAAAAAGTAATTGGAAATAATAATCATATTTAGCATGGACTATAAATACTTCATTCATATATATATATATATATATAATCATCAATAATAATATTAAGCATGGAGTATAAATGTGTATGTAGGATTTATAATCTATAGTAAGTAAATATATAAATGTGAGATATGAATACTACATATTTATAACTTAAGTAAATTTACTATCTTTATAATAATAATATATAATAATAATCAGATTGGTTCATCGTAATAAACGAGAATGAACCCAGGTAGATATAGAAGTTCATTGAACTTATCGAGATATCTACCTGTCAGCAAAAGGAATGGAAAAAAAACAAACAGTAATAAAATTTACAAAGATAAAATAAAATTGGAAATTAAAAGTAAAATATAAATATAAAGTAAAATTTTAAATATTACAATAGTTAAAATACAAATAAATATTATATATAAATAATAATAAAAATAATAATAATAGATAAAAATAACAATAAAACAAGACGTGTACAAATAAAGAGGGAAAAACAACACATAGTTCATAAAACGACCACAACGAACGAATAGTATAAGGCTACCAACTTTCAGTAAGGATGTGCCAAGTCCTTAATACCTTGAGATGATCCCACCACAATCATACCGGTAAACTTAGTACTCGGCATATAATACACCACCGCACGCTACAATCAATATACAAAAAACACGAAATTCCTCCTCTTTATAAAATAAAAAATAAAAAAATATAATATAAATAATAAAATAATAATAAACAGTTAATAAAAATAATAAATAGTAATGAAAAATAAATCTTATAAATAAAATTACAATAAAATATATACAAGACATAATAATAATAATAATAATAATAATAATAATAATAATAATAATAATAATAATAATAATAATAATAATAATAATAATAATAATAATAATAATAATAATAATAATAATAATAATAATAATAATAATAATAATAATAATAATAATAATAATAATAATAATAACAATAATAACAATAATAATAATAATAATAATAATATTAATAATAATAGGTAACTCGTAATACAAATTTAATCAAATAATAATAAGAATAATAATAAACAATACATTTAAAAACAAATGATAATACAATTGTTAAAATATATAAATATTGTAAAAAAATAATTTAATTATAAAACTATTCCAATTACTGAATTTCATCATTTGATAAAAAATATATATAAAATGAATAAAAATAAATAAATAAATAAATAAGACTTTAATAGTGACCAATAATTTTTTGTTTTAAAACATCTAAAAACTTTTTCAAAGGGTTAGTGGTTTTGATATCAATAGATAGTGAATTCCATAACAAAGGACCTTTATAACCAATACAGAATTTATCATAACAACGTGATATATTGGGAACAACGAATTCATTAGTTGACCTTAGAGAATATATTGTCTTTTTTTGTTAAATAACTTAATAATTTGTGGATGTATATTATTATTGTACCAAGCTTTATAGGCTTAGCTACATGTATTTGTAAATATTTAAATCAATAATATCATTAAATTTGAGAATACGTTTATGTATATAAATATGGTCAATATTTGTTCTATTATGTAGATAATAAATTGATCTTAGACATCTATTTTGTAATATAGTAATACATTTAATATTACTAAAATACGTATTACCCCAGAGTATTGAGCAATAATGCAAATGACTATGGAATACAGAGTAATATATGTTCATAAGGGATTCTCTATTCAATTTAGATTTTAATCTATTTAATAAAGAGATACATCGATTAAGTTTGTTTTTAATATTATGAATCTGTTTTTCCAATTGAGATTTTCATCTATAAATATACCCAAAAATAAAATATAAGATGATTGCTTTATAATTAAGTCATTAATTTTTATTTTACTTTAGTAGGTATCCTACATAATAATGTGTAATGTAATAGCATATTAATGATAGATAGATTGTGTGTACCCCTTTATAATAATAGTATGTATATAGTATATACTATTACATGATTATAATTATATTATAAATAGTATTCAAATATATTATTATGATCTAAATAATAGTTAAATATGATTAACAATTTAATGTGGAAACTTATTTCGATAAAGATGAATTTAAAAAGTAAAAACCATCAGTAATTATGATTAATATTATATTAGTATCATACCACTGATACTATTATGATACTATTACTACTACTATAGGTCTGATACTATAATATATACTATAATATATTATAATATTAATTATTATTATTTATTTTATTGATATAATACATTTAATATATCAACAATATGTATATATTATTCCTCTAATATTAAAAACATCTATAATTTACTACATATATATCTATATATATATATATATATATATATATATATATATATATATATATATATATATATATATATATATATATAGCGAGAACAATGTATAACATTATATAAGTTAAATGCTAACATTTTATAAATCAGGTTGTTATTATGATGATGATGATGAAATATAGTTTATTAGGCACCGTTACAAAGTGATAACACTCCTCGTAAGTGCACGTAAAATAAATAATACAAATAAAATACAACAACCACAATAACAACAAAGTGAAATAAACTAACTAACAATGTGGAAGTAATAATAATGAAATATAAAAGTTAATAATAATATAATGAAATTAGATACTGGATAAATATGACTTGAGATGAGAATTAAAGGAGGTGGGAGATTGAATAGATCTTATAGATGAAGGGAGTGCATTCCAGATAGATGGGACAATGTAGGAGAAAGAGCGTTTCTGGAATTTAAGGGAGGATGGCTGTGGGATAATTAGATTGATACTGGAAGTTGAACGTGTATTGTGGGTGGTGGAGCGAATTAAAAGTAGGTCAAACATATATGAAGGAATGGAAAAATATATAGATTTATGGGTAATAGAAAGGAGTCTAATTAGAGATCGTTTTCTATAGGGAAACCAGTTTGGTATAATTTGAAATGAGTCAGTATAGGAATGGTCAGATAGTTTAATATTGAAAATGGATCGTATAGATGATCTGATGATTCTATTTAATGGGGCAATTGAAGAAGCAGGAAGGATATATAATAAAGAAGAACAATAATCAATACGAGAAATTACAAGTGAATTAATAAGGACAGCACATAGGGGACGAGTAATATGTTTACGGATACATTTGATTCTAAATAAATGATAATTAGCTGCTTTAGAAATTTTAGAAATATGGCTAGAGAAAGATAGATCAGAGTCGAAAATAACACCAAGATTGAGGACTGAATTGGAAGGTGAAATAAGAATTTTGTCAAGATAAAAAGAAGGGAATGATGGGGAGTTCGTAGGTATATTGAGGAGGGCAGTTTTTGAAGTATTTAGTAAAAGGTTATTGGAGAGAAGCCAGTATTTAATAGAGGAGGCACACGCAATTAGTTGAGAATTATCTGGAGTAGAAACATAGAGGAATGAGTAGAGTTGGATATCATCAGCATATATATGATAGAAAACGTTAGGGAATGTGGATATAATAGACCGTATAGGTGCTATATATATGGAGAATAGAAGTGGGCCTAGGACAGAACCTTGTGGGACACCATAGAGTAAGGGACGGGGATCAGAAAATAAATCACAGAATTTAACAGAGGATTATCTATAAAGGATGTAAGATTTAAGACATTTGAGGGCACTACCATTAATTCCAATCATCTCAAGTCTTGAGATAAGTATATCATGGCGAAGAGAGTCAAATGCACAAGATAGATCAAGTAGAACCATTTGACAACATAGTGTCGGAGAAACTTTGGTATATATATTATTTAAGATTTGAAGGAGGGCAGTCTCAGTTGAATGACCTTTACGAAATGCACTTTGCAGGACATCATGGGAAGAGTTTAGTGACATAAACCTATTTATTTGATGGACAACTATTTTTTCAAGTATTTTACTAAAAATAGGAAGTTGGGAGATAGGACGGTAGTTACATAAGAGATTAGGGTTGGAATAGGTTTTTTTAAGAATGGGAGTAATGATAGCATGTTTAAAAGAGGGGGGTAAAACTCCATTGGAGAGAGAAGACGAGAATATAGTATGCAAATAAGGGGATAGGGTACTAGCGAGACTTTTAACAGTATAAATATTGATAGGATCAGATGGAGAGGAGGAATTGGATTTTAGTATTAGGTCGTAAATGTTAGATATTGAGGGAGTAGTAAATATAGATAAATACTTATCAATTGGTTTACTGATTAATATACAAGGGATGCTATATTTTTGGTGAAGGGAAGTAATAGTTGAATAAGTAGATAGGATTTTATTCGAGAAAAAGTTAGAAAATTCATTACAGAGTTTATTTTTAGGAATATTTGGTATGTAAGGTATGTGTAAAGGGGGATCAGGTGCAATAAGTTTTCTAGCTAAGGCAAATGTGGCACGAGGATTGGAGGAAAGGCTATTGATTTTATTAATATAGTAAGAATATTTTGCTTTACTGATTTGTGATTTGTAGAATTTGCGATGATTAGTAAACGATAAAAGGTTTTCAGGAGAAGACATACGACGATATGTTCTTTCAGTTTTACGTAGAGATCGCTTGAGTTTAACAAGATGAGGTGTAAACCATGGGCAATTAGTATGCAGGGAAATAGTAGTAGATATGATGGGGGCATATTTTTCAAGAAGAAGGGAGAGAGTGGAGTTTATAGATTCAGGGGATATGGGTAGGGATACAAGAATTGATACAAGTTCAGAGGAAAATAAAGGAATATTAATAGATTTTATTTTTCTATAATGAATGAGTTTCTTGGATAGAGAAGGAAGCAGAGGGAGGATAACTGTAAAAGTTATGATGAAATGGTCTGTTAGAAGATCAGATTTGGTACAATTAATTAAACAATTACATGAATCATGAGACCTGCAAAAAATAAGGTCGAGAGAATGCCCAGCTATATGGGTAGGAAAATTTACAACTTGATTCATGTCTAGGGAGTCGGTAAGACACTTTAAGCTTGAATGAGGATATTGGGTTGAGTGAAAATGATAGTTAAAATCACCGAGTATAGTGGTCTGGTGTTTAGTGGAGATTGGAATATTCAAAATGAGATCATTAAATTCATTAAAGAACGTAGTATAGTCAGGTTTTGGAGGTCTATAAATAATATAAATAGAAAATGTAATGTTCGCCTTGGAGAATGAAAAGGAAACCGAGAGACAATCACTATACGAAAAAGTAGGATGGGTGAAAGTAGGGGTAGGTAAATTATGATGTATGAGAACTCCTACACCACCTCCACGACCATGAGTGCGGGAAGAGATAAAGAGTGTGTAACCTATATCAAGAAAAAGGGAGAAAATATCAGTGTCATCAGGTGAGATCCATGTTTCTGTGAGGGCAATTAGCCTGAGGGACGATGATTTAAGGTAGGCCAATAATAAAAGAGAATTTGCTCTAAGAGATCGAATATTGATGAGAGCCATTCTTACACTTAGTCATGTGGAAGTAGTTGAATTATCAGATAAATCATGTGGAGAGTGGGAAGGAGGAGATAAAGAAGAAATATGTTGTGAATCAGGAACATAATTAGAGGAAGATGAATTATGTAGTGGAACAGAGGTAGAAGAATTGATATTTGCGGACATAATAATAGGTTGATCAGAAGTAGGGGAATTAGTATTTGAGGAAGGATCGCTAGGTGATGGAACAAAGGTAGGGGAGTTGGTATTTGAGGAAGGAATCGGAAATAGGGGGGTTGGAATTTTCGGGAGGATTAGTTGGTTGGGGGTCGGAATTATTATTAAGGGAATAATTACTAGATAAGGGAATGGAAGATATATATTTAATGTAGGAAGATTCCCAGTCAGTAAGGAGAATTGAAGGTATGGTAATTGGGGGTAGAGACCAGTCTATATAATTAGATATAGTGCGAATTTCAAATAAATTTGTATGAGTATTAAATATAGGTTTTGTATTTATAGGGGTCATTTTCAATTTATTATACAAGTAAACTAAAATATGTATCTTAGCGACTTTCTAATTTTCTACTTAAAAAGCTTGAGAACAATAGAATATATACGGTATATATATATATATATATATATATATATATAGATAAATTATATATATATATATATCAAGATAATATATTATATAAAAAACTAAAGAATATTATAAAATCTTAAGAAAATTAAATATATCTTACGAATTCGTATATATTATAATATATTTTCTATCAACAATTTTAATTGTATTAAATTTAGCAATATAAAAATATATATTTAATTTTAAATTCGTAATATTAACTATGATGTTATATAACTATATATATATAGAAATTTTGTTATATTAAAAATAATTGTATCATTAATTTTAATATAATATGATTAAATATATTCTACAAATTATATGATCACATATACATATTTTATAATATATATTAAATAACAATTAATTATTGTAAAATCTCTGTCACATTGATTACGTAACTTTACTAACCGGAAGCTGTTCTTATTACGTAACAATACTAACCGGAAGCTGTTCTGATTACAGATGATAACGGAAGGGAACATGATACTAGTGTTCGAGTGAAGGTTGATATTGACGTCTACGGGATGACCTAAGTAGTAGCGACCTCTATCTTGAACCTTTAGAGTCACGTGTAGTAACCACGTGGTTATAGTAATCCATGATTAATGTGGTCACGTGTGGTTGTTATGGCAATGACATGTAACCATGGTTATCATAGTAATATATGTATTGGTTACAATGATAATACAATGTTAACGTGATTGTTATATAAGTGTTACATGTAATATATAATTTGTACATAAGTTTTGCATAAGTATTACACGAGGATTACATAAGTAACACATGAATATTGTAAATGGGTCATTTCAATTGAAAGCAGCATATTTTAAGACACTTTCCCGCATGAACATATCCGATGATGTTAAAAATTAACTGTTTATTTAATGGATACAAAAAGTTGACATATTTAAAATAATATTATGTTCACAATATTGTTCTCACAAATAAAAATTGGCCCTATTTGAAAATTTAGCCAAATAAAAATAATTTTTTTTATTTTGAAATATCAATTTATCAATCATCGATAACTATTTTGAGTAAACATATATTTTTTATTATCATTAAATTGTTATTATTCTTCAATATGATTTAAATATTGTAATAAATTAATGTATATATAGTGCAATTATTTGTTCATTGATTATAGTATACCTTTTAATATTTAAATTGTATGTAGCAGTATTATATATTTTAAATATTTTAATATAATTTTCAGATTTAATAGTATATTGTATAATAAATGTATATAAAAATAATATATAATAATATATGCATGTACTGAGTATATAACTATTATTAACCTGATATATGAATATCCCTATTCCAGTCAATAGGATCATAATCCAAAAATACCTACAACGTAAAATAGTAAAGTAACATCAAAGTAGTATGCTATATTATTAATATACATGTATTAGATTTAGTACTAATATATATGTTAGAATGAAAGTTGGTTATAGTGGCGCTCGTACGGCTGCATAAAACATCGCATAAATAACACATATATGTGCGTATACACTTGTTTACGTAGTATCTAATGACCTTCGAGCTTTTGAAGGTTGTTTCTCCATGATATTCGCTATAGCACTCAGAGAAATAGCGCTACAGTGTTCTCTCCATACACTGGTCATACTCTTCTGTTTACTTTCATGAGGTTTCTCTGAATCAATGCCGATGTCAGCATCTACTTTGTTATGTGTTATGTTAAAGTTACTAATTATACACATTTACAACAAAACTTATTTATTATTACTATTGAATTTCTTATGAATATCTTAAATTTATAATAAAGTGAATATCTATATTTTTCATAAAAATATGATTTCATTAACAAATTATATAACTAAACAATTTTGAATTATAAATAAAAAATATTATTCTGCAGTAGGGTTTCACACCAACTCGAACGCAAATATTAACTCTAATAATTAGATTTAATATTTAGAGCTACTATTTAAATCTAATAATTCGACATTGCATTTTTCATAGCACATTTGTAAAAATATGGAAAATTAAAATTTAATAAATTTGTACCCGATATATTAATATTTAATATAAAATAATATGAAATATAAATATTTATTATTTGCATTAATATTAATTTATCAAAATTATAGCAGCAGATATTTAAAAAATTAATCTCATAAGCCCTATAAATAACGAAATATATATTCTAAATACAATGAGAAATTCAATATAAAATGTTGTATACATTTTACATGTAACTATATATATATATTATATATTTTCATTTATATCGTTATCATGTTTGATATTTTTTTAAATAGTAATTAATAAAGTACATATAAAATACAATTTCTAAAATTTATAAATCATATTAAAAGCCTAAAATAAAGTTAAATTAAATATTAGCTCTAATTATTAGAGTTGCATTTTTTAGCCGGTATGTAACGTAGATTTAAATATTATATCGAAATATTAGAGTTAAACAGTTACCTCTAATTATTAGAGTTAATATTTGCATTCGAGGTGGTGTGAAACCCCTTTTACATACTAATCTACGTAAATGTAAATATATATATATATATATATATATATATATATATATATTATACATATGTGTATAGCAATATCATCATATATTGTTATACAGCTTGATATAGTATATTTATAATTACATTGTTATTATATATTTAATCGTTCATATTTATAATTATTAATTACAGTAAGTATATATATATATACATTCTTAAGTTTAAGATTTGTCCATTAGTGCTTCTACCAGCTCTAAAATATGCTTGTTCTTCTGACAATAATTTTTCTGCTATTGGTTGCAGTATTGGTTGCAGTTCTCAGGATAACTTTCAGCATTATTTTACTCATATGTGATATGAGACTTATGGTTCTATAGTTCTCACACTTCTTAATATTTCCTTTCTTATGTATACATATAATTAAGGATTGGGTCCAAACCATGGACTATTCCCCTGAGTTCCATATTTTATTGCATACATTTGTTATCACTGAAATCATATTTTCACCTCCAGATTTCAATAATTCTCCGGTTATATTATCTACTCCCTGTGATTTACCACTTTTTAATGAAGATGGAAAATTTAAATTTAATAAATTTGTATGTGATTATATATTATACATTATTATACTATTATATTATACATATTATATATATAACGTACCCGACCCGGCATTGCTCGGTTTTTATTTTCCTATCTATTATTTATTAATTAGAGCTATACATGATTCTACATTACTAGTATATACAATAACATAAATATTAGCTAAAATACAATCAAATGTAGAAAAATATTTATATTAATATTTCAAAAATGAGTGGAAAAATATTTCAAAAAATATATTACAAAATACAACAAATATTTAAATTATTACAAAATATGATTTAAAAAAATGTCGAAAACCCAAACCTAAACCGTATCGTCGAATTACAGCTATTCAATATTCTGCATTTCCAGTATATACATACCTTTTTTCTAAAATACAAACAAATATAGACAAATATCAGTTTTAAATATTTCAAATATTAATGGAAAAATATTTCAAAATATTCCAATAAATATTTTAAAATATACAACAAATATTTTAAAATATTACAAAATATATTTTTTTTAAATGTTCTACAAATATTTTAAAAATATAATATTTATATCTTATAATATTTATATAATTATTATATTTTAAATAATAATATTTCAACAATTAGTTGAAAAATAAAAAAAATATTAAAAATAATATTTTTAATATATCAAATAATAATATTTTATTTTCAGATCTCGACAAAGCAAATCCGTTAAATTCATATTTTAGTTCAATTCAACAAAATGATAATGGAAATTTATCCGAATTTTAAAATTTAACTAAAAAAAAGTTTGATAATATTAGATTTAAATCTTGAAATAATTAAAATATTTTTAAATAGATTAAAAATTACACATACTTTCGGAACTGGGATATCATCTTCTATGTTAAAATTAGTATCTAATGAATTATGTAGGCCTTTATATATTATTTTTAATTCATCTTTATTATCGGGTAATATACCGAAAATTTGGAAAAAATCTATAATCACACCAATTTTTAAAAAGGGTGAACCATCAAATTCAAATAACTATAGGCCTATTTCAATAACATGTGTAATGTGTAGAGTATTAGAACGTATTATTTCTAAATAATTAATTTTTTATTTAAAATCTAATAATTTATTAACAAAATATCAATATGGTTTTATAAGTGGAAAATCCACAGAATTACAATTAACAAAATGTTTAAAATGTTGGTATAATGAATTGAATAATACAAAATGTGTAGATATAATATATATTGATTTTGCAAAAGCTTTTGATGTTGTTTCTCATGAAAAACTATAATTTAAATTAAAATCATACGGTATATCTTATAAAATAATAAATGGTTTTATAATTTTGTATCGAATAGATCTCAAATTACACGGGTTGAAAATTCTTTTTCAAATAGTTCTATTGTAAAATCTGGAGTACCACAAGGATCGGTTTTAGGTCATATTTTATTTGTATTATATATTAATGATCTTCCTAGTATATTCTCTTCAACAATTAATATTGATTTATTTGCCGATGATACAAAAATATATTTTTCATACGCATCTGAGAGTGAAAAATTTCTTTTACAAAATAATTTAAATTTATTTTCACAATGGGTAAATAAATGGCAATTAAATATTTCATTATCAAAATGTGCAGTTATGACTTTAGGGAAGGTTACTCCATCAACATATTTTATAAATAATATTCAATTAGAAAACGTTACTTTTTTATAAAGATTTAGGAATAATATTTGAAAATAACCTTTTATTTAATAAACATATTGATTATATTTGTAAAAAAGCTTATTTTTCTTTGAATTCAATTTGTAGATGCATAACTCCAAAATCCCCTAGAGCATTATTAAATGCATATACAATTTATTGCAGACCAATTTTAGAATATGCATCTATAATTTGGTCACCTTTTTAAAGGTTAGTAAATTTCGTAGTCTCATAGACCAAATTGAAAGAGTGCAACAATTATTTACTAGACGATTAATTACAAGATGCGTAGGATATACAAATTCATCAAATATTAATTATAAATCATATATAGAGAGATTGGTATATTTTAAATTATAATCACTTGAACTTAGAAGATTAAAAACTTAAAATTTCAAATAATTATACAGATATAAATATATCTGATATTCTTAACATTTCAAATAATTGTAGAACTAGAGGTAATTGTAAAAAATTAAATGTAATACATAATTATGATAATACAATTAAAAATATAATTAATAATAAATCAGTTAATATATGGAATTCATTAAATAATGATATAATAAAATCTGTAATAAAATCTGTAATAAAACCTATATGTTTCATATTTTAAAAATAAAATAAACAAAATCTGTTTTGACAAACAACTTTTTTTTAACAGAAATTTATAATTTTATATTTATTTATGTTTCATTTTGTATCTTAATTATTGTATTATCTCTTCGGGTTTTTTTTTTAAATGTGTTTTTTTATAGACAATTTGGGTTTTTATATCTATATTTCAAATATATTATAATATAAAATTAATAATTCATTATTATTACAGAAAGTGGAAAGTATTATTTTATTTTTGTTTGTTCGGTATTATATGTTTGTTAAAAATTTATTTTGTAGGTCCTATATATCTTTCAAATGTTTTATATTACTAAAATACAATATTAATCATTTTCTAATATTTCAGATTATAATGATAAGTATAATTATTAACAAATAATATAATATATTATATTATTTGTTTCGTAATATTATTGGTATGTTTTGTTATTAACTGTTTTTGTATAGGTATATTGGTTTATTTTATTTGTAACGTGTTCTGTTTGTATATATATATATATATATATGTTTCAAATTTAGTATACAATTAAAATATAAAATTAATAAAGTACTACCTACTATTATTACAGATTTTGGGTACAAAGATAAGAAGAATTCTATAAATTTAAGGTAGAAATTGAATATTTCGATGCCACTTGCAAAATAATGTATTTTATTTCTATTTTCGATTATTTTTACGCTATCTTTTATTTCTATTTTGATAATTTTTCGTTTATTTTTACTATATAATTTATTTCTACTTTCGATTGTTTTTCGTTTATTTTTACGGTAACTGTAAAACGTTTTAATTTCTTTAATTTTTAATTTCGTATTATTCTTTGTTTATTTCTATAACGTATGTTATCGTTAGCAAATATTTATACTTTATACTTTCGATTATATTTTCGGCTATGTATTTGCTTAAATAAATTATCAATCAATTAGTTAATGAATTATATAATTTATATCCCACAAATTTCACAAAAATATGTTTCTATTAATGTATTACTATCTATTATCATATATATATATATATATATATATATATATATATATATATATATATATATATATTGTAACTGCCTGTGTGGCTCAGTGGCTAAGGCGTCAGACACACAAGCAGTAGGACATGGGTTCGACCCTCGTCCGGACCATTAATTAATTTTATAAAATGAGTCTTAAAATATTATTTAGAAGTGATCTTATATAATTGTGTATAAATAAATGATCGGCTCTCGTTAAAACCATGGATGCCTTAACATGAGAGCGGCTTCGAAGGGACATTAGAGCCATATATGGTTATAAGTGAAAACTTCATCTAAGTTCCTGGATGGGATGAAAGGACTCCACCAAATAAAAATAACAACAATAACCACAATATATATTCACCAGTGAGAAGGTATTTGGATTTGAATGAATACTCAGATATGTAATTTTATTTGGTTTGTAATTTTATTATATTACTGTATTTGGTGTAGTTTATTAAATATACCATGCAATACATTATATTAATAAACGAGTATATAACATGAAATATAATACATATTGAATACTATAATATTATCCTAATTATTAATACTTATATTACTTATATTTTAATAAGTAAATCATCATTATTATATAATATATATTCTTAATTTATATTAGTATATTTATACGTATACTAAACCTTTACTATTATACTCTCTCATGTGATTTGTCATAGTCGGATTCTGTTGTTAATCTTGTATTCTCTGTGTATTAAATGGTAATGATATTGTTACATTATAATTACTAATACATTAATGTATTATAATTATAATATATTCTTAATCAAATACAATCTATAGATTACTAAGTATACTTGGATGGGGTTACGATCAAAAAGGACGAGTTGAGGGTGAAAGGTTAAATTTTAAATGCGAAATAAATTTATATAGGGTCATTTTGGGATGTAATGCAGCTAAAAAAACCAGCAAGACAACACTAAACCCGATTAAACAAAATAACTCACAAATACCAATACAATATATACATATATAATATTAACTATTATTTAAAATGTAACCTCTAACCCCCAACTCGCCCTTTATGATCGTCTCCCCTTGGATGTTTCTAGAATACATATGCGTCACTAATTGAATATTGTATTAGATATAATACTAATCCTATATGATGTATCGAATTCTTTAACCGGTTTAGATAATGAAAATAACTACATAGCTATTGTTTATAATAACAATATTAAATTGGATGTGTGTATTAAGTGCACTTATATGTACGCTATATAACTACTATATATCACTATATTAACATTATATGACCACTATATACTACTATATTAACATTACATGACCACTATATACTACTATACTAACATTATATTAACATTATATGACCACTATATACTACTATACTAACATTATATTAACATTATATGACCACTATATACTACTATACTAACATTATATTAACATTATATGACCACTATATACTACTATACTAACATTATATTAACATTATATGACCACTATATACTACTATACTAACATTATATTAACATTATATGACCACTATATACTACTATACTAACATTATATTAACATTACATGACCACTATATACTACTATACTAACATTATATTAACATTATATGACCACTATATACTACTATACTAACATTATATTAACATTATATGACCACTATATACTACTATACTAACATTATATTAACATTATATGACCACTATATACTACTATACTAACATTATATTAACATTATATGACCACTATATACTACTATACTAACATTATATTAACATTATATGACCACTATATACTACTATACTAACATTATATTAACATTATATGACCACTATATACTACTATACTAACATTATATTAACATTACATGACCACTATATACTACTATACTAACATTATATTAACATTATATGACCACTATATACTACTATACTAACATTATATTAACATTATATGACCACTATATACTACTATACTAACATTATATTAACATTATATGACCACTATATACTACTATACTAACATTATATTAACATTATATGACCACTATATACTACTATACTAACATTATATTAACATTATATGACCACTATATACTACTATACTAACATTATATTAACATTATATGACCACTATATACTACTATATTAACATTACATGACCACTATATACTACTATACTAACATTATATTAACATTATATGACCACTATATACTACTATACTAACATTATATTAACATTATATGACCACTATATACTACTATACTAACATTATATGACCACTATATACTACTATACTAACATTATATGACCACTATATACTACTATACTAACATTATATGACCACTATATACTACTATACTAACATTATATGACCACTATATATCATTATATTAACATTATATGACCACTATATACTACTATACTAACATTATATTAACACACCTATTACCGCGGTTATGATATATTCGCGAATTCGAGAATTCTAACGAAAAATTCAACATACATTTTTAACGTTGTATATTTAATTTGTAGAAGAAAATGATTAATGTAAACTAAACTATCGTTAACTATCGATAACTTTGTCATGTCGAAATGGATACTGACTAATGGAAAATGTTCAGTTTTTCGTAATTCAATAAAGTATGCAAAAGTGTAATTAATTAATAGTACGAAATAATAAAAAAAAACAAATAAATTATCAGTTTTTTTACAAATATTAAATTAGTTATCACATTTAACTTAAAATAATTATTTAATTTGTTATCATATTTAATATAATTATAGTAATTAAATTTATAATGATGGGTTATAATATAATTATAATCATCACATTAGTTATGCTAGTTAATAAATAAATATATTAAATTAGGTATAATATTTATTATATGTAAAATATTTTCCATATATTTGACATTAATAAATTAAATATTTTATATATTATAGGTATATATATATTTTATCTAAATTGAGTTATTTGTATGTGTGTGTAGATAAGATCGTGGAGTAGATCAATATGATGTTAATTATTAAATTATTTAGTTAATATTATATAGAATGAAGGTATTATATATATGTGTGTATACACTAGGATATATATTCTATTATAGTAGACATATATGTATATATATATATATATATATATATATATATATATATATATATATATATAAAACTATATATTATTTTATATAAATTAAGTATGCTTAAATAAATAAAATAAAATAAATTAATTAATATACTCATATAATGATTACTAATTAATATGATAATCTACAAACTCTAATTTAAATAAAATGTGTAACTAACATTTATGAATCGCTTCGTAATACCTATAGTTAAGTAAATACACTGTATGTGTGTGTGTGGTAATGTGTATAATATAATGTAGTATAATAATGTAATAATGTATCACATATTGGTACATAAGTATTATAATCCATGTTGTTATTGGTGTATATTGGAGTATATATTATAACGCCCGCCACATCTAAAAACCATTGAATTGGATACCATGATAACATACATATTCGCTTATAACCAGGCCTCGCTAGCTGAGTGTATCTAAATGTATCGATATAAAATATAACACTATATTATTACAAAATAAAGGATTCTATAATTATATAAATAATTTCTATATTTGTTATCAAATATTTATTAAGTTATAAGCATATATCTAGAGGTCATATACGTCCCTAATACAGACACTCTAGATGTCTTAATACGGACAGTGTCCGTCGGACACCCTACAATCAATCAGCGCGCCGCGTATGAACTATTCTGATTTTGATAAAAATCGCATGTGTTATAATATTAATACCACAAATAAAGCTAAATATAAAATTGTTATTATTTAAATACTTAAATTGTATTATTAATTAAAAAAATAATAAAAATAAATAAATTATTAACAAATTAAATTAGAATAAATTGCTCATAAAATTAATTATAAATAATGTAATTATAATTTGTCTGATTGATTCATCAATAATATATAGTTTATCTAGTAGTATATAGGGTGTCCGTATTATAACACAGGGTGTCCGTATTCAGACATGGGTACCGAATACGGACACCCCCGTTATCTATGTAATTAAAAGATTAAATTAAATTTTAAAATCACTATAATATCTATAAGAATATAATATTAATATATTGTAATTTTTGTATACAAATAATGAGTCATAAAATGTTAAGACCATTTATTATTAAAGTGTCCGTAGTAGGTTAATTTCCCCTATAGTTGTAGGCATGCATTATGTATGCATTATAAACTTTCTCATTTAAAAAAGAGAATACACATTAATATGTATTATTTATGAGATTTTAGAAGCTTATATTCAAGAATTGTTTTACACATTTGATTCATTGTGTTTTTTTTGTATTTCCTTATTATGTTATCATTACTATAAAGTATAGCTTGTGTTATTCGTGTCCACTTATGTTATTAGTATAATTATTATTAACTAGTATAATTATATTAATTAATGAATTTTTAATTATATAAATTAAAAAGGCCTACGTATAAAAATAATATTTACAACACCCATAAATATATTACCTTACCTTACCAGGTCGAGCTTGCTCGGCATTCATTAACACGTAACTTCCATTCATCTCTATCATTCATCGCATTCATCAGTTCGTCTACATTACATTCGGTATCGTCGACGAGTTGATCTACAAAAGTTTTTGCTGGACGTCCACGGGAGCGTTTACCATGTTTATGTAACCAGAGAAGAACGTCACAAATCAGCTATTTTTTGCTCCTCCAACAATGTCATGTGAATCTAAGTCTTTGTTCACGGATCGAAGAAGTTACTTTTGGAGTTTTGCCATAGAGTTCTTTATTGGTAAGATGTTCTTTCCATAATACGTTCAGAGCGGCCCGTAGCATGCGAGTGTAGGCTCCGTCGATTTTTTTTCTCCAATTTTGTTGTTAAAGTCCATGTAATTGCTCCATATACAAAAACAGATTCTACCGTTGCTCTGAAGAAGTTTCTTTTCAGATTTTTAGATAACTTTGAATTCCATATGTTGTTCATTTGGTTTAGTGCGGCCCAGGCTTTTCCTATTCTGACATTTATATCATGCTCTGTGGATGCTATAAAACTACCAAGGTATTTAAAGTCTTGGGTTTTCTTGATATTTTCTACATTCTGGGTTTTAATCATATATGTTGAATTCTGGTTGTATGCCATGTATTCTGTTTTAGCGACATTAATGTGAAGTCCGATTTCTTTTGCAGTTTTTTCTAGACTATTTAGTAAGATATTGGCTTATTTTACGTTATTGGTGGTGATTGCAACATCATCTGCATAGTCTACATCTGTTATAGCGGGGTATATTGAGCTCTTTCTTTCTGTGAGAGTTAATCCATATTGTGAGTTATTATCAATCGATGTTCTCATTATGTAGTCTAAACAGATAATAAATAGATATGGTGCTAAGGTATCTCCTTGCAGAACTCCTGTGGTAATATCGAAGAAAGGGGTATCTCCATCTGGTGATCTGACCATAGCGCGAGTGTTTGTATATAGTATCATTATTGCGTTGATCGTTTCTTTTGGTATCCCATATGCTGATAGAATATATTTTAATTTTAATTTGTCGATTGAATCGAACGCTTTAGAAAAATCAATAAATAGAAGTATAGCAGGTACATTTTTCGATTTTACTCCTTCACTTAAACGACGAATGGTTAATATTTGCCCAGTTGTTGATCGATTTGTTCTAAATCCGTTTTGGTTTTTTCTAAGGATATCTTCTATCTTGGGTCTTATTCTATTTAATAACATCAGATTGTATATTTTCGAAGCTATTGATGTAAGAGTAATACCTCTATAATTCTTTGTCAAAGCTAGATTTCCTTTTTTTGGAAATGGTAATAAACAACCTTCGTTCCATCTTCTTATTGGATCTTGATTGTATACACTATTGCAGAAGTGTAATAGAATTTCTTGGAATTCTCCTAATTTCCAGACTTCTGCTGGGATTTCATCCAGTCCTACTGCTTTGCCATGTTGTATACTTCTTACAGCTATAATGATTTCGTCAGGTGTGAAAAGTCATTTTTTTATATCTAATTTGCTATTTACAATTTGCGAAATTTCTTCTTCATTCTCATTGATCTTTGTGGGTTTACCAAGTAGATCTTGGAAATGTTTTTGCCAAAGTTTAACACGTTCCTCGTTGTTTGTTGCCTTTATTTTTGATCTGCATGAGTTTTTCCATCCGCTTACTTCGTTTACTATTTTCCAGGCTTTTGCTGATTTTTGATTTCTTACAGCATAAATATATACTGACAATATATCATGTTCTAAATTAAAGGAGTTTATACTAATGTATTATTATCAATATTTCACATTAATCAATTGTTATAATATTACAAATATTATCGTAAACGTATATTAAAAATTTAATATATTTTAAAATAATCAATTTATCATATTCATCAGATTCAAGAGAATTTGTACTGGAACTTTTTAAAAGTCAAATGCTAAACTATTATGAATATTACCAATATCTATGGTTAACATATTAATATGTAAATGTGAATTTGATAAATTATTGAATACATAAGTTATGAAATCTTTTTCAACATTGTTATATTACTTACTTTTTTTTAATATTTTAAATTTCAAATATTTCTCCTATAATTATAATTATAATTATATATATATTACTCAATTATAGGAACGATTATAGGCAAGTAACATGGATAATAACTTGTTGTTGATCATTCAAGTAATAATCAGGCTTATCTAACAATCATCTATCTAAGTATATATCAACATTTCGTATATATATATATGGGTTATATTTGGGTTAGGGTTTTAGTTTCGGTTTTATATGAATACATACATTCTCTAAATAACTAAACATGGGCGGGTGTATGTATTATAATAATGTAAGCATTATATCGACTTTATCAGTGATGATAGCGTATTTACCGTATCTAATTCATGGATTAATCCATATCATTATATTTTGAGATATCATTTAATTACTATGTCTTTCATTTTATGAATTATTTAATTATCATTTACTCGAAAATATATGTTTAATTAATTCATATAATAATAATTTTAGTTTTAATTTTAATTAATTAATATTGTTATATGTAAATTAAATATAACTTTTACTGGAATAACTAAAAATCAATAGTATACCATTTGTCATTATAATATATTAAAATATTTCCGAAAACTTCATAACATTTTAGTATGATAAAGTAATATAATTAATAATTATATATATTTTAAATTTCAAAGTAATATATAACTTGTAATACCTATAATTCTTAACCAATATTTACTATTATTCAAAATTTAAATATATTGTTTATGTATAACAAATTATTATTGCAATTTTGTAATACATAAATAATAGTTACTAAAATTGTCTTGAAATCCTATTCATTATTGTTATATTTTTTTTTAAATAGTTTTGATTAAATGAAACTATTTGGAGATGGTCTTGAAACCCACCTCTATTAAATTGAGGAGACTATATATATATATATATATATATATATTGAAAAAAGTGTACAAATTTCATTTGCACTCAGCTAGCGATGCCTGGTTATAAGCGAATATGTATGTTATCATGGTATCCAATTCAGTGGTTTTTAGATGTGGCGGGCGTTATAATATATATACCTACTCCAACATACACCAATAACAACATGGAATATAATACCTCTTTACGAATATGTGATACATTATTACATTAGTATACAACATTATATTATACACATTACCACACCCACATACAGTGTATTTACTTAACTATAGGTATTACGAAGCGATTCATAAATGTTAGTTACACGTTTTCTCGAAAGTAGAGTTAGTAGATTATCATACTAATTAGTAATCATTATATGAGTATATTAATTTATTTATTTATAAAAGTTATAATACTTAATTTATTTTATTTAATTAACAATATATTATTTATATATAATATTACATAGTTGTATATATATATACATGATATGTATATATGTATATATATATATATATGATATATAATTGAATACTATATCCCTATATAGAACATGCATTATACTTTTGTATTTTACATCATATTGATCAACTCCACGAAATAATTCATTACTATATAAAAATAACACTATATATATTTTATATGTATATATATATATAACATATCAAATATTTAATTTATTAATGTTTTATATGTGGAGAATATTTTCATATAATGAATATTATAAATAATGTAATAGACTTATTTATTAACTAGCATAACTAATGTAATGATCATAGTTATATTATAACTTATAATTATAGATTCAATTTCTACAATTATATCAAATATGATAATAAATTTAAGAATTATGATTATATTAAAATGTTATTATAATTTAATATTTATATACCTATCTATTAAATATAATAACATATATACAAATATAATCTACATGTTTAATTTTTTTAGTAATTGGCTTGGTTACTTGATATCGAATATTATATCATATATATGTATTCAGTCAATTATAATTGATAATTATCGATATATCAGACTATTTATATATCAGAAACCACAATATCTCAGACATTCCAACATTGTCAATCAAATTATAGGCCTATTTCTCAATTACCTGCATTAGCTAAATTATTCGAAAGAATAATTAGTAAACAATTAACTAACCACCTAAATGATAACAGTATTTTTGATAAATATCAATCTGGATATAGGAAATAGTACTGAAACCGCTCTACTCTACGTTAGTGGCAACCTCCTACATAACATTGATAAAAACACTCCTACGTAAGTAATTATCCTTGACTTATCTTCCGTCGTTGATACATTGACCACAATATACTTTTAAACCGACTAAAATTACTAAACATTAACAACGGTGCATTAAATCTACTATCCGAAAGATTACATTACTAACCGAACATATAACATAAAACTCAAATCCGTATCTCCTAATAAACCCCTTTTATTTCGAGTCCACAAGGTACTGTTACATATATATCACTCCAATATCTATAATATTTCTAAATTACCCTGAAATCATATATCATTTATATGCTGATGATATTATTATTATGTCACCAATAAATAATTCCCGTTTAAATAATTGTATCATTGATTTACGCAATTGGATGACAACTAATTACTTATTTCTTAACTCAAATAAAATTACACTGTTAAACATTTCTAATAAATTATCTCACTTTCCCACAATATATTTAGATGACACTATAATATCTCCACAATACTCTACAAACTATTTAGGAGTAACTCTAACAAATGACTTAACTATGACTACACATATTAATTCAGTTGCTAAATCCACGACTACTCACCTTATTCAACTATGCAAAATACGGAAATCTCTACCATCTAAACCTATTAGCGAATACTTTAATTTTTTCAGACTCGACTATTTCTCTACTTTACTTACTAACTCCATTAAAATATAACTGCTACAACTAGACCGAATTATAAAAATTACTACTCGCCTTTTATTAAACGGAAATTTGATTGATGCTTATCATCGCTAAAGTCTTCTCTAAAAATGTTATTAATTGACTCACGAATTAAAACACGACTTACTAAATTAATACATAGGTTTACATACTGTTCTCTACAAAAAATACTCCAACATAAGTTAGCTGATCTAATACATTTTAAAACTTCTATATCCTACGACCTCTAAGAAACTCGAACTATAAAATACTTTTGCTACCTAATATCAACAGAAAACAACATGGTGGTTTTTTCAGTATATGTCTGCATATAGGAACTGCATATAGCCTACGTGGAAAAATCTTCCAGACGATATACGAAAATCAACCATACATCAACGAAGCGATACCCTTAAATACTATATAGGTATTTAGTATTACCTAGTATTTAGATATATATTACGTAATATGTTTATTTAACTTATATATTTTAATTTATAATATATTTTATTTTCGTTTTATTTTATTATGTTTACCTATAGAATATACTATAATTATATTCTTCTCCTTTTATTTTTATACTATTACTTACGCCCTATATATTATTATTATTATTATTGTTATATATAAGTAACATACTACTTAAAACACATTCGAGAATAGGGCTCGCTATTATATGTGTATAATAAATCATCATAATCACCTTTGTAAGTTTGCTCTTGTAACTAATCACATGGATCTAATCACATTTCGATATCTCGGAACATCGATATATTAGATAAATTTCATCGGTTCCTTGAAATCTGAGCTATCAAGAGTTCAATAATAAAGATGCAAAGAAGCCGATACTATTACTTAAGAATATCTTCCCGGAAGTAGGATATTACAAAACAAATCATTTAATTGTTTTTTTTTATTTCGTATTATTAATTAATTACAATTTTGCATAATTTATTTAATTTCGAAAATGGAATATTTGCCTGTAGTAAGGGAGATAGCAGATTATTAAATAATGATTTAACATAACGTATCCGTTTCGACATAACATCGAGTATATATAGATTAGTAGACTAGATTAGTAATCTATAGATTAGCTATCTTTAACCGCGGTTCTAAAATTTAATAACAAATTTGTTTTATTTGTCGTTAAAATCAATGTTATAGTAGAAATATATTTGTGATATAATAGTTAATATAATGATATATAGCATACAATTAATACATACATCCAGTGTAATATTGTTATCATATATGTATACACAATATGTAGTTATTTTCATTATCTAAACCGGCTAAATAATTCGATACATCCTAGATTTGATAAATTTGATAAATCATCGGTATTCACAACATACAAGTAATCGAGGACCTCTATTAAGATATGTAAAGACACATGTATTTATAAAGCAACTATATATTCTTTCAGCAACATAGTGAGTACGGCTTAGAATTCACTCCAACGTTATGTTGCTTCTGCTAAATCTATAGGATATTTATTATAAATATAGATACTATTAATATTAATAGCAACTATTATGCTCAACATGCATAAATGTATTGTCGTTATTTTAAAAATTGTATTGTTTTTCTAGTTTTGGTTTTGGTTTTTAACTTAATGTGGGTATTTGATCTTACCTGCTGTATAATTATTTGATATTCTAGGTGTGAAGAGATGTCAAACAACCAATATGCAGGGACCGTCCATCCCTCAGGATTTATGGGCATATAATCCTATATGGGCCAGACCAACCCGATACCTCTACCCAAGTTATATGATGATGTATTCAGCTCATTTGATCAACATCCTAAATATTGTCTTTATTATTATTTTATTTACTTTCGGTGTGTGTAAATCACAAATTATTTATGTTTTATTACTATTATTTATATATTGCTGTCATTATTATTTATTTGTTACCCATGGTTATGAATATATTCAATAAACTATTATCTATCTATCTAGGTATAGGATTAGTATTATAACTAATACTATATTTATTGACGCATGTGTATTCTAGATACATTCAATGTATTAGTAATTAAGGTTAACAATATAATTACCATTTAATACTCAGAGAATACAAGATTAACAACAGAATCCAAATATGACAAATCACATGAGCGATAATAACATTAAAGGTTTAGTATACATATAAATATACTAATATAAATTCAGAATAGATATTATATTAAAAGGTGAATTACTTATTAAAATATAAGTAATATAAGTATTACAAATTAGGATAATATTATAGTATTATATAGGTATTAAATATTATATACCCGTTTATTAATATAATATTAGGTTATATTAAAGATTGTGCTAAGTAAATATATTATACTCCATATCTAATCCTTGTATACAATTGACCTGTCATCCATATTACTACTATGTGGTAATCCATCATATTAAGTTATTTCACATGATAACCTAAACAATTTTAATTTATTCCTAACTTATTTCATATATGTATACATTATAATAACATAAATATAACAACATTAAAAATAAAAGTCAATATAAAAATTAAGTGACGATTAATGAAAGCTGTGACACAAAGGGTTAACGGTAATCATTAATTAAAATCCACATAAAGACATTATTATAGGATTTGATACACACACACATATTGTGAAACCATGTATTGCATTGTGTGTTTAGAATACTTGATGCAATTGAATCATTAATATTTGTATAGCATACACCACACTTAACATATATTTCTACAGTATTTGTAATTTTTTGATTTATTTTAAATAATATTTTGTTCTTTTTCTTGTATCTGTTTCTACAAAATCTTTCTTGATTCAACTTCTGCCGTGTATTATTATGAAATTAAAATGTTCCCTTCTTAGTACAAGTGGTATTCTTTGGTTTCTTTTAAAATATTGAGATAGCTAATAAAAATGCATTTTTTACGTGATCCGAATTAGGAAAACCACCAAGTTACTCATAATTATAATTAAAATATTTAAAATGTTATTTTATTTTTAATTTGTATTATTTATTATTTATTAATAAATAAATATACATTTTATCTGAATTAAAATATTTGTTAATAATAAATATTAAAATAGTAAGGATACTTAATAATATTTGTAATAAAGTTACATTATTAAAAGTTATGTATATAAACCTTTTTAATTATATTTCAAAAATATAGTATAATTATTTAATAAATATAAACAACTTCGATATTTTGGGTTTTTGATTAAATATTGCGTCGCGTTATATTGTAGGTGGTCCGAATACGAATAGCTTCCCTTATATATGTATATAGATAATGTCAACAATAATGTCAAAGGCTGGAAATAATAATCATCAAGTTAAATAATATGACATGATAGTATATAGATTTAGTGAACATAAATATATCTTGTGTGAAAACTGTGAAAATATATCTCTCACAATTTTTCTCTATTTTTCTCGATCGGTTGTTTCTCTCATGGCGTCACATGCATTTAGTCCTGTCCACTCGTATATGTTGTCGGATCATTTCAGTCTCGGACGACTTCTCTTTATTGTGCCATTCACAGTACCTTGAAGGAATATTTTTGACATAGGGTAATCGTCGCATATTATATGAACATACCACCGTAGCTTGCTCTCCTTCACTTGTGTTAGTAGGTCTTTTTGATTGCCGATTATTATGAAAACTCCTATTTGAAAACTCCTTCTGACTCCTTATTTGTAATTCTGTCTTTATATGATATTTTGAGTAATCTTCTTAGACATCTGAAATCCATTGCTGTTATTTTTCTTTGAATTTCTTTGCTGATTGTCCACGTTTCACATGCATAATAGAATTTTGAATTTACAAGTAAATGTAAGAGATGAATTTTAGAATTAAACGTTAAGTTTATGTCGTTCCAAATCGGATTAAGTTTTGTTAATGATGCTGTCGTTTGGGTAATTCTTGAAAGGATTTCCTTTATCATCTAAGATGGAGCCTACACTGTTACAAATATGTCTCCTTTAAAACCTTTAATGAATGCTGAAGCGGTGTAAAAGGTTTATGACGCGCATTACGAGTTATTTTATTCATCTATGCACTAAAGGTTTTGGGAACCTTTATTTAAAACCTTTAATGATCTCATCAATTCGATTAAAGGTTGTATGTACCTTTACTGGTCTCATAAATTCGATTAAAGGTTATTTGTACCTTTAATGATCTCATCAATTCGATTAAAGGTTATATGTACCTTTACTGGTCTCATAAATTCGATTAAAGGTTATGTGTACCTTTACTGATCTCCTAAATGCGAGTAAAGGTTATGTGTACCTTTACTGGTCTCCTAAATTCTAGTAAAGGTTATGTGTACCTTTAATGATTTCATAAATTCGATTAAAGGTTATGTGTACCTTTACTGGTCTCCTAAATGCGAGTAAAGGTTATGTGTACCCAGCAAACAACAATAGTAATTGTATGTTAATTAATATTTATTAAGTTTATATAATTTTTTTTATTATAGAAATAATAAAATATTATACCTTTTAATTATTTTGAAATATTGATTTAATTTGTATCTATGCACATTAATTAATAATTATTATTTTACTTTTATATTTAAGTTTATATACTGTTTTTAATAAATAAAATATTATTTTTAAAACTAACATTATTTAAGTAATCCTATATTTTACTACATTATCATAATCAAATTCGGGTGACTCATGAACTATAATGTTAATCATAATTACATTGATAATATAATTGGAAATCATGTTGAACTAATTGCCCAATATTGAATATATAGCAATTGCATATTGATTAAATATTGTATTCAATATTAAAATGATTTATTATTGAATTTAAGTTTTAAATCTAACTTAAATGAAATTATATAATATATTATAATATATAAGTTATTATTTTTATATGATACTACTTACTATGTTAAGATACTAATATTTATTTTAATTTTATTTATTTTTATTTATTTATACTAATATTTATATATTTGCATAAAACCTTTAGTACCTTTTCAAATATCAGTAAAGGTTATGAAAACCGTTAATACTATATTTGCATAAAACCTTTAGTGCTTTTTAAACATCAGTAAAGGTTATGAAAACCTTTAATCCTCTTTCTGCATAAAACCTTTAGTGATTTTCAAACATCAGTAAAGGTTATGAAAACCTTTAGTGCTCGCTAAACGAATGCGAAAGGTACATGAAACATTAACACATAGGTCGAATTTCGTAAGGTTTTCTCAGTTAGTCACTAAAGGTTATTTTCTAACAGTGTAAGTATTTGAAAGTATCGACTGTTTCAATTACTTCACCATATATATATATATATATATATATATATATATATATACAATTACGTAGAGTATGTATGTAAAAGGGGTTTCACACCAACTCGAACGCAAATATTAACTCTCATAATTAGAGGTAACTGTTTAACTATAATATTTTGATATAATATTTAAATCTACATTACACACCGGCTCGAAAATTTAACTATAATAATTAAAGCTAATATATAATTATTTTAGGCTTTTAATATGATTTATATATTCTAGAAATTTGTATTTTATATGTACTTTATTAATCACTATTTAAAAAAATATAAAACATGATAACGATATAAATGAAAATATAAACTATATATATATATATTTATATGTAATATGTATACGAAATTTTAAATTAAATTTCTCATTATATTTAAATAACATATTTCCTTATGTATAGGGCTTATGAGATTCATTTTTTAAATATATGCGGCTATAACTCTGATAAATTAATATTAATAGTAATTCAAATAATAAATATTTATATTTCATATTATTTTATATAAAGTATTAATATATAATCGGATACAAATTATTACATTTTAATTTTATATATTTTTACAAATGTCCATGAAAAATTCAACGTTGAATTATTAGATCGAAATATTAGCTCTAAATATTAACTCTAATTATTAGAGTTAATATTTGCGTTCAAGTTGATGTGAAACCCATTTAATACTGCAAAAAAAATATTTTATATTTATAATTCAAAATTGTTTAGTTATATAATTTTTTAATGAAATCATCTTTATGAAAAATATAGATATTCACTCTATTATAAATTTAAGATATTCATATGAAATTCAATATTAATAATAAATAAGTTTTGTTGTAAATATATATATATACTTAGTAACTTTAACATAACACATAACAAAGTAGATGTTGATATCGGAATTGATTCAGAGAAACCTCATGAAAGTAAACAGAAGAGTATGACGAGTGTATGGAGAGAACACAGCAGCGCTATTTCTCTGAGTGCTATAGCGAATATCATGGAGAAACAACCTTCAAAAGCTCGAAGGTCATTAGATACTACGTAAACAAGTGTATACGCACGTAATGCGTCCTTTATGCGATGTTTTATGCAGCCGTACGAGGGCCACTTTATATTCGTTATATCTATAACTAACTTTCATTCTAAAATATATATTAGTAGGTACTACTACCCTCTCTCTACCCCCTCTCTACTACTACCCTCTCTCGATATTAAATACATGTATATTAATAATATAGCATACTACTTTGATGTTACTTTACTATGTTACGTTGTAGGTATTTTTGGATTATGATTCTATTGACTGGAATAGGAATATTTATATATCAGGTTAATGATAGTTATATACTCAGTACATGGATATATTATTTTATATTATTGTATATACATTTATTATACAATATTCTATTATATCTGAAAATTATATTAAAATATTTAAAATATATAATACTATTATATACAATTTAAATATTAAAAAAGGTATACAAAATCTATAATCAATGAACTTTGAACCAAAGACTGTACTATATATTTATTAATATATTACAAGTATTAAAATCATATTGAAGAGTAAGAACAACTTAATTAATGATAATTAAAAATATATATTTAATATTTATTTTTAATTTTAAATATATATTAAAAAAATATAAGTTTACTCAAACAGTTATCGATGATTGATATATTGATATTTCAAAATATAATAAAAATGATTTTTATCAAGCTAAATTTTCAAATATTCATTTTTGTATTGTTGACAACAATTATTTTAGATATGTCAAATTCTTGTATCCAATCTGTTAATTGTTTAACATCATCGGATATGTTCATGCGTGGTAGTGTCTTAAAATATGCTGCTTTCACATGGAATGACCCATTTACAATATTCATGTGTTATTTATGAATATGTATACCCATGTAATCCTCGTGCAAAACTTATGTAAAAATTAGATAATACATGTAACACTTATTTAACAATCACGTTAACCTTGTATTACCATTGTAACCAATAAATATATTACTGTTATTACCATGGTTACATGGCATTGCCATAACAACCACACGTGATCACATTAATCATGGATTACTATAACCACGTGGTTACTACACGTGACTCTAAAGGTTCAAGATAGAGGTCGCTACTACTTAGGTCATCCCGTAGACGTCAATATCAACCTTCACTCGAACACTAGTATCATGTTCCCTTCCGTTATCATCTGTAATCAGAACAGCTTCCGGTTAGTATTGTTACGTAATAAGAACAGCTTCCGGTTAGTATTGTTACGTAATCAGTGTGACAGAGATTTTACAATAATTAATTGTTATTTAATATATATTATAAAATATTGATATGTGATCATATAATTTGTAGAATATATTTAATCATATTATATTAAAATTAATGATACAATTATTTGTAATATAACACAATCTCTATATATATATAGTTATATAACATCATAGTTAATATTACGAATTTAAAATTAAATATATATTTGTATATTGCTAAATTTAATACAATTAAAATTGGTGATAGAAAATATATTATAATATATATGATCTACGAAGATATTTTATAATATTCTTTAGTTTTTTATATAATATATTATCTTGATATATATATATATATATATACCGTATATATTCTATTGTTCTCAAGCTTTTTAAGTAGAAAATTAAAAAGTCGCTAAGATACATATTTTAGTTTACTTGTATAATAACAACCTGATTTATATAATGTTTGCATTTAACTTATATAATGTTATACATTGTTCTCGCTATATATATATATGTAGTAAATTATAGATGTTTTTAATATTAGAGGAATAATATATACATATTGTTGATATATTAAATGTATTATATCAATAAAATAAATAATAATAATTAATATTATAATATATTATAGTATCAGACCTATAGTAGTAGTAATAGTATCATAATAGTATCAGTGGTATGATACTAATATAATATTAATCATCATTACTGATGGTTTTTACTTTTTAAATTCATCTTTATCGAAATAAGTTTCCACATTAAATTGTTAATCATATTTCACTATTATTTAGATCATAATAATATATCTGAATAATATTTATAATATAATTATAATCATGTAATAGTATATATTATATACATAATATTATTATAAAGGGATACACACAATCTATCTATCATTAATATGCTATTAAATTACACATTATTATGTAGTAAAGATAGTAAAGTTACGAATATGTATTATTAATATCTCACATTTATATATCTACTTACTATATATAGTAAGTAGATATATAAATGTGAGATATGAATAATACATACATTATAAATCCTACACACACATTTATACTCCATGATTAATATGATTATTGATGATTATATATATATATATATATATATATATATATGAATTATTTATAGTCCATGCTACATATGATTATTGTTTCCAATTACTTTTTAATTCATACATATGTTTTATAAATTATATGAAATATATTCTAATTCAATTCCTCATAGAATAATAATATATTTACGATATTGTAAATAATTACTTTTCAAACAAATATATTAAATATAAATTGTACATAGTAATTATTTATAATATAAATTATTTGTGAAATATTCTCGTTGATATTGAAATAAATCATCTACTAAAAACTTGATATTAATATTTATAAAAATAGTTATTGAATTTCCCCTCTTTGATTAAACTTTTATTTAAATTTATAAATAAAATATTTCATATGTCATATTATTCCGTTAAATCTATCTACGTTACTTTAAATATAGATTTAATAAGTTCGATATTTGTTATTTAAATAAAATCTATTATAATCTTTACTGAATATATTATATGTAATTATAGGGGAAATTAGGGAGTGTTCGTTTTTATTATAACAATTCTCTATTTATATAAATATAAAAAATTGTAAATTAAATTAAAAAATCAATTAATTGTTTTCAAAAATATTCACAAAATAATAACATTCTTTCGTCCTTATAAATGATGATAAAATACTTTTAATACCGATGATATATTGAATATACCATCATCTCTCAGATTAACATCTTCAGCTCGGTACGGTTACTACGATTGGCTAGAGAATATGTATTCACAGTATTGGGATGAAAACAATAACACCACCCTATTCAATGTCACCGAAACAGATTATAAATACAGAAATCTTACAATGATGGATATTCTGATTAATACTGAACATAAAGTATCTGATATGATAACTAAGTATGTATTTGTGTATTGTAAATATATATATATATATATATATATATGTAATATAATGAATGTAATACAGTAATGTATACCTTACATATATATATATATATATTATATATATGAAGTATGTTTAACGTATATCTAAGAATATCATTTAGCTTGTACATTAATGTTAAATCTAAAACTATTATATGTATAATAAGAACTATAGTATAATATACATGATAATTTGTAACGAGATATACATTTTATATATATTTAAATATGAATAAGTATATTTTGAATTAGTTATAAAATTAGTTAATATATATACATATATAGATTATTCATCATTTAGGGTAAAGTCCCCGATTACCGACTCCCTCCTAATACCGACCCCCCTCTCGTATCTCAGTAACTATAAGAGATATCAAAAAATAATATATACACGAACTGTTATTAATTTAATGATACATATGAATAAGTATTTTGTTTTAACAAATATTTAATCCTACAATTGTTATTTGATAACATGTAATATTCTGTTTTTACTTTTTAAATATTTGAATAATAACTTTTTTTAAATCATTGTAAATACTTTATTAATTAAAAGAAAACTTAATACTGCACATAATATTGTAGATCAATAAAATGTTTATAATTATTATAAAAATAATTCAATTTGAATAACTATTAACCAAAATATCGCTTAATTATAGCAACCCATATGATTTTCCTAATACCGACCCCTAAATTACCCTAATACCGACATCCATGTGATTTATAATATCAAATCAAAATAGATCAGTATTGTACTTTAAAATATGTCATAAGTTGTTTGTTTATCATTGATATAGATTAAGGATTCATGATTCCATTATATTATATACATACTGATTAATAACTAAATATTAAATAATAATATATACTATTTTAATATAATTACTATAAAGTTTAAATTTAAATTTAATATTACTATTAAAACATAAATTCAATAAAAAATAATTGCGTGCATGTTATAATTAATTATATTTGTTAATATCTAATATGTTGATAGGATATTATAATACTAAAAGTATGTATACCACGATTATTTTAGGGGGTCGGTAATAGGGGAAGGGGGTCGGTATTAGGAACAGGTATCCGATTACCCCCCCTGTTTATTCTTGTAAATATAATTATATCAAAAATTTAAAATAGCCACATTATTAATTACCATAATATTACCCTATTTACAAAATTTCAAATAAATATATTTAATATTGAATAAGTTATTACAAATAATCATTTAGGGGTCGGTAATCGGGGACTTTCCCCTATATATATATATACATTATATATATTATATAATGTATATATATATATATATAATGATACTTCTATAATGATATGTTATCATTGAATTCTATATGTAACGATTTATCAAAAGATGTACCTGGAAAGGAGGAGATTGCAAAAATAATTTCAAAAGAGTTTTCACTGATCACGGAATTTGCTATAGTTTCAATACTGACAGACGAGCTATTTTACACACTGAACGAACAGGTAATATATAATAATGATGCAGCTTTGTTACGATATAACAAATGTTTCGCTAACTGTTGTATATGTTAATGTTCCATATATTTATAGAGTTATTTTGTAAAATAATTAATATAATCCATCTCAAAACATTGAATAATTGAAATGTTAACATATATGCATTTATTAAGATTATATACATATATCACGTGACAAATATCACTATGTATCATGTCAGCGATATCGTGTATACACTAACCATAATGATAACTCGTTACTAATGTTACACGCAAGGATCAAAGAATGGACTAAAGTTACAGTTGAACATAGAGCAGTACGAATACACGAGAGGCCCGCATTACGCTGGCGGAGTGAAGATTATCCTTTACGACGGATCAGCTAGCTACGTCACTGAGAACTCTTTCGGAAGTAGTCAAGGTAAACAGATTAAGTGTACTATGATGAGATAGTCCCGTAGAGGATGGAGTTGGTGATTTAGTTGTTTTAAACACCATTAATTAATGTATATAATGTTGGTTATATGTAATTAATATATCACCTAGCATATAAACATATTCTTATTAATGAAGGTAAATAAACCCATGCTAGTTAGTGTTACTATATGTAACGCTAACTACGAATATGTGTACTGAGTAGCCTTACCTTTTCACTTATATCTTTATATATAGTTAATATATTTAGAACGTTGAAAAAGTGCAATGGAATTAATAAATATTTTTTACATTATTTTTAGTTATTATATTGCTAAAGTTATATTGCTTAATATTTTTATTAATTTTCATCTTAATTTTGTTATATTATAATTTATTTGATATCGTAAAATTATCGATTAGGAGAGATATCAGTTATCGATCTCGGGGATTCAATTCCTGCCGGATCACATTCTTTTATTTCCGTCTTCTTGAAGCAGGTTCTATTTCTATAAAATATTTAAATATACAACATCAATTATAAGATAACTGAGATTATAATGCATAATAATATTTAATATTATAAAAATCGAATAATTAAAAATCAAAAATCACAGTAAATTACATAATTAATAATAATAATATATCAATGGAAAATTTTAAATAAATAACTAATGAATACTTATATAAACAATATATAATCAATTTAAATACATAATAAACTAACGTATATTAAAAATATAATATATATTATGTATATCGATTAATAATTTTCATTTGATATGACACTCATTACAAATAGTTAATCAAAATCATAGATTGTGATATTTTAACTACGCGATCATTAAAAAAGACACAATAGAAAATTGTATATTTGTAAGTATATAATACACTATTTCATCAATACAATAATTTATTATTTCAGTAGGAGCAGACTTCGTATTCTTTCTAAGTTATTTACACAATTATTAATTATTATTAATACATATCATTATGAACGATTGGAATCAATAAAATATCGGGGCGCAACAATTTCAAGAGGAACAATAATAATAAAATTAAGTTCCTTACACAATTATTAATTAGTATTAATACATATCATTATGAACGATTGGAATCAATCAAATATCGGGGCGCAACAATTTCAAGAGGAACAATAATAATAAAATTAAGTTATTTACACAATTATTAATTATTATTAATACATATCATTACGAACGATTGGAAACAATCAAATATCGGGGCGCAACAATTTCAAGAGGATAAATAATCATAAAATAACTCAAAAAACGATGGAGACTTCATAAAAAGTATGACAAAGTGACATATATGATAGAAGAATTAGAATATAATTATATAAGTTATTAACGACCTATAATATTATTAGGGTTTAAAATATTGTCGATATCATAGATACTTGACATATTTATAACAAATGTTGACATAAAGCATAATAAGCCAAACCTATTTAATATATATATATATATATATATATATATATATATATTAGATTATCACTATGATCATTACTACAATGATTTATTGAAATATTTAAAATTCAATTATATTATCAAATTTATAATCAATCGAATATAAAAAATATTTACACTTTAAAATAAAAATAAACAAATTGATTAACATTGACCTTCAAATACCCTTCAATGGTCACTAAATAATTGAAATATAAAGTATTATATCATATTTTCTGAATTTTTTATTTGTTATCTCCATTATAATTCACCTATATGATATTAATTTGTATACTGAAATTATATATAGGACCTATGGTCCTATATATTTAATATATTTATATATATATATATATATATATATATAAACCCATTATATACAAATAAATATGTATACATTGACATTATTAGAGTTAATTAATAATTAATGCAGACAAAATGATGGAATAGGTAATATTTCAATTATTGATCCTATATTATAAAACTGCATGAGTGGTTCAGTGGGATACGTAATTGATCCGTTAACGGACCAATCAAATATGTCGTAGAATAATATTAATAAGTGATCTTATATAATTATGTATACAGTAATTATCGGGTTTCGTTAAAACCATATATTTATTAATACGAGAGTTATCACGAGAGCCGGTTTGAAGGGAAATTAAATATATATATATATATATATATATATATAATCGAATATAAAAATATGCAACACTATCAAATTGTATTAGTCTTATTTAGATAAATAATTGAATAATTAATAATAAATAATTAAACTACAATAATTTAATTATAATTAAACATCAGATTATTAAATTCATATATTAATGAATATTAAGAAAATATATATTATATAATCTATATATATATATATATATATATGGGGTCTATGGCTCAGTGGGACAAACAAAAGCTAGTAAACCAGAGGTCCTGGATTAGACTTCAGGCATTTCTTGTTTTTCTCTTATTTTTATCAAGAACTTAATAAACGATAAATCAAAACACAAGAAAAAATGTTACTATTTGTATTGTATTGTCCCTCACAGTTATTTATAACATGTATAAGTCTATGATTTCTTGAGGGTCCAATTATATCCTTTATTTATATTGTATTCAATATATATATTAGTGATTTCAATAAATACATATTAGTATTATATATATATATATATATATATATATATATATATTATATTATATTGACTATAATTAGCATCTCCGCAGAATAAGAACTTTGAACCACCGCACGGTAAATGTCGTAAAGAAGTGCAAGAGATGGACGGTGAAAATAACGTGTACCTGAAGTCAAAGTGTGTAATCAAGTGTCAGGTGGACTATGTTGTGTCAAGGTGTCACTGTAAAGCGGTCTACATGCCATTTGTAGGTCATAGTTCACACTTAACCTATAAGTCACGTGTGTTTTCGTATATTTAATTATTGAATTATTACTATAAACGTCGATGTATACTAATTATCTATATATATATATATATATATATATATATATATATATATATATATATATATGTATGAAATTTATCAAATTATTTTATGGTTTACAATATAGGCACACCATTTAGTATGTTATTAATAATTAATGTATTAATGGAAATAATGTTAAAGGTTATAAATAATACATATTTCTATAATAAATTATACTACTACACTAAAGATTATACATAGATGAATTGAATCATACTACATTACGTAATGGTATTATATTAACAACGATTTCGTAGATAACTACCCGATATGTACGGTTTCCGAACATTTCGGTTGCCTGACCAGAACAATCGAAGAGTTCCGCCGGAAAGGTATCCAATGCGATTGTCCAATCAGCTGCCAAGAGACATTCTACGAGTCGAAGATAACATACGCCAGTAAGAATTCTAATAACATCAGTCCGGGAGGAGATATCGACCTATTGCAGGAGAACTATATAAGAGCTAGAGAAACCGGTTGGTATTTAATGTATAAGCTATACCATTATCAAACCATAGTGTATTAATAATTCTATCGTGGTTATCTAAACCAATTGATCTGGAATAAAACTAATAAAATAATTATAATTACTTATTTAAGATAATTATTATAGAAATTATCTAACTTTAAATAATCGTATTATTATTTTATTAAATTTATACAAACAAAATATATATATACTGTATATAATGTATATATGTATATAATATACATATATGTATATTATATATATAGATGATGTGAAAATGAATATACATACAAATATAATATTATACATATAAATATAGTTAAATTGATCATAAATTATTAAAAATCACTTTAAATAGTAATTTATGATATTCAAAAAATGTATTCATTGATTTATTGATAATGTATTATATTTTAAATCATATCGAATTTACTAATTAATATGAACCAATAAAATATTAGTATTTAATTTACATACTCTATATATATTATTATAATAATTCTATTTTAATTATGATTATGAACTTTTATTTAAGTTACTTGATTACCATATAATATTAATAATGACAAATTAAATTATAATCTTTAATGTTGATTTCTATAATGATTAGAATACAAAGTAAAAAATGAGAAAATTGCCTTTGATAAATCTATCATTGATGAAATGAGTAAACAAATAGATGACCTAATACATATATCTCAGGTTTAATTAAATGTTTATATTATATGTCAGGTAATGAAATTTATATTAATCAATAAATCAATAAATTCTAATAATTAATTACTTTGTTAAATTATAATAATATGTTACCATATATATATATTTAAATATATTATATTAAACAGATGAAAAAGTCTTTAGAAGAAAAACTTTTAAGAAGTATACTTTTATATGAAAAAGATATATTGCAAAGAACGGAATTCCACTTGAATAAAGGTCTTAGAATATTGAAATTATCAATCGATTTCGAATTTATAAAAGGATTTAAGGTATATATATAGAAAGCTTCATTATCATTAGAAGTATTATTTAATTAATTGACATTTTCTAACAGATGTTAAACGAGAGGATATTCAGCCATTTGACCACGTACTTTTACCAAACATCAGACCTATATCGTAACGCCAGCTCGGAGTTTGCTTATCATCGGTCGATTTTATCGGACGAAAAGTGGAAAATATACCTTATCAGTAACTACGAACACAAGAGATTCGACTTTCTGTCGAGGATGAGTCTAATAGATCGAGCTATTGTAAATTTAACAAAAGTTCATGGAGGTTATACTTTATTGTAATTATCACCTATATGTGGTAATAGCTATAATTGTCATCGTATTAAAGCATACATTTACAATATTTTATTTTTTCCAAACATAATGGAAATAACAAAATATATATTGAATTTTTTGATCTCAAAAAGGCCTTTCATGTAGTATATCATTAAATGTTGCTAAGGAAATTGGAATACTGTGGATAGGGGTCAAGTCAATGATTTTTAAAAAAGTATTTACTAGATAGAAAAATCATAACAATAATTAATAATACTTTATCATCCGAACGATACATAAGAAATGATGTTACTCGAGAATCAGTTTTATGCACTTTATTTTTTAATTATGTTTATAAATGATATATCTAATATTTTCAACGATAATGATAACATACATTTAAATTTATATGCCGATGACACCTCATTATCGATATATTCTAATTCAGATTATGAAATAAGTGAAAATATGAAGTTATTTGTAGGTTGCTAAACTTGTTCATTGGTTAATAACTTAAAATTGAATATAGAGAACTAAAATATTACCTTATTTTAATACAAGTATTATGAATATAATAAAAATAAATAATGTGGATTGTATATTGAATTAGTTAACTATTATACATTTGTAGGTATTACCATTGATATAACTATAGTAAACTTAAATATTCATTACATATTGATTTGTTATGTATTAATTTATCAACAATTATATATATTTAAAAAAATATATCCTTTCTCAACTTAAAAAACTTAATTTTATAATATAATTATATAATTATTTTTGTTATCTAACTTTTCTTATGGTATTGAAATAATGTGTGTAATGTGATTATTAGAAAATAATGTCAACACAATTATTTTTTATTTAAAACATATAATTAAATTAAAAAATTAAATATTTAAAATCAATATAATTACACTTAGTAATACAATAATTCAATAAACGTCGCTATAATATATGTTTATTTTACAATGACATTTGATGTTTTTCATTTCATACGGTTATTTAATAAACTAATAAAAATTTTATAATTTCATAACGAATAAATTATCATAGTTTAATATTATTTTTCAAATAGTTATATTAAATAAAATTTGGACTGCTATATGGATTAGTTTTATTTTCAAAGTATTATTTTAAATTCATCTCGAATTATTTGTAAAAAATAACTTGAAATATAACTTTCATAGACGTGTAGGTATGAACAATGTAATGTACATCTTATGAATGAAATATATAAACATTACTATATAATGTAAATTTATTTTTAAATTGGGGGAATAAATAAAAAATAAATCTTTATGAAAATAAGCAGTTATGACATTGACAAATATTTCTCGATCTAAATATTTATTAATAATATTCAAATATAAAACATTATTTTTTGTTAAGATTTTTGAATATTTGAGACTTATGGATATATACTATTAATGTTAAATATGGAAATATATGGTTTTTATTTTTAATTTATTATACCTATTTAACATAATAATAATTTAATAGGGCAATCGTGTCTTTGAATGCGTAGATACATTGCTATAAACTTCTAGATCATTAGTAAATGGATTGTAGACTAATTCATCACATATTAATTATAAAACTTATACATTTAGATTGAAATATTTCAAAATAAAATAACATAAACTTGGGAAATTAAAAAAAGATCTAAACCTAATATTTACAATAAAAATGTGTAATCGTATATATATATATTTCTAATAATATTAAAATATATAATAATTGTAGAAATAGAAGTAGGACAAATTATTAAATATTGTAAAAAATAGTTGAAACACTTTAAAATATTAAATGATAATAAAATTACAAATATGATTAATAAATTATCAGTCAATATGTAGATAAATTAAATTAAATACATAATGAAATATATTATTTTCGTTATATAAATATAAAATAAATCTGATCTGTTTTGACCAATATCTTTTTTTTTGTTGAGATAAATCTATAATTTCATATTTTTTATTTTTTTATATATCATTTTTTAAATATAATTTTTATTAATTTTTGCCATTTATAGAATTTGAAGTATTACATTATTATTAATTTTTTTATATTATGTCTAATATATTAGCATATCTGCTAATCATATATACAAAATCAACCAATAGTAATAATAATAATAATTATTATTATTATTATTATAATTATAATTAGAATATTTACTATACTATATATAATAGAAATAATGGTAATAATAATTATAATAATATGTAATTTTATTTTACATACTTAATTTGTGTACATCTATTTAGGTTATAATGATGGTAATATTATTTTTACATATACTAAAAGTAAATACAAGCATTACGATATCGGATATACACCATACAAGTTTTTAAAGTCAAACTTGGAAAACTCCTATTATGAATATATCATAAAGTACATAAAAAATATCAGAATAAAGGTTTTCATATAGATTTTATATTTATCAATATGGCATATTTTAATATATGTATATATTTACATTTTTATAAATAAATAATTTAAGAATTTTAATAATATTCCTTATATTCTTATACTTAGAAGCTATATTTCTTTTTCTTTTAAAACGATAATATATTAAAAACTATTAAACTAAATAATTGATATAATATGCGCTTATTTAATATAAATTGTACATATTTCATATTTTATTCGTTTATTGATATCAATTTATAACAGTTATTTGAAATACGTTTTATAATTTCATTTCCATATTAATAATTATTAAAATTAATATTCATTTGGAATTAGATATTACAATTAAACGAAATAAACGAGAATTTTTTAAGAAATGGTACTTTTCCAAACCAATCAACTCTTGAGAAAATTTTAGAATCATTTGAATATAATTGCAAGTTTGTAATATGTATTATTAATATATCATATATTTTACAATATATTTAATTTCATAGGTTATATAATAATTATCGATTGAAGTATGACAATAATGTAGTTATCGAATCTCAACGAAAAGTGGATTCACATATTGAGGTATGTAAATCATTATACTAATGATGTAAATATATTATTATTAGTATACCCAGTAAGGGCGCAGTATCATTGATACATATCTGCAGGGCCGGCTTAAGGGGGGGGCAAATCGGGCAATTGCCCGGGGCCCATGAATTATTTGAGACATTTTTTTTTTACTATTTATATGAAAAAAAAAATTTCTTAACTATTTTTCTTATATATTATTAATTCTAATTCAAAAAATAAAAATAATATAATAAATTAATTAAATATGAGTCATTTAGGCCGATTTGAAGAGTGAATTTTACAAAAATTTGTTACTAAATTGACACGAAGATATGGTGGAAACAGCTACATGAAGATTTTGGAGAACATGCTAATAGTGAAAACATAGATCTTCTCACACATCTCTGATTGTTAGATCAAATAGTATGAAACCGATTGATAAATAATTGTTTGATAAACTAGAAGGTGATAAATGATAAACGTATTAAGGTATTATTAACCATAGTTAAATCTTAACAATTTATAATTCTATAATTAGTTTACAAAACAAAAAGTATACTTTTTTTTATTAAAATTAAATATATTTTATAAGATATATTTTAACTATGATTTCTGATATTTGTAAAGGATTATATTGATTATAAATAATAAAAAAACGATATTCTATATAGATTTATAATTGTTATAGTAATTAAAAAAATAGATATATTCAAAATAATTGTTCTCAAAATAATTAACTTTCTCTAACTTATGCTCGTATTAATCAAATGTGTATATTCTCATAGTGTATATATTATTATAGTTGTATTAGTACAGATAATATATATATATAATAGTTTTAATTTAAATAGGATTATTCTGCTTTAGGTTATTCCTATAGTATTGTTAATAATGTCTATTGATGAAAGGGAATTATGTACATAAAATGATTATCTTTTTCAACATACTATCATTACAGTCTGTAATTTACAGAAATATATTCTATTTATTGAAACATATATTATTTATAAATATATATATATATATATATATATATATATATATATATATATATATATATATATATATATATATATAACATACATATAATACTAAAGGCATTTTTGCAATTATCCACCTATTACTTGCAAATGAATGTTTAGATTGACATCACCCTCATCTATCTATTTACAAATAAATACACACAATGGCGATATTCTTATTGGAGAATAGGTGATAAGTTATCACTGATAACATAATTAAAGAAATACAAAATTCAAAATATTATATTATATATCAGTGTACTCAATTCCATATATATCACATCGATATATATTATCGTTATTTATATCAAGTTATGTAGGTATTATAGCCTACTATTATTATATAGGTATTTATTGATTTACGACGTACGATTGTACGTTGAGATTCATTATCACTGATAATTTATCAGTTATAATTTATCACATTGGTCAATATTTAGCTACCGATCTATTAGAATTTTTTCAATAATAATATAATTATAATAGATTATAGAGCTCAAAGTTATGAAAATGCCAGCATATGTCTGGAAGATTCAATGACATGAAATATATTATAATAACCATAGTCCATTGTCAATATGGATTCACATATCTACACTGTGTATTCCTTAAATCTGGTTGGGCAAAATGCCGTTAAATCTTCGACAAGTGTAGCAATATTCTTTGCCTTCATCCCAAATCAATATAATTTATTTAGCCAAACTATATAAAGAATATATTAACATCTAGATTAAAGAAGAATATAATATTTTTTATTAAAAGCATTATCGAATATAAAATGGTGATCGCAAGCAGATTCAGTCCTCAAGTGCAGTCTCTTGAGGACTTCTTATAGGACCTAATTACATAATTTATATCTGATATTATATATGTTAAAATATAACTTAAATTACATTACTAGAGTCAATGTATTTATTCAATAAAATGCAATTTTAGAATTTGAGACTTCGATATAATGAAAACCGTGAGCTAATTACTTTGTAGAATAAAGTCGATCAGAAAATGATTGCAATTAGGTTACATTGAGATAATAGCGGTAATACAAAATATTGATGAACTCTATAAATCAGTGGTTCCCAACCTATGGGTCATTGAGTATTTTGTGTAGGTCCTGATCCAATTTCTAAAAAATAATATAAATGCTTTTATATGCAAATTGGATTTATGGTCGAGAAAAATTTAAGATGGAAATATATATTTAAATATATGTATATTAATTTTTATATGATTATTTTATGATTAAAGTATAATAATAACAAAATAAAATTTGTCATTGGGTCATGGTATATTTTTTAATTAAGAATTATAAAAAAAAGGTTCACGGTGAAAAAAGGTTGGGAACCACTGCTCTAAATATATATGCGAGAAAAGAAATTATTATGAGGAGTTGATTAAAGTATACAAACAAATTACAAAATAATTAGTATAATGATAACATATGATAACATTGAAGAGTTATAAATATTAGTTTTTGCCAAAATGGCCCATTTAATATGTTATTAAATTATTATGGGGCCCATGCGTTTTTTTTGCCCGGGGCCTATAGTATGCTTAAGCCGGCCCTGCATATCTGACACACATCTAACACGAATTAATTAATCTAACAGTTGGTAGGGATTAAGCACGTATCAAAGAGGTATCATTGATCCTTGATGTATTATAATAACATTTTAACAAATATAAATCAATGATACTCAACAGATCTGTGTTTATCGAATATCGTGTAATTATATTATTCTTAAATTAATTATAAATCATTGATAATAATGATACCTAAATAAAATGATAGGATTACTTACATACCTTACATTACCTACATACAATGTATATTTGTTTAATGCATATCACATGAATCAGTACTCAAAATATATTCTATCATATTCAAAATAACTAGACGTATAGGACCTATGCACATTGTGCGTCGTTAACGAAAATGTAGCTATATATAATATAATATATATATTTATTTATTGAAATCTCATATATATATTGAATACAATACAAATAGCGGTTACAAATGGACCCCTCAAGAAGTCATAAACGTGTACATGTTATAAATAACTGTGATAGGCCCCGGACAATACAATACAAATAGTAACATTTTTTTTCTTGTGTTTTGATTTATCGTTTATTAAGTTCTTTATAAACACAAGAGAAAACAAAGAACTGCCTGGAGTCGAACCCGGGACCTCTGGCTAACTGGCTTTTGGTTGTCCCACTGAGGCATCGACCCCAGACTGAGCCATCGACCCCAGACTCAGAATATAAATGTATATATATATATATAGCGAGAGAGATAGATAGATAGATATATATATCAAAAGTGTATTGAATAACTGGTTATATATAAATAAAGAAGAACAAAATAACATATAATTATATAATATATATAAACAAAATATATAAATACGATAGCAATAAGACAAAACGACACGATACAAAAAAAACAAGAAATAAACGGAGAAGTAAAATAAAAATAAAACATTGGATTAAACGAGCCGTTGATCTGATATATCCGACAGTGCAACTTGTCAAACAGGAGAGGTAACAAAACAGAAAGTCTCGGGTTGGAAAGGCCCATATGGGATGGATCAATTCCCAAGGGTGGATGAGTCCCTAGTATGTAGTTTGTTTGACGTATCCGGGCGTTAAGCTATCATAAACTGCTGACAGCAAGCATAATATCAAATAATATTGATTGGTACAATTAATACGGAATAACAATAACATGATACATTGATACATTTGGTGTGAATTAATTTTGCACGGAAAAGTGTTACGGTTTTACAAGATGTAATTGTGATAGGTAATGCATATATATATATATATATATATATATATATATATATATATATATATACACTTATAGTGTGTAATATTTTAATGCATAATAGTTATTCGTATAATTATTATATACAAATTAATTGTTCAACAAAATTAGTATGCCAACATTAATAATGTTATAAGTAAAATCATATTATTTTATAAAATTTACTCTATTTTAGAATCTTTAGTATATTATAACTATTAAAAATTAATAATTAATTATTATTTTAATTTTATATTTAATGTAATATTATAATTATATAAATAAAGTACTATTTAAAGATTTAAATTTGATTGAATAATCAATATTTCTTTTATAATTTGTAATTACCTACCTAACTCTAGTGTAGCCTTTATAAACAATAACATCATAATTGATTTGATAATTAAGATGATATAATTGGAAAAATGTTTTAGTTAATTGCTCAAGATTGAACTTATAACAATTTTACATTTTTCAAATCTTATAAACTTCTGTATAACAAAATATTAAAAAATTAAAATGTATGATTTATTAATTCTAATAATTTAAATACTATATATACCTTATACCTATCCCGTAACGTTGAGCGGTAGGGGAGCTGATGAATCTCTCACAATTTTCCTCCACTTTTTTCTATCTGTTGCTGCTCTCATGGCGTCACATACATTTAGTCCTGTCCACTCGTATATGTTGTCGGACCATTTCAGTCTCGGAAGACCTCTCTTTCTTGTGCCATTTACAGTACCTTGAAAGAATATTTTTGACATAGAGTAATCGTCGCGAATGATATGACCATACCACCGTAGCTTTCTCTCTTTCCCTTTTGTTAGTAGTTCTTTGTGATTGCCGATTATCATGAAAACTCTGTTTCTGACTTCCTTATTTGTAATTCTGTCTTTATATGATATTTTGAGTAATCTTCTTAGACATCTGAAATCCATTGATGTTATTCTTCTTTGAAGTTCTTTGCTGATTGTCCACGTTTCATATGCATATAAAAATATTGAACTTACAAGTGAATGTAAGAGAAGAATTTTATAGTTTAGCGTTAAGTTTCTGTCGTTCCAAATTGGATTAAGTTTTGTTAATGAGGCTGTCGTTTGGGCAATTATTGAAATGATTTCCTTTGTCGAGCCATTATCATCTAAGATGGAGCCTAAGTATTTAAAAGTATCGACTGATTCAATTATTTCGCCATGTAAGGAGATACTATTATTGAAGTGCCCTTCGCAGTTTGTCATAATTGTTGTCTTGTTTGTATTGATTTCCATGCCATAAGTTCTAGAAGTAGAATCTATTTTAGTCATCAGATTAACAAGTTCGTGTTCACTTCCTGCTAGAACATCGATATCATCCGCAAATCTTAGATTTGTAATTACTCTTCCTCCAATAGATTATATATACAACTGATAAATATTCTATAATATTTTATGAAATATGCACGTATCCATGATACCTATCCAACACGTATTCATTCTGAATACGCATCTATGATATGTATCGAATACATAGCCACATGATCAGCATATCGTCGACCACGAATCACTTTGCACCAATGATACGCTCTCAACGAATATCATAGATGTATCAACTGATATCGTTACTTACTTCAGTATACCCTGCAAAATACCCTGCAGTACACATGGGTATCATTATCTAGTTATCGATATATCATAATATTCCTACCCAATCCCTTTATGAATGTATTGCCATCGTATGAATTAGTATACTATAAGTTTACTTATATAAGGGAAAGTCCCCGATTACCGACCCCCTCCTAATACCGACCCCTCTCATATCTCAGTAACTATAAGAGATATCAAAAAATAATATATACATGAACTGTTGGTAATTTAATGATAAATATGAAAACGTATTTTGTTTTAAAAAATATTTAATCCTACAATTGTTATTTGATAAAATGTAATATTCTGTTTTATTTTTTTTAATATTTGAATAATAACTTTTTTTAAATCATTGTAAATACTTTATTAATTAAAAGAAAACTTGATTCTGTACATAATATTGTAGAACAATAAAATGTTTATAACTATTATAAAAATAATTGAATTTGAATAACTATTAACCAATATATCTTAATTATAGCAACCCATATTATTTTCCTATTACCGACCCCCTATATTACCCTAATACCGACCCCATGTGATTTATAATATCCAATCAAAATAGATTCGTATTTTAATTTAAAATATGTATCATTGATATAGATTTAGGATTCATAATTCCAGTTGATTATATACATACTGATTAATAAATAAATATTAAATAATAATATACAATATTTTAATATAATTACTATAAATTTTAAATTTAAATTTAATATTACTATTAAAACATAAATTCAATAAAAAATAAATTACGTCATGTTATAATTAATTATAGTTATGTATATCTACTCTTTTTATTGGATATTATAATACTACAATTATTTATACTACGATTATTTTAGGGGGTCGGTAATAGGGGAAGGGGGTCGGTATTAGGCACATATATCCGATTACCGACCCCCCTGTTTATTCTTGTAAATATAATTATATCAAAAATTTAAAATAGCCACTTTATTCATTGCCATAATATTACCCTAATTACAAAATTTCAATAAAATATATTTAATATTGAATAAGTTATTACAAATAATCATTTAGGGGTCGGTAATCGGGGACTTTCCCCTATTTGTATTTATCTTAGTATGTTCCCTAATTTACTTATCGTATTGCTTTATCTTATTAAACAGTATTTATATAATATAAATATGTGTACACTTATTTAGATTACACGTCTAATATTATACGTGGCAATATTATTACAATAATACATTGACATATTTTCCCGATAGAGGAAAGTAGGAAGTTAAAATGATGATACAAAATAATATATTTTATTAGAACAATACATTGTTGATAATTATTATAATGGAATAATCTAATTATCTTAAAAATACAAGTGATCGTATTCTACAACCATCATTCATATAGGAAAGTTCTCCCAATTATGTTAGATTTTCAAGTGATTTTTTTAATTGACGTTAATTAATCTTATTATTGTTGTCAAATTATTTAGTAAGTACGATTAGGATTATACGCACGATTATAAGCATAATTAATAATATATTTTGTTTATATATTTGTATAACATAGTAAATTATAAGACAATTGTCTTTTATATATTAATATATATAAAAATAATAAGTTCCATATAAGTTATATCATTCTCCATTATGTCATGCTTTACAACATTAAATAATAAATATTATTTATTTATTTATATCACGGTCACAGTAGGTACTATATCTACTATCCTTATATTACGTGATTATAATGTATTCAATGAGATTCATACATATATATATTATATATGCATTCATAGATATATATATATGATATTATATAGCAGGGTTTTAATAAATTTTATTATTGTCAAATTAAATTTTTTAAATAAATCCTAATGATAGAAAATGTTGTAAGAATTCATAATTCATTTTATATATGTTCGTCTAATATGCTAATAAATAGAAACAATATGACGAATACTTATACACACATATATTAATAATTTATATTACTACTAAAATGTATTACATTTATTAATCAATAATTGTATTATATATTATAACAATAGTATACTATAGTATATATGTATATATATATGTATAATAAATATCTAAATCTATATATAAGAAATAAATAATGTGTACATCAGTTTTGTTTTAATGATATGATTAATTCGAAAATTTATCATCAATACTAGTTTTGATTTCTTTAATTTCGATTTTCTAGGATTTCATAAAAATAAAGGACAAGATGAAAGCTTCGTTTAAAGACGTGAAACTACATTTCGTTGGATCAGATTCGGATGATGACTTAACATCACTTTTTCAGATTAAAGAAGCCATTGATTATGCCAAGGAGTTAGATATTATTCGTGTTATTATATAGTATATAGAACTATATTATCATGAATTTCTATATAATATTTTAGAAATTTATTTTAAAGAGATCTTCTTTAAATACGAAAAAATGGATGTTATCAATTTCTTAATAATATATTAATCATAAATATGTTGTATATTATTTTTTAATTTTGCAAATGATTATATTTATTATAAGTTATAACTATTTCAGCATACTGAAAAACTATTTTATAGTTACTCAATATAAAATTAGATTAATGAAATATAGGTAAATATACTTAATATATTTAAATATCGATATTTTAATTTGTTCAGTTATTATTATTTGAAATAGGTAATTAAACACTGATATTTAACAAATTTCATAAATGTGCATCTACATTATTTAAAAAATATCGATTTTGTATATCATTATTTTATTATCTGTTTATGCAATTATTGTACATTAAAACATAACTTGAATAAATAGGACATAAATGGACATAGTTTTGATTATTATATGATTTAAAAATGTTCATTTTATTTTTATAAAATGTATACAATATATATATATATATATATATATATATATATATATATATATATATATATATATATATTTATATAGGTTATACACACAAGTAAATCTAAAGCTAAACGGTGTCCGACATATTTATATAAAAAAGTATATAGTATATTTCATAATTATTACTATATATACACATATTATACAACTATACAACGAGAACTAAACCGTTACTGTTGTTATGCTACACACATCTCCATAGTTACGTGTCAGGTGTGGGTAATGTGACGCGTATGAACCTGTACACACGGTTCACCGGTAAGCAGACCTCTCTAGCGTTATCTCAGATGTTGACCTACTTCCAAGACCTGCGTAACTCCGGTATCCGGGTTCATGACCTATGGCATCAGGCCTGGGTGGACTACGACACTCTGTGGCTCCGTATGACGGAAGATACATCGTTATTCGCTTACTACGATATCGTATACGACGATGTTATTAAAGTTAGTTTCAAAATAGATAGGAGGATATATTAACCTATCTGACTGAATAGCTATATGATATAGACTATATGTAGATCATTTCGTTTAATTATGTTTTATTTCTCGTTATTCTCTATTATTGCATATATAACTTCGAATATTATCATCAGCTGTAACACTTCGGATATTTAGTGTAATTATAATATAATAATTTAATCTAACTCAGTTATTATATAAATCCATCTTTTTTGAGGTTTTATCATTATATCTATTCAGCGTTGACTAATTATAAATATGTATAAATATACTTACGAGATAAAAGTTATATATTTCTAATCGTTATAATTAATGATGAAATACCTATACGTATTTATAAATACATAATTATTATAAAGAATACATATATATAAGAAAATATAAATGTATTTAAAAATAATATAAATCGGCCACAATTTATTAAAATGTAATTGAAAACTGAAATGCGTAGAACTCACATATATATATATATCAATAGTATTTAATAGTAGGTATGCGTAGGAATATTATATTATAATTTTGTAAACTACTTTATTGTAATATCTTAAATTAATATTTCATGAATGTTATATTAGAAACAATCAACTGTTTCATCAACAATTAAATACGATATTATATAATATTATATTACTTACAACATTATTTATTATGGAATATTAAAATTCAAAAATAATGTTTAACATATTCATTTACTAACGATAATAACTAGGCGATAATTAAATTATTTTATTAATTCATCAATAACTTATGAACTTTCGATCAGACGTCCTCAAAGACAATAAGTGTCAGGAATGCAAGATCATTTGCTCAACTTCTTGGCATTTATCCTACTGAATTATACAAGAAAGACAAACAAGAATTATTACGGATTTCAAATACAGATTTTCGCGATCTAAATTTATATAGTGAGGTTTATATATATTTATAATATTTATTGTCTAAGGATATAAAGACTAACGGCTTTATACATTGTAGTTATTATGTATAATGGTTATGCTAATTATAGATTTTTAGGATGCTTAGTAACAATTTATAATATATAAATATAGTTACATATTTATATATACTTAGTTAGTATTATTCAGTAATAAAAGACTCGAGATTAGTATTATTATTATTATTCTAAACTACAAACACAACACTGATTACATTAATCATCGACTGAATTAATCAATATATTAATCACCTACTGAAATATATAATATATATATATATATATACTATATATGTAGTATATGTGTAGTATATATATATACTATATAGCTATAGCTACTATCTAGATAACATACTTTATATTAGATTATATTTGTTTCAATAATTAATATTATTTAAATAATTAAAGTAAAACACGTAATAACATAGTTATATAAGTTTTTATCAAGTACAAATTATTTTAAAATATAATATTATATATCTATATTAATCCTTAGCAGAATGATTTATATATACATCTATGAGGATATATTTTAATCAATTTCGTTTCACTCAAATAATGTATATTTCTTATTATATATATATATATATATATATATATATATTATAATATATATAGTATATATTATATATATATATATATATATATATATTTATACATTTATATATTTATATATATTCATATTATAATTATTTGGTAGACAATGCAAAATATTAAAAGTTGGTAGCCATTTTTGAAAATATATACAATTAATTAAAAATATATATTGATTATGAATGTAAAATATTATTTGTTATGAAATATATATGATCAATAAGTAATATAACTTCGAAATGTATCAACATCCTATAAATATATATCCAATAATACTGTATATTTCATTTAAAATGGTAGGATTTCTAGTAGAAAGTTTCTACTAAATAGTTAAATTTATGGATCCAATATATATAGTATTAATTCAATCATTATTTAAACTCACTTATTCTCTAGAATTTAGTAAATTTGTTAATAAATAATATACACCTAGGATATGAATATATGAATGATATAGTGTACCAACTAATTATATCTGCCAAATGCTTAATATTGTGCAAGAAATGTCTACAACATATGGTATAGCTATAGGGAAGGGAAGGGTAATATCTATATACAATTTATAGTATTTCATAATATCTTTATTAATAGTTACAATTTATTTTAATAAATAATTATTATTTTAATATTATTACAATCAATGATTATTAGTTTATTTCAATAATTCGGTGGAGTGAACCACCTTTCCTTTGGAAAATCTTTGATGAAAAGACTCATTCAAAATAATATAAAAATATATATATGTATATATATTGTTAAAATCTATATTGATTAAACCTAAAAAGTTATTTTATGATGAATGTAAAATCACAATAAATCATATATAGACAAGATAATATAATTATATATATATATATATATATATATATATATATATATATATATATATATATATATATGAATATATGAATGAATGAATGAATGAATTCAGTTTATAGACAATGTCTAAGGAGAATCAGTGAAAGCGATAGGCTTTTTTAATTCGATATCTCCTAACAGTAGTGTAATGTCATATTTCATCATCTTCATTCGGATAAAATACAATAAAATTACATAAAAATAGATATTAAAATAAACAATAAAACAAAACTAAAACAAAATATAAAAGAAAGAATAAAACAAAACTAAAACAAATATTTGATTCCCGTGTTAGCATCCAAAACAAAGTATACAATATAATTAATACATTTTTCATAATTGTAATATAATATTTATAAAGAATCTAAATATTTGTATCACATATTTTATGTAAATTTTAATAATATTGATATATATATATATATTTGCAGGTTACTATAGGTTATTAATACTGTTTATAATTGTTTTAATTCTAATACTGTTTTTATTATTTTAATACTTTTAATTTTTAATACTGTTTAGTTTTTTTTTTTTTATTAGTTATGTAAAGTTAAATATATAAAACGTAAAATTTGAAAAATAAATATAAAATAGTTTTGATAAATAGTAATTTTAAAATTTTTTAAACATTTAATACTGTTTTTTTATGTTTTTAATACTTCTAATTTGTAATACTGTTTTTTTTGTATTTTTTGTGTTTAGTTATATGATGTAAAATATATAAAAATGTAAAATATGTAAAAATGTAAAATTTATATGGAGAAATACCTATTTAATACTGATTTTTTAATAAATTTTTATAATATAAAATATTTGTTTAATTTACAATATAATATTAGAAGAAATAATATATTTTTAATATTATTAAACATCACACATAAGTGTTATATTTTATATTGGTTAACGAAAAACAATTTCATAACTTTTTTTAATTTATTTATATTTGTTATTTTATTTTTTTTTAGAATATTACCAAATATTATATCATTATAATACTTTATACCTTTGAAGAATATTGTATTTTGGTATTTTGTAATTTTCATTAATGGTAAAATGAATCTATTACTACGTTTATTTAATGTAAAATATTCATTAAAATCAATTTTGTAATATTTATTTAGCAATTTATAAATTAATATAATATTTCTAAACATCACCAGATCATTTAATATTATTACTAATAAATAATTCAGATGTATTTGATAATCTGATTAAAGGTAATAGATTTAAATTTAAGATTTTTTTGTTAATAATTCTGATAATTTTTTTTGCAATAACATAATAATATTTATATTTGATTTATAGGTATTTCCCCATATTTCTATGCCATAAGATATATTAGATAAAAAAAAAGAGTTATATAATAAAATCATATTTTCAGTACTTAAAAACGAAACTTTTTTCATAAAATATATTATTGATGATGATTTATTAGCTAGATATTCTATATGTTTTTTAAAAGTTAAATGTTGATCTAAAATTAATCCTAGAAATGTGTAGCTACCTACAATTTCAATTTTAGAATTTCCAATATATATATCTTTTAATATTCTAGCATTCATAAAAGGTAACATTTTTGTTTTTTCAATATTCAGTTTTAGTTTATTGATATTGAACCAATATACTAATTTATCGATATAAAATTGTAGGTATTTAGTTAATAATTCATGGTGTCTGCATATATTGTAAGTGATATATCATCTGCATATAAGTTTAGATTAATATTGACTGCATATTTCAAAATATTTGGCATATCATTAATAAATAATATAAAAAAAAGAGGCCCAAGAACTGATCCTTGGGGTACTCCATATTCTATACAATCCTTCGATGATAATGAATCATTTATTCTTGTAACAATATATCTTTTATATAAATAACTTTTTAAAAATGTTTTCATTTTACCTCTGAATCCATACGATTCTAATTTATCAATTAATATATTATGATCTACGACATCAAAGCTTTTTTAAGATCTAAAAATATTGTTGCTACTTTTTTATTATTATTAGTATTTTTAAAAATAAAATGTTGTATATTTATTAATGATAAAGTTGTATTGGAGTTTGGTATGAAGCCATATTGATTATTATTAATTATATTATTTGTATGTATAAAATTTGATAGTCTATTATATATGATTTTTTCGAATATTTTACTTATTTGTGGTAATACACACACATATATACATATATATATATATATATATATATATATATATATATGTGTGTGTGTGTGTATATATATCCCATAATTCAGGGTTATAATAATATGATGGAAGAATTTCGCCAGGTTGCGTCAGATAATGATTTTGTAAAACTGGTTGGGAAGAAACCGTTGGAATTTCAGAGATCTTATTTAAAATTTATAGACAGTTTGAAATATTTCAAAAGAAGCACAGTCATTGATCCTCAATTCTACAAGTTAGAATATAATATATTACGATAATTTATAGTTATATATAATATATAATACTGTATTATTTCTCAATAAAACATAGGATATATAAGAATAATCATCATCGTAATATCATATTTATATAAATGTGTATATTTAGAAATTATATATAATTTACTGTAATATTATATAGACATTGTTTTTATTTTTCTTCTAGGTTCAAGATAATATTTTTATATATATTTATCCTACACCTATCGTCATTTCATTTATTAATAATACATGTACAAATATTTATAAATATAATAATGCCTACCTATTAGAAAAGTAATGGCCTACCATTATCTATACTATAGATATTTTTAGAATAAATATATAATTCCAAGGATTGTTATAATATAATAATAACTATTGAAGATATTTATATATACTATAACATATATTTGTTAAGTTAAACATATTAGTAATAATAAATATCATATCCGATATTATTAAAAAAAATAATGTCAATGATTAAAATATTTTTTATTTAAATAGTAATAATTTCATAACAATGAATATATTCATGAAAAAATTGACGTACGAAGAAACCGAACAGAGGAAGTCATATTCCATAACATCTTTATTAAGTTAGTGAAATTATACTTAGTTTTAATGGCTTGCATATTAAATAAATCAACCAATAGAATATCATTTTAATTCAATAATTATTAAAATATCATGATATTATTAGATATTAAAAATAACTAGGGAAGGAACTATGTAGTAGGGGAGGAACAGGGGTAGCGGCCGATGCATGAGTAGTGGCCGTTTTAATTAACGCTGAAATGGTGCTAGATATGATAAAAAGTTCTATATACTATATTTATATAATCAAAATGTCTATAATATAGAGTAAATTTTTTTTATTAATAATTAATTAATTACTCTAATTTATTACATAATATTTTTTTGTCAAATTTTAACAAAAACATGATTTGGAAAAGCACTTTTATACAATGAATATTTATTAAATATTTATTTGTTGTTGCATATTTATAAAATATAATTGCTTATCTCCCCTAGTTAGAACCTATGTAAATTATAATATTAACTGTTAACTTCTATATGATATAACAGCTTTATATTATATACTTAACATATTAAATTCTTATTATTAGTACCTATATGATAATGTAAGTCATTTTAAACTTATATTTTCATAATTGATACCTTATTAATATTTTATTAAAAATTTTAAATGCTGTTATCAATTCTAATTAAAAAGTTATACATTATATTTACGCAATCTATATAGGTATATTTTAAACTAACGATTTCAAATTATCAACTTATAATGATTACTTTTATAATTAATTTAGTATTTACATTTAATATGTAATATGTAGTATCCAATTTCATCGTAGTTATATATATTTTCAATTGACAAATAGAAATAGACAAATTTAAAAAAAAGTATGCTAAATATTAATTTAACTAATATATATTATCTACATTATTTATTCATATTTGTATATTGAATATTTATAGATTATTGATTTATAAATGTATAAATCAGACATAGTCACCAAATATTTGAACTATTATCCTCTATACGTTCACGTTACGATATGTTCACATTAAACTATTATTAACCTCTAAACGACCTCAACATCTACGTTATAGGTGATATCGGAGGTTCGATGGGCTTGTTCATAGGTGGCAGTGTGATCACCGTCATAGAGATAGTAGACGTGTTCTACAGAAGTCTAACGAAACACTCTTGGCGGTATACATAGACTCTGGAGAATGATGTCAGATTTAATTTTCGATTGATATTTTATTTAGTAAAATATTTAGTCGAAATATAGTCGAATCTATATATTATAAATATTGTTACGATAACATGCGTTATTTACAAAATAAACAATAATACAAGCTTAATACATTAAAGAAATTAAAAACTTTTACAATTAACATGTATACTTAAGAATAACGGGGAAATAATCGAAAATATAAATAAAATATAGTTTTTTTTAAATGTGGGCATGGACATTCTATATTTCTACTTTAAATATATGTAATTATTGTTAACTTTGTAACCTTTAATAGCAATTATTGGCTCTCATTATTATCTATCGTTTGTTATTCATAAATGCAATAGTCTAAATTTAAATAATTCTACGAGGCATCTAATTTAGGTTAACTAATTATTAATATTTTTGAATAACATCACAACAAAACGAATTTAATACATTATAAAATTCAAAATGTAAATCCTACCTGATAGTAGTTTAATTAATATATATAGTGATTTGATAGCGAATTAAATCAATGTATTTAATAAATCATTAGGCCCTCATTAAGCCCTACACTAATTAATATTACGACAACTACTAATATGATATATAGTAAATATAGGACATATAAAGTGCACCCTGGATATATAGTCCATCGATAAAATAACACCTTGTTTATATCTGCATAATTTGAACATAAAAGTTACTTCATATAATATAAATATGCCATTATTATAATGAATCACATCAAAAGACCTACTGACTAGTTGTGTTTGTTCATGTATACATTATGTGTGTTACATTAATAAAATGTCTGCTATCCCATTATACGACGCTATCCAGTGTTTTCGGTACATAATTCGTGTAAATAAAAATACACCAGTATTAAGAAATAAATATTAGCAATATTACATTACATTGTAAATAATGTAATAGACTTAATGAGACATAGGTGAATAACACTAAAATAACAATAATACAATAAGCTAATCTATAAAAATAAACATCAAAATAAAACAAATGGTATCATATGTAGGTTATCTATAGGTTATCCTATTATTAGGTTATAAGTTATATAACTAGAATATGAAGTTTTTAACTGGAGTTAAATGTATTATATTAGGTTGTAATACAACGTTGATCATTAAATAATATTTTATTGTCGATTCCATCCCATGCGTTTCTTCATTTCCATAAGTCCACGAAGTTTTATTATCTCTGAGTGGTGGATAACTAAATGATAGGTAAGTAACGTGGACGGCAAAATTTAGTAGATTAATTAGATAATAATTGAGCGAATAACTATATATATATATATATATTTATAATTATATTTCTAAATTCAAAATATATGGGGGTGTTTGGGTTTGGTTTTGGTTTCGATTTTATATTTATACATGTAATCTATACATAGATAAATATGAGTAGATACAGTTATGCTAATAATATTTTACAGATAATTTTTAAAAAAACTTAAAAATCTTATAATTCCATCATAATTTATAATTTATATTATATATTTAATAACTATCCTACCATAAATTATTTTAATTTTATTATTTATCAATTCAACTTTATTAAATTTAAGAAATGATATGAATATAAAAGTATTTATAAATTGTATATAATACATTTAAAATGTGTATTAAATAGAAATGAGATTAAAGAGTAATATTAATGTTTTATGGTTTTATAATTTATAATATACAATTTATTTTTTAAGATTATATATAGTCTCTTTTAAGATTTTCACAAAATTAGAAAATTACAGATCGTTCTTCTTTTTATATAGTATTACCTAACACAATTTGTAGTCCATATTTTATAAAATTATCATTATTAATTAGTTTTGGTTTAACTATTTTCAATGATAATATAATAGAAAGGATGCTATTGTATAACCTTTGTTAGAAATTAATTTGAAGTTTAATTGGCCGGGGAAGTACATGGATGTTAGATGTCATATAATATCGTGTGAAGTGTGTAATATGTGTAAATTGGGAGATGGGAAGGTCGAAATGGGGAGGTTAAGAGCAGATAAATCATAGATTTAATATATATATATATATATATATATATATATATATATATATATCGATTTTGTAACAGTAGATAACTCAACAGATGGATGGGAAAATATGTTAGTTATAAAAGGTTGTTATACAAAATTCTTAAAAAGCAATACCGATTAGTAATAAGTTAGCAAAACTGTGGTCAAAATATTAATGAATGAATGGTTTTTCCATTTTGGTATACCGAATAGAATACATTCGGATGTGGGTAGGAATTTGGTTTCTGCGGTAGTGAGAGAAATATGTAGTAGTTGTTGGTATTAAACGTAGTAAAACGACTCCATACCATCCGATGGGCAATGGTCAAATCGAAAGGTTCAATATAACACTATTGGGGCTGATTATAACGTTATCTAGGGAAGAACGGGGAAAATGGCCAATATATTTGAATAAGTTGATACAAACTTATGATACAATGCCGCATACCTCGACAGGTTATAGTCCGTATTATTTGATGTTTGATAGAGAAGATAGGATATATCGGTATACTTATATATCGGTATATTGGTATACCAACTGGGGAAACTCTAGTAGGACAGGGGTAATAATGACATATTAGGTAAGAGATATAAATAATAAATACATAAAAGTTAGATATAAGGTAAATAAATCATTAGAAGGGTAGGATAGCATAACGGTAGAGCGAGAGCGTTAAAGTTATAAGTAGAGATTTGGTGAGGATTAAATAAAGAATGTTAGGTTGAAGAAAATTATCGAGATTATATTCAGAGAAATGTAAGAATATTGAATTGTATGAGATTAAAAAAATGTATAATTTATTATAATATATATTATATATAAAGAATACATACAAAAAAAATGTATTGTTTTGTTATTTTATTTTGGTGGAGTCCTTTCATTCCATCAAGAACTTATTTGAAGTTTTCGCTTATAACCATATGGCTCTAATGTCACTTCGAAGCCGATCTCATGTTAAGGAATCCATAGTTATAACGATAGCATATCATTTATTTATGCAGAATTATATAAAATCACTTCTGAATATTATTTTAAGATCTATTTTAATGGTCCGGATGGGGCTTAAACCCAACCCGTGTCCTACTGCTTGTGTGTCTGACATATTGTTCAGCCGAGCCACAATGGCAGTTTAATGCTTTTGTAAGATAATATATGATAGTCTAATTATAATAATTATTATTAGAAAACTAGTCCTTTTTATATCTTTACAAGTATAAAATACTGGTGTATCAAGAACTAAAGAAAAGTAAATTTTACATTTGAATTCATTTGATTAAAATGTTCATATAATGTAATTGAAAATACAGTATTAATTACCAAAGCCCAAGGGCTTTGGTATTACTATTAATGTGAAAGTAACATATAAATGGTAAATTATATTAATTAAATACATAAATGAATAATTACTATATTTACGGAAATATTTAAATTTTTTATAGGATTATGAATCTAATAATAGGATATCCTATACCAATATATTAACATAATAATATCCCATCTGATAGTTTTAAACTGTGTATAATAATAAAAATTATGATGAAGATGATGATAGCTTGAGATGAACAGACCCAACCCTAGGATTAGCTCGCTTGAAACTCCCGAATATAGCGGGCATCGCAAGGTGTTTTGGGTCTCGGGATAGATTAAAAACATTACAAGGTGGTTAGAAGGTTATCGAGAATAGAACGTACGGTATTCTCCGCCTGTATCGCATATAGTAAATCCTGTTCGATGAAGCTGAATTATATCTTAAGTATGATGGGTATATGCATCAGTGTTTAAAGATGTACGCTTTAATAGAGAAATATTATAAAAATAATAAACATAATTGTAAATATTTAATTTATATTATTACATAAAACTTATAATAAATATGGTTCTAAACTAAGTGGTAATAATATTACCAAAGATTTTGCGAAGCAAAGATATAACACTCCCTATGCATGCAACGTAATTTAGTTATAGCCCCAACCGCTGCTAGCAGTAGTATCGAAATCACTGAAATATATTTAGGTTCGGCTCTGTTTGCATACAACAATGTTTTCATTGCTCTATTAAATTACATGCAATATAAATTAGCTTTTACTCACTAAATATATACTTATAGCATTTAAAACATACATATCATATTTGTTTGTTATATATTAGTAATGAACACTTAGTTTTCATCATATAAATATTAATTTAAAGCATATTATTTAACATTTTAAAAGTGTATAGTTAAATACGAATTTACATTATAAACAACGCATAGTTCCTAAAAGTAACCCGCTATAGGTGGCACCAGGGTATTTTGTATACAAATTCGAATTACACGATTTCGCGTAAGTGTTATATCTTTCCTTCGGAAAATCTTTGATATTACTGTAAGTTTTAGTTTTATCATCATTTGTATGATTTCATTTCAAATACACTGATATTAATATAGGTCAGTAAGTTTATAAGTATACTGGTATACATGCCTATGATAACCTATAATTATATATCTTAATCTTAAGATAATTTATATGGCATACATATAAAATCATGAATAAATATATAGTCATACTATTATGCTGATGTAACATACGCTATCGTATAGATAGATCACACTATTTAACGTACACATCAGACTTACCTGATCATGAAGTCGATGCTAGAGAATATTGTGGACGCTTTAGACTACGTAGACAATGAGCACCTAAGCCAGCAGTCGTGTTCCTAGTTTCTGTACAAAGCTTGATGTCCTTACATATGTCCCCTCCAGGCCCGTAGCCACGGGGGAGGCCTGCGGGGGCAAGGCCCCCCTGTGATCAGGTAGGCCCCTAAAACTTGTTTCACATTAAGTTTCTTTCATATAGTATTTACTAGATATTCAATTATATTTATATTTTTATTTATAATTATATTTATATTATATTTATTTATTAGAATGTATGTATGATAGTTATATCAATTATAGTGAGGATCCAATTCAGTATTTATATTTTGATAAAATATTTTCTAAAATTATGGTAAATATTAAAAATAAATTTTAATAATTTAATTGTAATTAATTAATAGTTACCCTATCATGAGCAAACAAATACAAACAACTATTTGGTTTTATAACTAAAATAGGAACAGACAAATTAATAGATCACAGAATAGAAGTAACAGAATCAAATATCCAACCAACCCCAAACCTAAATATATAATAACCTAACACTACAAAATATGAAGAAACAAAATTTTAATTATCATTCTTCTTATCTCGGAAATATTTGTCCTAAACGTACAAGTGGTAGATTACCCGGAACATCTTTTGGAAATAAAATAAGAAGATGTACCGATAATATGTATACATATGTATACATATGTATACATATACCTATATATATATACAAAATAAAGCAAATTTAATTTATATCCATTTGCAGATTATAGTACTTTCACAGTAAGTGCACCATGGTTACTACAATTGGAATTCCGCAACGGAAAAAGAAAATGTTTTGATAAATAGTCCCAAATTGGGACTCCCAATCATGTGATTTCTTCTATGAATCGCATAAAAGATTCAACTGTTGATTGAATGCACTCTTCTAAAAAGTATTCTTTTCAACTCTTCAATTATAGATCAGTACGAAATAAAGTTAATTTGATTACACAATTAATTATTGATTCTAAATTTTCTATATCTGCAATTACTGAGACCTGGCTAACTATTGATGATTCTGATCTAGCTTCCCAACTGACCTCTGATTATTGTTAAGTATTAATACTAGAAATTGCTTGCTAATAGGTCTACATCACATCATCGTGTGGCCAAACTATGTTATTCTCATCTGAACTTAAGATAACAAACAGTTTTTTTCATCATCTATCCCATGTTTCTCTTCATATAAAATTCTGATCTGTAATATTCAGTTTCCATCATTATTTACCATTGTAATATTACTTATCTACCGTTCACCTTCATCTAGCCTATTTCTTAGATGACCTTTTTTCTTTTTTAGAATCTTTCACATAAGTTAACAATGTTATACTTGGTGATTTTAATATTCAAATTAACAATGCAAAATCATGCTTCCTTATCTCTGAATGAAATTATATTTAAGTATTCCATGACGCAACATGTTTGCTTTAATACTAACACTAATAGTAATACTATTGACTTTGTTTTGTATTTATCTGATTCTAAATTAATTTTATATCCCTCAAAACTCTCTAATATCTATCACTTTGCCATATTATTTGATTTGAACTTGAAGGTGATACAAATTAATCGATATTATATAGGTCGTTCTATATATATATAGTTCGTTTCGGAAAATCTCCTCTATTGATAAAACAATGTGTATTAACTTTCTATTCCATCAACTTAACAACATTATATCTTTTGATTTGTCTACACTTTTTGATTATTTTAATTTGGCATTATCTCAGTCGCTTGATATTTCTGTACCCTCCATTACTCTTATCAACTGATTTATATAAGTTTCCCTGGTTTAATATTGAGTTTGTTAACTCGAGGCAACTTCTTCGTAGACTTCAATATAAATATGCATCGTCTAAACTTGAATTGATCTTATTGCCTGTAAAGTTTTGATCGCTTTATAAGAAAAAACTTTTCTCTACCAAATCTTCATACTTCACTGATATGCTCGGTATTTATGGAACATCTTCTAAGCAAGCTTATAAATTATTTTCCACCTTAGTAGGTAAAACGCAGACCAAGCATCTACCTGACCAACCTGATTCAGTTATTTATTCCTTGTTTACCAATTATTCCAATACAAAATATATAGTATTATCAATGTACTTCCAGACATCAACTCAGCACGACTGAATCTCAATTTAACATCCACGTGGTAGAGTACTCTGAATCATTGGTCATGATATACACTTACCACACATGACTTTGTACTCTCTCCGATGACATCCTTGAAAACTATTTCTCCACTTAATCCTATTTCACCTAATCTACTTTGTTCATTATCACCATATTTTATTGGAATTATCACTGAAATCATTCATAGAGCTCTTATATTATCTATTGTTCCACACTCAATGAAATATTTATAGATTATTGAGATTTTAAAAAACTACTCTTGACCAATCTAATTTATCAAGTTATCATCTAATATCCCAGTTATCATCCATAACTAAGACCTCATAACGAGTTGTGGCCAATCAACTTATTAATTACATTAGTATCAATGCTATTATTGATAAATATAAAAATGCGTATCCTTCTCATCGTAGTACCGACACTGCCGGCAGTAAGGGCCCTTACTTTAATCATTAATGATATTGTCATATCTTTCGATAATAAAGCCCATGCTATCTCGTACTACTATACTTGTATAGTGCTTTTGATACTTTCAACACACTATTATTTCCATTAGACTTAATGAAATTAATTTACATGGTCATTTCCACAATTTGTTTATGTATTATGTTTCATCTAGAACATCTTCGGTGAAGATTAACACCTCTTTATCTCCTACGTATGTTAACATATATGTATACATGGTATTACAGTGGAATAATTCCACAAGGATCTGTTCTTGGCCCTATATTGTTCATTATTTATATTCTTTCTATAAATTAAATGTTTCACAAATATCCTAATATCATAATATTAACTATTATCTTTATGCCGATGATCTTCATATATATAGAAATTTCCTAGTTCTAGTGATTCTAGTCTGATTCAAATGTCTATGTTTAATTGTATTACTTATCTCACTCATTTGTTCTCTCATAACTCCATTTCCTTAAATATGACTAAAACTGTTACTAGCATATTCTCTAGACATAGTTCTCCTCTATCAATCACTAATCATTTTCAACTATATCTTCCAACTTAATAATTTATAACAACCATCGGTTTCACTCTCTCCCCTAGACTTCTCTCCACAAATTAATAATATGATATTCACTACTAATTATTTTCTATATAATATTAGAAAATATCGTTATAAGCTTACCTTTGCCATGACTAAATGTTTAATTCACTCGCTTGTATTCAGTAGACATATCTATTGCTGTTCAATATTGTATAATTTACCTGTTAACCTAATGTATAAACTCAAGCGTATTCAATGTCGTGCTATACGTGTATTATTTAAACTAAACTTTGACTCAATAGTAAATATATCTGATTTACTGAGATCAATAGGCTGGCTTAAGTTTAGATATATTTGTAAACACGGGTTATTGTGTATTGCGCATAAGGCTATACACCTCGGATTTCCTGAATATCTAACTCAATCTATTATTATTCAGAGTTATAACAGATCTAGTCGGAAGTTCTATATCATGAAATTGGTGCAACGCTCAACATATTTGACCTACTAATACTAGGCTAGTATAAATCAGATGTCTTGGTTTTTGCTCCGAAAAGCTTGAATTCACTGCTATATGATATTCGCTGTACTACATCGCTTTCATTGTTTAAGGGTCCTCATAAATCATTGTAATTCGTCTATTTTGTTATAATTTTTAAAATTTATTTTAGTTTTTGTTTTTTATTATCTAATGACGCCTATAATCTCCATGTGTTTTTGAAATCATAATAAACTATATTTTATTTTTTATATTTTATTATATGCATATAAAGTTATATTTATGTAGTGTATAATATACACACACGTTGTATACCCTGTGTAATTCACATTGTTCATCAATATAAGTAATATAGTATACTAGTAAATTGATATTAAAGTAAACTGATATTATAACTAGTATGTTAGTTTATAATCTAGTTTAAAATATATATATTCATTACATTTTAGTCTTACAATTTGTTGGGGCCTTTCCCCCCTCCCTGGTATACATGTCTGGCTACGGGCCTGGTACCCTCTACACTTAGTCATGCCGTGAAGTATTGTAGTGATTGTATTACCCTTACTTTATTTATAAATAAATAATTAAAAAAGATCTTAATAATAAGTGTCAACTTTGCATTCAATAAGTGAATATTTTTATTAATAACTTATTCTTCATTTGTTATATTGAATGTTATATCTAAAGATATTCATAATGGTAATGTATGCGCTATTGACTTCAATAAATACACCTCTATAATATTAACATTACATATATCTAATTCTTAAGAAGTAATATATGATATTCCTTAATATTATCAAATATATATATATAACTTGATATGATATGATATGCCTTCACTCATTATAGATGAGGTTATTTGTAGTAAATATCATTTTTAAAACTCTAGAATATACTTCATAGAATAGAAACTATATAATCTAAATTCTGTATTTTGTAATCATTTTTTGTTAACTTATAATGTGTAGGTATCCTTCCTAGATATTTTTCATTGAATTCTACAAATTTCTATATTCTAATTATCTGCATATTTATTTTCACCAACATAATTTTATTTATTTTTTCTAATCTAATATTATTTCTATCTTTTTATTAGGCAAATAATGAAATCTCTAATCACTAATCTCCTAAATATTAATGATCTATCAGATAAGTATTTCCGAACTATACTAAGAATCCCTCAAGGTGAATTTATCTCCCTAAGTGTAATTTATACTATTATTTATATGTGAAGTACTAGGTTTACAACTTGACTAACCAGAGATAAATAGCTCACATTAAAATATGATATGATAGTGATAGAGACATAACTACATATAACTAATATTCAGATTTATGTTGGTTTAACAAGTATCTATTACCCATTAACATTAATAATACAGAGATCTAATATATGTAAATTGAGAAAAAATCAAATTTTAAAGGTCAACAAAAAATAATTAAATAATTCATAATAAATAAATATATTATACAAATTTATCTTATTATGACTCATATTATTGTCAGGTGGGTTTTCCAGATATATTATAATATTATGCATAGTTTATAGCAATCAGTTTATGTAAAGTGTAAATTATCTAGATAAAATATCAAATAAGTAAAATATTAGATACAAATTTAAACCACTCATTAAAGTTTTTATAATAAAATTGATTAGGTTGTTATATTTTAATATTTATATCAAAATAGCACTTACATTATATCTAAATTAATCTTTAGATGTGATTATGATATTGATGTAGGCACTAATATAGTTGTTTAATAATTCAGATAAAGATCTATGGATAGATTAAGAATTAAAGTTTTTATTTACTTATATTATAATAATTTTATTTCTTTTATTAATTAATAATAATTTATTATAATAAATACTAATTATATAATTTGATACATTTAGGATGAAAGTACGAATGAAAATAAATTAAAGTGCACAGAACTGTGATCTATGAATATAATCCATTTACAATTAAGAATATATTAAGTAAATTAATTAAGTATTTTATATAATTTAAAAAATAATCTAAATTAACTTATTTCATTTTTTTATACTCAGAAAAATGTTATAGTAAAATAAAGCGTTTACATTTCAATTAAAACACTAATGTTAAATATATTTTTTAAATATGGATACAATTTTTTAATATCTAAAAATGTTGAGATGATAATTTAAATTTAAACTAATTTATATAATCATGTTAGGTATAAGTAAATAACAAATTTATAGAATAATAAATTTATTAAATTATAAATTCCCAAACATTGATTTTTAAATAAATATGTCAAAGTTCATATAATTTAACATTATCAGCATAAGTATTATTGGAATTCATTATTAAATATTAATTAAAAATCAATTATACGAGATATATAATATAAGAAAATAACAATAATAGTTTCGTAAATATAGCATCGTTTTACAGCTCAATTTTCATCAATATTCAGTATATGTAGATCAGAAGCTTCCTATAAATATATTGTTATTATTACGTCATTAATTTAATAATATTCATTAAAAATAATGTGAATTTTTTTAAAAACAAAATATTATATATATTAATGAATAATGAAATAATATCAAATTAATTAAAAATATTATAACTATTTGATTTAAAATATTATATATATTAATGAATAATGAAATAATATCAAATTAATTAAAAATATTATAACTATTTGATTATAAATCTAATACAATAATGTTATTATTTAAGTATTTTCTTTGAAATTTAGAAAGTATGATTATTTTTATTTTAAAAATAATAAAAAAATATCAATGGTAATTATTAAAAATAATATAATTATTTGCTAATATATTACCTAATGGTGAGAGAAGTTATTGTGAACGTTAAAAATATTTTAAAAACTTATATAGCTATCAAAAAAAATTAAAATGCAGAAAATTTAATTATAAGAATGATGATTATTTATTATCCATTAGTAATAACAAATTAAATTTGTTTAATAGTTATCGAAAAAAAATGTGCTTTACATTATTTTTCAGATAAGTATTAAATAAATGTGAAGTAAATATAATATATAATGTATCTGATTAAATATATAATATTTTAAAACATTGCCTGTAACTGAGCTAGTATATACGATATATCGACTACATTACCCAAATAGGAGTATTTCATCTAAATTAAACAGACAATTTTATTAAGTGGGAAATAGATTGAATAATAATAATACTTTAATTGTAAATCCTTAACATTTTTGTATCAATCCATAACCTTAATTATTTTTCATATGAATGGGTTGATGAAAACAAATATAGATGTAATATTATTTTTAATGTAAATTCACTTATTTTTAAAAATAACAACCATTCTATACAATATATTAACACTTATAAATCTATAGATTATCTAATAATCATATGGTGGGTGGGTTTTATGTTTTCAGTTTATACATTCTAGTTATTGACTTTTTACTAGCTTTATCAACCGAGCATATATGATTGCATGTATGTCAAGTAGACTAAAGTACGTATTACAAATAGATATTAACCAGGTCATATTTCCATATCGACTGCATTCTTAACGATATATAGAGGTTTTTTTTTTAACTTCAGGATTCAGCTTCAGTATTACAAATAGATATTAACTAGGGTCATATTTCCATATCGACTGCATTCTTAACGATATATACAGGTTTTTTTTTTAACTTCAGGATTCAGCTTCAGAATTTCGTAGAATCACCATTGTATACCTGCACACACACATATATATATATATAGTGTATATATATACAATAAAGTGGGTATGAGAATATTAAAAGGGACGTAATAGATGTATAAAAATATAGAAAGATGGTAGGAATATTATACAGAGGCAGACTCATTAGAAATGTGTGAAATAAACTACACGACTGCAGTATGACAGGGAGGTGTATGTATATATTACGTATTATGCATAGATTAAAGTTCACGCGGATGACCTATAGGCTATAGCGATATGTAAGAGGTCATACGCGGTTACTAACGGCATTACATAGATGTCATGTAGATAGGTAACCATGTATGCTTGCCATGTTGTTACTTTTTGATGTATATCTTCTTCAATATTTGCTATGCTTCTTCAATAACAGTTTGTACATTTGAGTTATTGACCTTTTAGTAGCTTTAGAGTCTGAGTCCATATCTCTACGTATATTGTTTACGTTATATTTTATGTGCTTTATAAAAATAGTATAATGTTTACCTTTGTTATAATAAAAAAATAATGATTAATTCTAGATAAAATATAAGATATAATTATTATTAATACAACATATAGTTTTCATAATATTTATTATACTTTTATCTATAGATTAATCTTTATCTAATCTTTATCTATAAACATATCTTATAAAAAATAAGTGATAAAACATTTCGTGATATTAATTATATATATAACTACGAAGTATAAGTAGTGGACAGAAACCTATAAACGTTCTAGAAGTCCCTTTTTGTCAGCATGCCAACAGTTTAGTTATCACATTATTCCATATTGCTCCGTGTCCTTCAACATATCGATGTTCTCCAGTATATCTTCTGAAGATTCAGTAATGCGAATCCTTTCTCTTAAGCAATGTTCTTATATAACTCTAATAAACAGTATATATTTCAATGGGAGGTTTAATGTATGATTCCACGATGAACCCATGTTCCGTCGTCATCGAATTATACACTAGATTATCGGCGGGGTATTCATCGATTGATCCGTGATTTTACATATTTAAAATCTAATCTGTATGATATTAGCAATCTGTATCTGGTTTTTATATTTTTTGTAAAGTTTGAATTTTAGTAACGGCTTTCTTTCACCCGGCAATGTTGCGAGAGAAAAAACACATAAATGTAATATTATATAAGAAAAAATATATAGATATATATATATAAATTAATATATATGTATATATATATAAATATAAACAACATTTAATGTATTACGTAGACCATAACGAAATCAATAGAATTTTTTAAATTAGAGATTATTACATTTTTAATTTGTATAAAATAGAAATGTGATTAAATAGTAAAAATAATGTTTTATTATAATAATGTTCATTTTTAATAGTGATATTAAAACATTGTATTGCTTTGAATGAACCAAAACTTCTGAACTAATGTTGCGAACATTATTCTTGAAATATTTTTTCTAAATTTGAATACATTGAATATAATTCCTATATAATGAGTCTTCCCATAACACCAACTTCTCAATTTTATTTCATAGGGTTCCCTTAATTCATTGAGATGAGTTATTTACGCTACTTTAAAAAATATATATATTTAATAAATAATAAATTTGTATTTGACAATATTACTAATTATATTAATAATTAAATTAAATATTTCAATTATATATCATTTATATTACTTAATATGTTATTAATAACATTTTTATATTATATTTGACTAAATATTTACATTTATAATGATAAACACATTACCAGATACCAGATAATTATACTGTATATATTATAATGTATATTTTTAATCTTTCTATGTATTATAATTTATCTCTATAATAATCTCTTTTAGATATATTATATATAATTATGATTTATATATATTGATCAATTATAATTAATATACAGAATTTTAGATTTATAACTTTTAGTTATAATATCAAGTATATATAACTATAATATAATTAATGTATAATATTAATTGTAAAACTTATAAATTTATGATTCTAAGTGTTTTAATAATAAATATTATTTATATATTAATCTTAAAATATAGATGTTAAATATACTATTAAATATTAATAATAATATTATTAATAGATTGTTGAATATGTATTGCATTACCTTTTATTTAAGCAGGAGGAATTATACCGTGACCTTTCATTTCTTTCTTGTTATTTAGAAATACGTATTTTCTTCTTAGGTAAGCTGTACAAATAGTGAATTATTAATATAGGTTGTGTATCAAGTATTAGGTAAGTGCTGTGGTTTGTATGTAGTTTATCTGTCAGATGGCTATTTTATTGATATTTTAGATTTACATATCATTGAAATGATATAAGATTTAGTTCTATCTATATAGTTTGAATAGTTTCTATATTATTGAGATAAGGTATTTAATGTGGACATATTGACCTGTATATTATTATATTTGCTTATATAATTTTCTTATCTGGTCTATTATTTCTGATGTTTAGATATTTATTTCTAATAAAATCTTTATTATTTAATGGTGTTAAGACAATGAGTACTCAATATGCGTTGTACTTAGTGGGACAGCTGTAGTAATGATTGGATATTAATATATATTTTATTAGTATCGGTTGAGAACAATTATTATATGAAGATATAGGATATATTTTTAATAATCGCTACATTCCCATTGCATAATGAAAAAATGTTACTTACCAGTTCAAAAGAAGTTAATAACTCTGATGATATTTATATCATAGTCTTAAGATTTGTGAATCCATCCATAATGATTATATATCTTTATATGTTCTCTTATTAGTAGCATCCGTACGCATTTCATATAAGGCAATCGATGATTTACTATTTAGTAATGTTCCTGGGTCTTAAAATATTAAATTAATCAAATATATAATAAATATTTAATTTTGAAATTTCAAGGGTATTTTAGTAAATATTAATATATTAAAAAATAAATTAAATATTAATAAATATTAAAATATTAAAAATTCCTACGGATATTAAAAAAAACTGAATTTAGGTTAATCATTTTAGATACATTATTAATGAATTAATACCATATTTAAAATAGATATATAAATGATATTATAAATCTAAACCTTGGGTTTTTACATATATCCATGAAGTATTTCTTTTAGTTGAGTCATTAGATCATGAATATAATAACAATGTCAGATAATTAATATTCTTTCAAAAATAATTAATGAAGAAAAAAATTATAATTTTATAATAACAAATAGTATTAAGAATTTTATTATAAGTACAGTTCATATAATAATCTATTTTATCATAATAATCCTAGTAAAAATTGCAAATATTAATATATAATAGAAGAAACAATATCATTATATATAATATTATATATTATTACTTGTTTTATGTGATAATTTGCTATCAGTTGTTATTAAACTATGGGTCATGAGTCATGACTCATGACTAAGCCGAGTTAATATGGGCTCAAATACAAAATAAAATCAAAAAGACAAAAAAAATTATTTTATGCTTTTTATTTTAGGATTTTTGATTTTAATAATTACATTTAAATTATAGGTATATTTTTTAAATAATTAAAAATATACAAGTCATATACAACATACAATACAGATATTATTCAATATAAATCATTTTAAAAATTAGAATAATTTTCAAATTTGTTTTGCGAAGTATAATTATTTCTTATTATTTATATGTTTAAAAATGAAAATATATATTATTGAATATTTTATATTAACATGCTTATTATATAAAAAATATATATAATTAAATATATGATTTATTCACCCGGCTACTATCATTATATCTGATTGCAACGAGACAATCGTTAAACCCCAAACGAAATACGACATCAATCGGCTCGTGTTCTACAATTTGATGGACCTATCCACGAAGCATGGCTACAGCGGAGACCCGACCGTAGCCCTTATGCTCGAGTACCTCGATAGCAACCATTCCGTAAAGACTGACGACGAACGAGAATACAACATAGGACTGATAGACTTCATGAGAAGACGACTAGATTACGCGAATTCGGATGAAAAAGAATTTGGAACCTCGTCGATGTGAACAGTGGAAAGTGTTAATGTGTACACAGGGTTAGTCACTAACACTGTTAGTGTATGGACAGTGTTAGTGCACTAACACATGTGTGGACTTTTTATTTCAACACCTTATACCAATCGGCCCTTTTTAGGGCCACCCAAATCCAACAATGTTTATAGTTTCATTTATACTTATAATTACTATTAATCAACGATTAAATAATACATAACTTCTATTGGTACCTCGTCTAAAGCGACGAAAACTATAATATCGTATCTTCTAATATCAGTAATTTTATTCAGTATATATATAAGTAACCAAGCAATTCATTTAATGTGCATGTATACTCTACATTCAATAGTAATAGATATTGTGTACATTACGTACTAGTAATAATAATATATTTTTTATGAAGTTTCTGTAGGGGACGTGAGGGGGTTTTGGTCAACTAATATTGGTCACTATATTACTTATTTAATATATAAATATATAATTTATTATAATAATTAATTAAATAGGTAATTTTAAAAATACTATATAATCTACACTACATACTAAATAATAGACCAAATGTCATTTTCCAAAAAGTTCAAAAATACCCAAATATAAGGCGTATCAGTCCAGCATATGGGAAAACCTGTACGAAATGTGGAAGAAAAAATCACTTTAAAATAATGTGTAAGTCGAAGGTAACGGAAAAAGTGCCAAGTGTATTTACGATAAGCATGAATGTAAATAACGTAAAGACAATAGACCAATTACCAAAGTGTGAAACTATTACACTCACAACAGAGTGGGGAACTCTGATAAAATTCCAGATAGACAACGGAGCGGCAGTAAACATAATACCAATATCAGCTAACGTTATATGGTGTTACAAGCATGGATTCCTTATTGGTGTGCTATTAAACGCGGAATTCAACAGATACTTTAATTTGGAGACCCCTTTCGATTTTAATAATACCAATATCAATCTATGAAACAGCTAGCAAAGATTACAAACACAAAGAGATAAAACCCTCAACAACGAAATACATCACAGCATTTGGAGGAACAAACTGGAATGTAAGAGGTGAAAGGATAATAGTTCAACGAAGAAATAAAAAATGTTTGTAAATATTGTTAAAATTAATCATCTAAAATTAGCTTAAAATTGAAAATTTAATATCAGGATTTGCAAATAAAGTAAATGCTTTTAATACTTTTATTTTACTTAATTTAGGAAATACTTATTACAACATTATTATATAAAGAATATATATAATTAAATATATGATAGAATTTTATAATCAATATCTCTCAATATATCCAATTATAATAATTATTATGAATAATACAAACAAATTATGATAATATAAATGATTTAATCGGCTGGTGTTCTACAATTTGATGGACCCGGCCACGAAGTGTGGCTACAGCGGAGACCCGACTGTGGCCCTTATGCTCGAGTACCTAGATAGCAACGACTCCGTAAAGACTGACGACGAACGAGAATACAACCTAGGACTGATGGACTTCATGAGAAGATGACTAGATTACGCGAATTCGGATGAAAAAGAATTTGGAACCTCGTCCGATGAAGAAATCGATGTGAACAGTGGAAAGTGTTAATGTGTGGACAGGGTTAGTCACTAACACTGTTAGTGTATGGACAGTGTTAGTGCACTAACACATGTGTGGACTTTTTATTTCAATCCCTTATACCAATCGGCCCTTTTTAGGGCCACCCAAATCCAACAATGTTTATAGTTTCATTTATACTTATAATTACTATTGATTTATTAATCGACGATTAAATAATACATAACTTCTATTGGTACCTCGTCTAAAGCGACGAAAACTATAATATCGTATCCTCTAATATCAGTAATTTTATTCAGTATATATATAAGTAACCAAGCAATTCATTTAATTTGCATGTATACTCTACATTCAATAGTAATAGTTATTGTGTACAGTACGTACTAGTAATAATAATATATTTTTTATGAAGTTTCTGTAGGAATAATACAAAACAAATTATTTAAAATTTTCCCTATATTACATATTTAATATATAAATATATTTAAATTGCTATATAGATTCTAAATAAATGACACATTTTGAAAATTGGAGAACTATTTAATGATAAAACTGATTAATAGTGGGAACAGTATCTTCCTAGGAAGCGCTATATATGCTATATATCCATATAAACATATACAATAGACGCATCCAATTATTCCCTTAAAATAGTTTCTAATAAAGATTATACAGTTTCATCCTATAATATTAAATTGAAAATGACTAAACCAAAAATATTTAAAAATTAGCATGGTAATATATGGTATAAATTAGTATCATTGAATACTATTATAAAATTAATATAATCTGAAATTTGTAGATTTTGTGAAAATTGAACAAGAGCAGAAAACCTGGTAATACTAATATAATATTAATTAATATTATATAATGGTATACCATGGTGTGTAATACATTACATTTTGTATATAATTATATATTTCTTATAGTAATTAATGACTATATTTGATGACTATCCACCTATAAATCTAGTAAGTAAATCAATTACTTCAGAAAATGGGTTCATCATAGAATCATACATTAAACCTCCCATTGATATATACATACAGTTTCTGTGCACTATCAGTATTTCGCACATATATATTGATACGAAGGTTGGAATCCAGCAGAGCGAAGTTATAGAGATTTTTAGTTTTTGTAATAAAAATACTGTGACAGTAAAGAAAGTTACAGTAAAGAGAGTGACAGTAAAGAAAGTGATAGTAAAGAAGAGGAGGTTTGTTCGCTCCGGAAGTGAAACCAAAGACTGCGACAGAAATATTATATATATTTATATATGTGTGTGCAGGTATACAGTGTCGATTCTGCACAAATCTGAACTTGAATCCTGAAGTACAGAAAACGGCTGAATGTATCGGGAAGTATGCTCATAACATAAACATAGTACTCGGGTTAATATATATTTGTAGTACGTACTCTAGTCCACCATGTAATCATATATGTAATCGTATATGCTAGGTTGATAAAGCTAGTAAAAAGTCAATAACTAGAATGTATAAACTGTTATGAAGATATTCTATATAAATCAAAAAGTTACAGTAGAAGAGAGTATGCAATTCATACTGAGGATAAAACATTTTGATAACATATTCGAAACTATAGTTAAATTAAGCAGTGACTATATATATATATTAATTTTATAAATATATATTTATACAATTTTTCTTATATAGGGGAAGGAATGGTAATTTGGCCGTTTTACTAATTTAATCATGAAATCTCTGTTAAAAATTCTAAAAATTTATAAATGTCACAAATACCATAATATAAGGCTTATATAATAGTATTATATATTATTATATAATATAAGTATCGGTATAGATTCATTATTGTCGGCAGGTAAGTTACTTAGAATCATAAGTACATTCTAGGACGTGTATAGGTATCTATATACAACTTATACTTCTTAGATGTGAGTCTAAAAGTGCCTCATTCTAAATATTTCTCTTGTATTAAACTCTATTATTTTAACAAAATCTTCCATAACTAACAAATAACACACTAATCCTACTGACATAAAACCTACTATGACTTTTAAAAAAATCCACTGTTGCATATAAAGAATAAGTCTATAACATGAGATGCAAATATAATCTACCAATTAAAGAATTTTCTGTGATATCATACTGATCTACTACATACCAATAGCATCACTTACACTAGTCTTTGACCATCTACTCCCAGAACCCTTATTAATAACATATTTTCTTATACAGTAAACAAAATATGTATTAATACATTATTGACTAAATATATATACTAATTAATTATATTATTTATAGTAATTACATAATAGATTATATCCTAATTTATATATATATATTAATACTTGTTATTAAAACTAATTATATTAATCAAATTTTGTTTGACATATTAAAATTATTTATCTTAACTTTCTAAATAATATATATATATATATATATATATATATATATATTTAATATATAAATAGTCATGTTAAAAATCTATAATATACTTATATTGAACTAAAAATATATAAAATTGTCCTAAATACATATTTACCCTCCTACACAACCGCCTACAGGTGGAGGACTCGCCATCTAATAACACCAACAATGAGGTGTTGGTATCGAACCCGGATAGTCATGACCTAGTCAAACAATATTTATCTTAACTTTCTAAATAATATATATATATATATATATTTAATATATAAATAGTCATGTTAAAAATCTATAATATACTTATATTGAACTAAAAATATATAAAATTGTCCTAAATACATATTTACCCTCCTACACAACCGCCTACAGGTGGAGGACTCGCCATCTAATAACACCAACAATGAGGTGTTGGTATCGAACCCGGATAGTCATGACCTAGTCAAACATTATTTATCTTAACTTTCTAAATAATATATATATATATATATATATATATATTTAATATATAAATAGTCATGTTAAAAATCTATAATATACTTATATTGAACTAAAAATATATAAAATTGTCCTAAATACATATTTACCCTCCTACACAACCGCCTACAGGTGGAGGACTCGCCATCTAATAACACCAACAATGAGGTGTTGGTATCGAACCGTATCGTATCTTAATCGTATATGCTAGGTTGATAAAGCTAGTAAAAAGTCAATAACTAGAATGTATAAACTGTTATGAAGATATTCTATATAAATCAAAAAGTTACAGTAGAAGAGAGTATGCAATTCATACTGAGGATAAAACATTTTGATAACATTTTCGAAACTATAGTTAAATTAAGCGGTGACTATATATATATATTAATTTTATAAATATATATTTATACAATTTTTCTTAAATAGGGGAAGGAATGGTAATTTGGCCGTTTTACTAATTTAATCATGAAATCTCTGTTCAAAATTCTAAAAATTTATAAATGTCACAAATACCAAAATATAAGGCTTATATAATAGTATTATATATTATTATATAATATAAGTATCAGTATAGATTCATTATTGTCGGCAGGTAAGTTACTTAGAATCATAAGTACATTCTGGGACGTGTATAGGTATCTATATACAACTTATACTTCTTAGATGTGAGTCTAAAAGTGCCTCATTCTAAATATTTCTCTTGTATTAAACTCTATTATTTTAACAAAATCTACCATAACTAACAAATAACACACTAATCCTACTGACATAAAACCTACTATGACTTTTAAAAAAATCCACTGTTGCATATAAAGAATAAGCCTATAACATGAGATGCAAATATAATCTATCAATTAAAGAATTTTCTGTGATATCATACTGATCTACTACATACCAATAGCATCACTTACACTAGTCTTTGACCATCTACTCCCAGAACCCTTATTAATAACATCTTCTTATACAGTAAACAAAATATGTATTAATACATTATTGACTAAATATATATACTAATTAATTATATCATTTATAGTAATTACATAATAGATTATATCCTAATTTATATATATATATTAATACTTGTTATTAAAACTAATTATATTAACCAAATTTTGTTTGACATATTAAAATTATTTATCTTAACTTTCTAAATAATATATATATATATATATATTTAATATATAAATAGTCATGTTAAAAATCTATAATATACTTATATTGAACTAAAAATATATAAAATTGTCCTAAATACATATTTACCCGCCTACACAACCGCCTACAGGTGGAGGACTCGCCATCTAATAACACCAACAATGAGGTGTTGGTATCGAACCCGGATAGTCATGACCTAGTCAAACATTAGTGTTTATTATTGATGTAAATGAATAGCGAATATTTTAATATTAATTAAACTATTCGGTTCAAAACAAATAGTATACGAAAAGTTTTGAAATATAACAAGTGAATAATTACTGAAAAATATAGTGAAATAAATACCGAATAGTAACTAACTATGTATAGCTACGATAGGGTAGGGATACGATAGGGATAATTCAGATAGGGCTAACTCAGATTGGGCTAACTACGATAGGGCTAATTCAGATAGGGTTAACTCCGATAGGACTTATTCAGATAGGGCTAACTCAGATAGGACTAATTCAGATAGAGCTAACTCCGATAGAGCTAACTTACATGTATTATTTATATATTAATTTCTCAATATTCGTTTTTTATAACATAATTAATTTAAATCAAATAAATAATATATTTATTATTTCTAAAATACACCTAGATCATGCAGTATTCTAATAATAACTCATAATTCTCAACTATCCGCACATACACCTGGCCAAAACGGTTAGTATATATATATGTTATATTATTATTAGTATTTTATTCTTTATTAGATATATATGAAAAGAAAAACTAGCTTATTTTATAAAATTAAGATACAAATAAAACATAAATTTAATAAACTTTTAATTTACTTATATTTATTACTTTTTTTCAAAAAATGATTTAATTTGTTTTCGATAAATTTGGTATTTTTTCGATAAATATTTTTGTATACAATTTAATATTAGATATATATTTTTAACCATATTATAAATATTTGAATTTTATAAATAATTATACTTATGTAGATAATTAAATAATAAAATTGGGAATTGAAATCTGAGCATTAGTTAATATGAACTGTAGTTAAAACCTGCATTATTAAATATAAATATTGCATATTGAATAATTTAATAAATGAAATATAGTATATATATATATTCAGTATATATATAAGTAACCAAGCAATTCATTTAATGTGCATGTATACTCTACATTCAATAGTAATAGTTATTGTGTACAGTACGTACTAGTAATAATATATTTTTTATGAAGTTTCTGTAGGGGACGTGAGGGGGTTTTGGTCAACTAATATTGGTCACTATATTATTTATTTAATATATAAGTATATTTAAATTTCTATATAGATTCTAAATATATGAGACATTTTGAAAATTGGAGAACTATTTAATGATAAAACTGATTTATAGAGGGAACAGTATTTTCCTATATATCCATATAAACATATACAATAGACGCATACAATTATTCCCTTAAATTGTTTCTAATAAAGATTATGCAATTTCATTCTATAATATTAAATTGAAATTGACTATACCAAAAATATTTAAAAATGACCATGGTAAAATATGCTTTAAAATAGTATCATTGAATATTAATATAAAATTAATATAATCTGAAATTTATAGATTTTGTGAAAATTGTACAAGAGCCGAAAACCTGGTATACCATTATATAATTGATATAATATGTGATGCATTAAATTGTGTATATAATTATATATTTATTATAATAATTAATTAAATAGGTAATTTTAAAAATACTATATAATCTACACTACATACTAAATAATAGACCAAATGTCATGTTCCAAAAAGTTCAAAAATACCCAAATATAAGGCGTATCAGTCCAGCATATGGGAAAACCTGTACGAAATGTGGAAGAAAAAATCACTTTAAAATAATGTGTAAGTCGAAGGTAACGGAAAAAGTGCCAAGTGTATTTACGATAAGCATGAATGTAAATAACGTAAAGACAATAGACCAATTACCAAAGTGTGAAACTATTACACTCACAACAGAGTGGGGAACTCTGATAAAATTCCAGATAGACAACGGAGCGGCAGTAAACATAATACCAATATCAGCTAACGTTATATGGTGTTACAAGCATGGATTCCTTATTGGTGTGCTATTAAACGCGGAATTCAACAGATACTTTAATTTGGAGACCCCTTTCGATTTTAATAATACCAATATCAATCTATGAAACAGCTAGCAAAGATTACAAACACAAAGAGATAAAACCCTCAACAACGAAATACATCACAGCATTTGGAGGAACAAACTGGAATGTAAGAGGTGAAAGGATAATAGTTCAACGAAGAAATAAAAAATGTTTAATACGTCTACCAATTCCACTCAATACTTGTTAGAGCAGCTAGTGTAGAACTAGGCTGTATAAAAATACTAGACAATGACGAACGATACAAACAAGTAAACCAGATAAAAGAGAAGAACTTAATAATAGAAGATATAATCAATGAATATGAAGATATATTTAATGGGACGGTTGGCAAACTAGAGAGTAACGTCAACATCAAATTTCTATAAATATATATATATTTTTTTAATGAATGTTTTTTTAAAAAGTATACCACAATAAATTATATTTAAATATATAATAACAAATTTTATATTAACATACTTATTATTTATTTGTATATTTATTTATATACGTAGTAATTATCTATTTTCTTTGATAAATAAATATTGTTAAAATTAATCATCTAAAATTAGCTTAAAATTGAAAATTTAATATCAGGATTTGCAAATAAATTAAAGGCTTTTAAAACATTTATTTTACTTAATTTAGGAAATACTTATTACAACATTATTATATAAAGTATATATATAATTAAATATGTGATAACATTTTATAATCAATATCTCTCAATATATCCAATTATAATAATTATTATGAATAATACAAACAAATTATGATAATATAAATTATTTAATCAGCTCGTGTTCTACAATTTGATGGACCTATCCACGAAGCATGGCTACAGCGGAGACCCGACCGTGGCCCTTATGCTCGAGTACCTCGATAGCAACCATTCCGTAAAGACTGACGATGAACGAGAATACAACCTAGGACTGATGGACTTCATGAGAAGACGATTAGATTACGCGAATTCGGATGAAAAAGAATTTGGAACCTCGTCCGATGAAGAAATCGATGTGAACAGTGGAAAGTGTTAATGTGTACACAGGGTTAGTCACTAACACTGTTAGTGTATGGACAGTGTTAGTGCACTAACACGTGTGTGGACTTCTTATTTCAACACCTTATACCAATCGGCCCTTTTTAGGGCCACCCAAATCCAACAATGTTTATAGTTTCATTTATACTTATAATTACTATTGATTTATTAATCGACGATTAAATAATACATAATTTCTATTGGTACCTCGTCTAAAGCGACGAAAACTAAAATATCGTATCCTCTAATATAAGTAATTTTATTCAGTATATATATAAGTAACCAAGCAATTCATTTAATTTGCATGTATACTCTACATTCAATAGTAATAGTTATTGTGTACAGTACGTACTAGTAATAATAATATATTTTTTATGAAGTTTCTGTAGGAATAATACAAAACAAATTATTTAAAATTTTCCCTATATTACATATTTAATATATAAATATATTTAAATTGCTATATAGATTCTAAATAAATGACACATTTTGAAAATTGGAGAACTATTTAATGATAAAACTGATTAATAGTGGGAACAGTATCTTCCTAGGAAGCGCTATATATGCTATATATCCATATAAACATATACAATAGACGCATCCAATTATTCCCTTAAAATAGTTTCTAATAAAGATTATACAGTTTCATCCTATAATATTAAATTGAAAATGACTAAACCAAAAATATTTAAAAATTAGCATGGTAATATATGGTATAAATTAGTATCATTGAATACTATTATAAAATTAATATAATCTGAAATTTGTAGATTTTGTGAAAATTGAACAAGAGCAGAAAACCTGGTAATACTAATATAATATTAATTAATATTATATAATGGTATACCATGGTGTGTAATACATTACATTTTGTATATAATTATATATTTCTTATAGTAATTAATGACTATATTTGATGACTATCCACCTATAAATCTAGTAAGTAAATCAATTACTTCAGAAAATGGGTTCATCATAGAATCATACATTAAACCTCCCATTGATATATACATACAGTTTCTGTGCACTATCAGTATTTCGCACATATATATTGATACGAAGGTTGGAATCCAGCAGAGCGAAGTTATAGAGATTTTTAGTTTTTGTAATAAAAATACTGTGACAGTAAAGAAAGTTACAGTAAAGAGAGTGACAGTAAAGAAAGTGATAGTAAAGAAGAGGAGGTTTGTTCGCTCCGGAAGTGAAACCAGACTGCGACAGAAATATTATATATATTTATATATGTGTGTGCAGGTATACAGTGTCGATTCTGCACAAATCTGAACTTGAATCCTGAAGTACAGAAAACGGCTGAATGTATCGGGAAGTATGCTCATAACATAAACATAGTACTCGGGTTAATATATATTTGTAGTACGTACTCTAGTCCACCATGTAATCATATATGTAATCGTATATGCTAGGTTGATAAAGCTAGTAAAAAGTCAATAACTAGAATGTATAAACTGTTATGAAGATATTCTATATAAATCAAAAAGTTACAGTAGAAGAGAGTATGCAATTCATACTGAGGATAAAACATTTTGATAACATATTCGAAACTATAGTTAAATTAAGCGGTGACTATATATATATATTAATTTTATAAATATATATTTATACAATTTTTCTTATATAGGGGAAGGAATGGTAATTTGGCCGTTTTACTAATTTAATCATGAAATCTCTGTTAAAAATTCTAAAAATTTATAAATGTCACAAATACCATAATATAAGGCTTATATAATAGTATTATATATTATTATATAATATAAGTATCAGTATAGATTCATTATTGTCGGCAGGTAAGTTACTTAGCATGCATCATAAGTACATTCTAGAACGTGTATAGGTTTCTATATACAACTTATACTTCTTAGATGTGAGTCTAAAAATTCCTCATTCTAAATATTTCTCTTGTATTAAACTCTATTATTTTAACAAAATCTACCATAACTAACAAATAACACACTAATCCTACTGACATAAAACCTACTATGACTTTTAAAAAAATCCACTGTTGCATATAAAGAATAAGCCTATAACATGAGATGCAAATATAATCTACCAATTAAAGAATTTTCTGTGATATCATACTGATCTACTACATACCAATAGCATCACTTACACTAGTCTTTGACCATCTACTCCCAGAACCCTTATTAATAACATATTTTCTTATACAGTAAACAAAATATGTATTAATACATTATTGACTAAATATATATACTAATTAATTATATCATTTATAGTAATTACATAATAGATTATATCCTAATTTATATATATATATTAATACTTGTTATTAAAACTAATTATATTAATCAAATTTTGTTTGACATATTAAAATTATTTATCTTAACTTTCTAAATAATATATATATATATATATATATATATATATATATTTAATATATAAATAGTCATGTTAAAAATCTATAATATACTTATATTGAACTAAAAATATATAAAATTGTCCTAAATACATATTTACCCTCCTACACAACCGCCTACAGGTGGAGGACTCGCCATCTAATAACACCAACAATGAGGTGTTGGTATCGAACCCGTATAGTCATGACCTAGTCAAACATTATTTATCTTAACTTTCTAAATAATATATATATATATATATATATATATATTTAATATATAAATAGTCATGTTAAAAATCTATAATATACTTATATTGAACTAAAAATATATAAAATTGTCCTAAATACATATTTACCCGCCTACACAACCGCCTACAGGTGGAGGACTCGCCATCTAATAACACCAACAATGAGGTGTTGGTATCGAACCCGGATAGTCATGACCTAGTCAAACATTAGTGTTTATTATTGATGTAAATGAATAGCGAATATTTTAATATTAATTAAACTATTCGGTTCAAAACAAATAGTATACGAAAAGTTTTGAAATATAACAAGTGAATAATTACTGAAAAATATAGTGAAATAAATACCTAATATCAATCTATGAAACAGCTAGCAAAGATTACACACACAAAGAGATAAAACCCTCAACAACGAAATACATCACAGCATTTGGAGGAACAAACTGGAATGTAAGAGGTGAAAGGATAATAGAAGTTCAACGAAGAAATAAAAATGTTTAATACGTCTACAATTCCACTCAATACTTGGTAGAGCAGCTAGTGTAGAACTAGGCTGTATAAAAATACTAGACAATGACGAATGATACAAACAAGTAAACCAGATAAAAGAGAAGAACTTAATAATAGAAGATATAATCAATGAATGTGAAGATATATTTAATGGGACGGTTGGCAAACTAGAGTAATGTCAACATCTTCTATAAATATATATATTTTTTTAATGAATGTTTTTTAAAAAGTATACCACAATAAATTATATTTAAATATATAATAACAAATTTTATATTAACATACTTATTATTTATTTGTATATTTATTTATATACGTAGTAATTATCTATTTTCTTTGATAAATAAATATTGTTAAAATTAATCATCTAAAATTAGCTTAAAATTGAAAATTTAATATCAGGATTTGCAAATAAATTAAAGGCTTTTAAAACATTTATTTTACTTAATTTAGGAAATACTTATTACAACATTATTATATAAAGTATATATATAATTAAATATATGATAAAATTTTATAATCAATATCTCTCAATATATCCAATTATAATAATTATTATGAATAATACAAACAAATTATGATAATATAAATTATTTAATCAGCTCGTGTTCTACAATTTGATGGACCCGGCCACGAATCATGGCTACAGCGGAGACCCGACCGTAGCCCTTATGCTCGAGTACCTCGATAGCAACGACTCCGTAAAGACTGACGATGAACGAGAATACAACCTAGGACTGATGGACTTCATGAGAAGACGATTAGATTACGCGAATTCGGATGAAAAAGAATTTGGAACCTCGTCCGATGAAGAAATCGATGTGAACAGTGGAAAGTGTTAATGTGTACACAGGGTTAGTCACTAACACTGTTAGTGTATGGAGAGTGTTAGTGCACTAACACGTGTGTGGACTTCTTATTTCAATACCTTATACCAATCGGCCCTTTTTAGGGCCACCCAAATCCAACAATGTTTATAGTTTCATTTATACTTATAATTACTATTAATCAACGATTAAATAATACATAACTTCTATTGGTACCTCGTCTAAAGCGACGAAAACTATAATATCGTATCTTCTAATATCAGTAATTTTATTCAGTATATATATAAGTAACCAAGCAATTCATTTAATGTGCATGTATACTCTACATTCAATAGTAATAGATATTGTGTACATTACGTACTAGTAATAATAATATATTTTTTATGAAGTTTCTGTAGGGGACGTGAGGGGGTTTTGGTCAACTAATATTGGTCACTATATTACTTATTTAATATATAAATATATAATTTATTATAATAATTAATTAAATAGGTAATTTTAAAAATACTATATAATCTACACTACATACTAAATAATAGACCAAATGTCATTTTCCAAAAAGTTCAAAAATACCCAAATATAAGGCGTATCAGTCCAGCATATGGGAAAACCTGTACGAAATGTGGAAGAAAAAATCACTTTAAAATAATGTGTAAGTCGAAGGTAACGGAAAAAGTGCCAAGTGTATTTACGATAAGCATGAATGTAAATAACGTAAAGACAATAGACCAATTACCAAAGTGTGAAACTATTACACTCACAACAGAGTGGGGAACTCTGATAAAATTCCAGATAGACAACGGAGCGGCAGTAAACATAATACCAATATCAGCTAACGTTATATGGTGTTACAAGCATGGATTCCTTATTGGTGTGCTATTAAACGCGGAATTCAACAGATACTTTAATTTGGAGACCCCTTTCGATTTTAATAATACCAATATCAATCTATGAAACAGCTAGCAAAGATTACAAACACAAAGAGATAAAACCCTCAACAACGAAATACATCACAGCATTTGGAGGAACAAACTGGAATGTAAGAGGTGAAAGGATAATAGTTCAACGAAGAAATAAAAAATGTTTGTAAATATTGTTAAAATTAATCATCTAAAATTAGCTTAAAATTGAAAATTTAATATCAGGATTTGCAAATAAAGTAAATGCTTTTAATACTTTTATTTTACTTAATTTAGGAAATACTTATTACAACATTATTATATAAAGAATATATATAATTAAATATATGATAGAATTTTATAATCAATATCTCTCAATATATCCAATTATAATAATTATTATGAATAATACAAACAAATTATGATAATATAAATGATTTAATCGGCTGGTGTTCTACAATTTGATGGACCCGGCCACGAAGCATGGCTACAGCGGAGACCCGACTGTGGCCCTTATGCTCGAGTACCTAGATAGCAACGACTCCGTAAAGACTGACGACGAACGAGAATACAACCTAGGACTGATGGACTTCATGAGAAGATGACTAGATTACGCGAATTCGGATGAAAAAGAATTTGGAACCTCGTCCGATGAAGAAATCGATGTGAACAGTGGAAAGTGTTAATGTGTGGACAGGGTTAGTCACTAACACTGTTAGTGTATGGACAGTGTTAGTGCACTAACACATGTGTGGACTTTTTATTTCAATCCCTTATACCAATCGGCCCTTTTTAGGGCCACCCAAATCCAACAATGTTTATAGTTTCATTTATACTTATAATTACTATTGATTTATTAATCGACGATTAAATAATACATAACTTCTATTGGTACCTCGTCTAAAGCGACGAAAACTATAATATCGTATCCTCTAATATCAGTAATTTTATTCAGTATATATATAAGTAACCAAGCAATTCATTTAATTTGCATGTATACTCTACATTCAATAGTAATAGTTATTGTGTACAGTACGTACTAGTAATAATAATATATTTTTTATGAAGTTTCTGTAGGAATAATACAAAACAAATTATTTAAAATTTTCCCTATATTACATATTTAATATATAAATATATTTAAATTGCTATATAGATTCTAAATAAATGACACATTTTGAAAATTGGAGAACTATTTAATGATAAAACTGATTAATAGTGGGAACAGTATCTTCCTAGGAAGCGCTATATATGCTATATATCCATATAAACATATACAATAGACGCATCCAATTATTCCCTTAAAATAGTTTCTAATAAAGATTATACAGTTTCATCCTATAATATTAAATTGAAAATGACTAAACCAAAAATATTTAAAAATTAGCATGGTAATATATGGTATAAATTAGTATCATTGAATACTATTATAAAATTAATATAATCTGAAATTTGTAGATTTTGTGAAAATTGAACAAGAGCAGAAAACCTGGTAATACTAATATAATATTAATTAATATTATATAATGGTATACCATGGTGTGTAATACATTACATTTTGTATATAATTATATATTTCTTATAGTAATTAATGACTATATTTGATGACTATCCACCTATAAATCTAGTAAGTAAATCAATTACTTCAGAAAATGGGTTCATCATAGAATCATACATTAAACCTCCCATTGATATATACATACAGTTTCTGTGCACTATCAGTATTTCGCACATATATATTGATACGAAGGTTGGAATCCAGCAGAGCGAAGTTATAGAGATTTTTAGTTTTTGTAATAAAAATACTGTGACAGTAAAGAAAGTTACAGTAAAGAGAGTGACAGTAAAGAAAGTGATAGTAAAGAAGAGGAGGTTTGTTCGCTCCGGAAGTGAAACCAAAGACTGCGACAGAAATATTATATATATTTATATATGTGTGTGCAGGTATACAGTGTCGATTCTGCACAAATCTGAACTTGAATCCTGAAGTACAGAAAACGGCTGAATGTATCGGGAAGTATGCTCATAACATAAACATAGTACTCGGGTTAATATATATTTGTAGTACGTACTCTAGTCCACCATGTAATCATATATGTAATCGTATATGCTAGGTTGATAAAGCTAGTAAAAAGTCAATAACTAGAATGTATAAACTGTTATGAAGATATTCTATATAAATCAAAAAGTTACAGTAGAAGAGAGTATGCAATTCATACTGAGGATAAAACATTTTGATAACATATTCGAAACTATAGTTAAATTAAGCAGTGACTATATATATATATTAATTTTATAAATATATATTTATACAATTTTTCTTATATAGGGGAAGGAATGGTAATTTGGCCGTTTTACTAATTTAATCATGAAATCTCTGTTAAAAATTCTAAAAATGTATAAATGTCACAAATACCATAATATAAGGCTTATATAATAGTATTATATATTATTATATAATATAAGTATCAGTATAGATTCATTATTGTCGGCAGGTAAGTTACTTAGCATGCATCATAAGTACATTCTAGAACGTGTATAGGTTTCTATATACAACTTATACTTCTTAGATGTGAGTCTAAAAATGCCTCATTCTAAATATTTCTCTTGTATTAAACTCTATTATTTTAACAAAATCTACCATAACTAACAAATAACACACTAATCCTACTGACATAAAACCTACTATGACTTTTAAAAAAATCCACTGTTGCATATAAAGAATAAGCCTATAACATGAGATGCAAATATAATCTATCAATTAAAGAATTTTCTGTGATATCATACTGATCTACTACATACCAATAGCATCACTTACACTAGTCTTTGACCATCTACTCCCAGAACCCTTATTAATAACATATTTTCTTATACAGTAAACAAAATATGTATTAATACATTATTGACTAAATATATATACTAATTAATTATATCATTTATAGTAATTACATAATAGATTATATCCTAATTTATATATATATATTAATACTTGTTATTAAAACTAATTATATTAATCAAATTTTGTTTGACATATTAAAATTATTTATCTTAACTTTCTAAATAATATATATATATATATATATTTAATATATAAATAGTCATGTTAAAAATCTATAATATACTTATATTGAACTAAAAATATATAAAATTGTCCTAAATACATATTTACCCTCCTACACAACCGCCTACAGGTGGAGGACTCGCCATCTAATAACACCAACAATGAGGTGTTGGTATCGAACCCGTATAGTCATGACCTAGTCAAACATTATTTATCTTAACTTTCTAAATAATATATATATATATATATATATATATATATTTAATATATAAATAGTCATGTTAAAAATCTATAATATACTTATATTGAACTAAAAATATATAAAATTGTCCTAAATACATATTTACCCGCCTACACAACCGCCTACAGGTGGAGGACTCGCCATCTAATAACACCAACAATGAGGTGTTGGTATCGAACCCGGATAGTCATGACCTAGTCAAACATTAGTGTTTATTATTGATGTAAATGAATAGCGAATATTTTAATATTAATTAAACTATTCGGTTCAAAACAAATAGTATACGAAAAGTTTTGAAATATAACAAGTGAATAATTACTGAAAAATATAGTGAAATAAATACCTAATATCAATCTATGAAACAGCTAGCAAAGATTACACACACAAAGAGATAAAACCCTCAACAACGAAATACATCACAGCATTTGGAGGAACAAACTGGAATGTAAGAGGTGAAAGGATAATAGAAGTTCAACGAAGAAATAAAAATGTTTAATACGTCTACAATTCCACTCAATACTTGGTAGAGCAGCTAGTGTAGAACTAGGCTGTATAAAAATACTAGACAATGACGAATGATACAAACAAGTAAACCAGATAAAAGAGAAGAACTTAATAATAGAAGATATAATCAATGAATGTGAAGATATATTTAATGGGACGGTTGGCAAACTAGAGTAATGTCAACATCTTCTATAAATATATATATTTTTTTAATGAATGTTTTTTAAAAAGTATACCACAATAAATTATATTTAAATATATAATAACAAATTTTATATTAACATACTTATTATTTATTTGTATATTTATTTATATAAGTAGTAATTATCTATTTTCTTTGATAAATAAATATTGTTAAAATTAATCATCTAAAATTAGCTTAAAATTGAAAATTTAATATCAGGATTTGCAAATAAATTAAAGGCTTTTAAAACATTTATTTTACTTAATTTAGGAAATACTTATTACAACATTATTATATAAAGTATATATATAATTAAATATGTGATAAAATTTTATAATCAATATCTCTCAATATATCCAATTATAATAATTATTATGAATAATACAAACAAATTATGATAATATAAATTATTTAATCAGCTCGTGTTCTACAATTTGATGGACCTATCCACGAAGCATGGCTACAGCGGAGACCAGACCGTGGCCCTTATGCTCGAGTACCTAGATAGCAACGACTCCGTAAAGACTGACGATGAACGAGAATACAACCTAGGACTGATGGACTTCATGAGAAGACGACTAGATTACGCGAATTCGGATGAAAAAGAATTTGGAACCTCGTCCGATGAAGAAATCGATGTGAACAGTGGAAAGTGTTAATGTGTACACAGGGTTAGTCACTAACACTGTTAGTGTATGGACAGTGTTAGTGCACTAACACGTGTGTGGACTTCTTATTTCAACACCTTATACCCAAATCCAACAATGTTTATAGTTTCATTTATACTTATAATTACTATTGATTTATTAATCGACGATTAAATAATACATAACTTCTATTGGTACCTCGTCTAAAGCGACGAAAACTAAAATATTGTATCCTCTAATATAAGTAATTTTATTCAGTATATATATAAGTAACCAAGCAATTCATTTAATGTGCATGTATACTCTACATTCAATAGTAATAGTTATTGTGTACAGTACGTACTAGTAATAATAATATATTTTTTATGAAGTTTCTGTAGGAATAATACACAACAATTATGACAATACAAATTATTTCAAATTTTCCCTATATTACTTATTTAATATATAAATATATTTAAATTGCTATATAGATTCTAAATATATGACACATTTTAAAAATTGGAGAACTATTTAATAATAAAACTGATTTATAGTGGGAATAGTATATTCCTAGGAAGCGCTATATATGCTATATATCCATATAGACGCATCCAATTATTCCCTTAAAATTGTTTCTAATAAAGATTATACAGTTTCATCCTATAATATTAAATTGAAAATGACTAAACCAAAAATATTTAAAAATTAGCATAGTAATATATGGTCTAAATTAGTATCATTGAATACTATTATAAAATTAATATAATCTGAAATTTGTAGATTTTGTGAAAATTGAACAAGAGCAGAAAACCTGGTAATACTAATATAATATTAATTAATATTATATAATGGTATACCATGGTGTGTAATACATTAAATTGTGTATATAATTATATATTTATTATAATAATTAATGACTATATTTGATGACTATCCACCTATAAATCTAGTAAGTAAATCAATTACTTCAGAAAATGGGTTCATCATAATATGTGATGCATTAAATTGTGTATATAATTATATATTTATTATAATAATTAATTAAATTGGTCATTTTAAAAATACTATATAATCTACACTACATACTAAATGATAGATCGAATGTCATATTCCAACAAGTTCAAAAATACCCAAATATAAGGCGTATCAGTGTAGATGCATTTTTGTCGGCATATTGATATTTAGTATGTATATAATAAGTGACTTCTATTTCCTACTTATATTATTATAAATTATATATATGTGTGTAAAATCTGAAGCTGACACCCGAAGTACAAAAACGGCTGCATGTATCTTCGAGTCACGTGTAATGAACCATATCACGATGACTATCCGCCTATGAATCTAGTCACAAACTCTATGACCACATCAAATGTGTTCATCATAGAATCATACATTAAACCTCCCATTGATATATACATATGGTTTCCGGGCACAATCATTATTTCACACATATATTAATGCAAAGGTAGGCATTCAGAAAACTCAAGTCATAGAGATTTACAGCAATAGTAATAACAAATTCAGTGAGAATAAAAATGAAATTAAAAATGACTATGATATGAAAATGACTATAAACATGACGATCCGAGGCCCAGGATGATAAGCTGATAATAGATTTCCAAAAAAACCAGATACGGATTATTGAGATCGCACAGATTTCGATCGAAAGTAACGTCAACATCAAATTTCTATAAATATATATATTTTTTTTAATGAACGTTTTTTTTAAAAGTATACCAAAATATAATATATTTAAATATATAATCGACTATATTATAATTAAAATTAATCGATTAAGTATTTAAGTGATATTTCTATTATTTGTATTTATATAATTATATTTGTAATACTTTTAATAAATGCGCATGTATACTGTCTAAAATTCATGTATTAATGTACTAATTATCCTGATTAATGTATGTTTAATACATTACGATATTTACATAAGGACTTTTAATGTGATTATAATCATTAAACAAATATAACCAATATGTTGACTTATAAAATATATATAAGTACATATATATATATATATATAATAACCCATTCTTATGCCTATATTTCAACATTTTTAGTATAAATGAGTATACAATCCATGATGAGCATAAAAAATGCCGACAATATATTTAATTAAGTTCAATTAAGCTGTGAAAACTCAATGTTATCATTTTGCCTTGAATTAAACTTTTAATTTACTATTGAATTTTTGTTAATTGCTATTATTTTCGATAAATATGTGTTTTAAATATAAGCATATTATAGTTATATATTGTGAACCATATTATACACATTTGTATATATATTAAGAATTCTACTTTGGTAAATTATTAATTAATAAAATTGGTAAATGATATTTGAGCATTAAATGATATGAACTGTAGTTAAAAACCTGATTCATTAAAAAAATAAATATTGCATATTGAATATTTTAAAAAACGAAACATATTTATCTGACATTAATAATTAGAATATTTCAATAATTACCTGTTTAGTAAAATCATATTTAAAAAAATGTATATATTTATTTATGATATTATGTATATTGTATAGACCCATAACAGTATACTATTAAAATAAAAACAATATTCAAAAATATTAATCACCAGATGAAATTTTATATGGGAACAAAATATTAAATAAAGAATTTGAAAATAAATTTAATAATTATTTTGATTAATATTTGTGAGTAATATTTTTATTTAGGTACTGTGTAGACCATATTTACATAATCTAATAATTATTAACAAATCTATTAAAATATATTGAATTTATTTGATTGCATTCGGTAATAATTGTGTACTTAATAAAAATTAATATAATATATTAATAAATTATTAAATAAATATTATTTATTTAATTCATTTAAAAAATTAATAAAACCAACTTGTATTCTTCAATCAATATACTGACATTCTGTAAGTCTTCCTTGTGTCATAATTCATATCTATAAATTATTAAAAATAGATATTATAATTAAATGCAAAATCTTGATACATAAAATATTTTTAATAATCATAATTAGAATCAGGGTCATTGGTTTTTGTGTGAAGAATATTGGTTTTTTTATTTATTAAATAATTATAATAATAAATTGTTATATTGAATTTTATTTATAATAAATACTTCTAAAGATATATGATTATTATTTGATATTTCATGTATATTTTATTATAAAGTATTGTAGTATAATTTATACAAGGATTCAGTAAATTCTATCCAAATTATATTTTTCTTTCGACCAGGCTTGTTTATCAAATGAATACATTTATATAATACACATAATATTTACAATTATTAATAATATTGGTAGGTTGTTGATTTTTGTTTTATTTTTTTGATTTTTTTTAAAACGATAAAAACCAATGCCGCCTTATATATTTTAAAATTATAAGGTATAATTTATATAATATACATAATATATACTATTATTATTAATATTGATACTAATTTTAAATTATATAATATCGAAATTAATATCTTTATCAATAATATATACAAAAACGAAAAAACTAAATAAACCAGGGTTTTTTTTGATCAAAAAAACAAAAAAACGATCAAAGAATATGTAATATTATTTTTAATTAAGAGTATGTCGCAGTGCACACTAAGAGAACCCGTTTTGGTAACTTTTTTTAGTTCCCTTCATATAAAAGTGCCATCTCGCTCGGAATAACTCCTATTAATCATTCCAGATATAATAACAAAATAATAATAAAAAATGACAAAAATTCAGAAAGCGAAACCATATTCAAAAATAGATAGGAATTTACATTAGAAATTTATGAAAAAATTTAAATTACAGATATATGAAAGAAAAAATTTTTTGCAAGTAAAAATTGCCTTTTAGCATATGTAGTATATAAAAATTCCTTAATAAATATTAAAATTTTTTTAAAAATAATTAAATCGATCCACGGAAATTTAATTTTTAAATTTTTTCTAAATCGAAAAAAAAAATTATCAATGGAATAATAATTAAAAAAATATATATTTATATGTCTATTATCAATATATGAATATAAAATTATAAGTATTGATATAAAAATAGCATATATTTATTCAAAAAATGACTTTTATTGAGCATTTTAACACAAAATAAATGTTGGCCAACTGGGGACAAGTTAACACTTTAACAACATGTTTATTATTATTTTTTTAACATTTATGACATACTGTGAGCGAGATAGCAAAACTTTCAAAAACGGGCTATCCTAGTGCACACTCCATTTCACAGTTTAATATGTAAATAGATATGAAACATATGGTCTATTAATATTCTAATGCAGAATTTTAATCATTGAATCAATCTATTTTGTGTATTATATCTAAAATATATATATAAAATATTTGTGTAGATAATAATTCACATATATCAACAAAACTTCTGTATCAAGAGTTTGACAATTAATATTTTTAAGAATTGTAACATTATTCGTGATTAAATTAATTAACATTTCATTTGCATAACAATTATTATATTCAATGGTAGTGCGATAATAAATTCAATCTATCCATAATAAATTCAATCTATCCATTATGATCTTATTACGTAATAGATATATGATTTAGACTTGATATATTAAAATGAACATAGAGTTCATTTGACAAAATATTGTCATTAAGTTAATAAAAATTTAACACTATTGATAATTGTGTACAATTACAAAATTATTGATTTACTTACTGTAATAGAAGCTTTGTATTCTTCTTTACCGAAATTAGGATCCCTTTCACTGTATACAAGTATGTTTAATGTATTATTTCTATATAAATATATATATATATATATACATATATATTTATTGTACTGCTGTGTATATAATTAAGGCATACATTTTTAACCAATACTATGGCATGATCTAAATAAAGAGTGAGTTAATGGTAACGAAATAACAATAGAATATTTAGTAAATAACCATAATATGAAGTATAAATCACTGTATATCAATATTAATAATCATCTATATAAATAAACCTTATTCAAGAAAATCACTCAAATATAATTCTTCACATACAATTTTTCACAGTAATTTGATAATCGTTTGATCCGGTATTTGATATTGACTAGCGCTTCCTATAGTTTAAATAGAGAAATTAATGCATTTAGTTGGTGTTAAACATTGTATTTATAAAAAATAAATTTTCATTTATTTGTAATCCCTAATTATAAATATGTCGTTTTGTAAAATACATTACATAAATTCTCTTATTAATTATGAATATTATTTATATATTTATATTTAAATTTCAATTGTTCATTTGACAAAATATTATACCCTTATATGTATATTCTACTCAAGAAATATAATCTGGTACTTATGTTAAATTAATATAAAATAAAAAGTACAAATAATGACAATATTAGCTTAATATCACATTTGTTATGAATAATAGCAACATAAATTGGATTATCTAAATAGAATTTTAAGTATATTTCAGTTAATAATAATTAATATTTTTAAATAAAAAAATATATATTTAGATAAAAGAATAATATTTGTAACATTTCTAGAAACAATTTAATTATTATATCTTAAAATAATATTAATAATTGATATATAATGAGTGATAGTGATGCCTATCCCAACATTATAAAATACTTTTATAAATTTGTAATTATTCAAATTTAAATATTGCCAAACGATATGTGGAAATATTTAATTAATTAATTAATTCTGCAATAAAATCGATCATCTGAAAGAATTTCTTATAAAGATAAAAGTATAAATTATAACATAGTGATGTTGATTGTAAAGTTAATAGGTTAACTATATTTAAGATATTTAATGTATTCTGCATTATGAACATTAAAATAGAGTATGAATAAAGATACTATTGAATAAATATTAATATGATGTATAAATGAGTATAATTCATATATATTATTCTATCTATATATAGATTAATTTACAATAAAAAGTATGCAAAGTTGTGTATATTCTTGGGCTACTATCAGATATATAGATTTCAATAGTATCAATGCATACAAACCTGAATACTAATGATGATTTCACGTAGGATAGATGTTCTTCCTAGGATAAGTAGATTCACATTTGGCTTTCATCATAATATTCAGAGTATATTCATAAGATCTTCTTTATTAACTGCGAAGTATTGTATAGCATAGGTTAAACATTATATACATGCGTTATGTATTAGATGATATAATAGGTGTACAATAATATATATATATATATATATATATATATAAATATATAAGATATTTGGGTCATTCCAAGTGAAATCAATAATCATCCCCGAACCCCGACTCAGATTTTGTTGAAACTTTTACTTTATAGTTATCATAATACATTTTTTTTTAAATTAAAAAAATTGATATTTTGCCCTAACGATTCATTCAAAAATATTTTGCAAATTTTGAAATGTAATTTTTGAGTAAAACGCACATTTTTAAAACTCTATATAAAATATAACTTTTTATATTTAATAAATTTCATTAATTTTTTTTCTATAAGATTATATCATATATTCTCTATATAGTAAAATGTATATAAAAAGTATATATAATACACTAAAAAATATTAAATAATTATATAACCTATTTATATTGATTTACATATATGACAAAATTTACAATATTTGATTTTTATCCAATTTTGTTTCCCAAATAACTTTTATATATTTTATATTATTTAATTATTGTGTTGTATAGTGTAGATATGTTTTAAATAAACATAAATTATCTTAAAAATCTAACATAGTGAATATATTTTTTTATAATCAATAAAAAATAATATTTTTTTAATTTTCCAAATTCAATACTTTTTGAATGAAAATAAATCAAAATACCTATCCTCGAAATTTATAAAAAAAAAATTTATTCTATAATTTGGTTTAATAATCTATTTAAAACTATTTTCACAACATTGCTTTATGATTTATTAGTTGCTGATTTTTAATTTTTTTAAAAGATACAATTCTAATTTTTAAGAAAAAATATATGATTTATATTTATATTAAATTATTTTGTTAATCAACTTTAATGTGCTTTTTAATAATTGTAAATATATATTATATTTTAATGATATAAAAATATATATATAAGCTCATATAAAACATTCAAAATTCTAATATAAATGGTGATATTGTACTTTTATTATTGCCAATAGTTGTTTTCATGAAATAATGAATTCACACTAACTATATAAAGGCTATGCATATCACAATTTCTATAGTTATATTATTATTATTTTTTGCATTATACTGAGAAAAATTATAAATATAAATGGAAAATTATAAATATAATTTTTTTAAAAATAGATTGATTCAATTAATAGAATTCTGGGCTAATAGGCTATTAATAGACCATATGGTGCCTATCAATTTACATGGTAAACTGTGAAATGGCAATGTGACATTTTATTTTTTCATCAATTTTATAAAATCCAATACATCATAATAATATTTTTAATAATTGTCTCTCTGGAATTGTGCATACATATGTTATTTATATAAAGCAAAATAAATTATGTGGATTGCTTTTGTACTTTTATCTAAACACTTATTTATATACAAACATAGCAACACAATTTATTCCGAGTAAAGCGCATTTGAAAAGTTAACAATAAATAAATTAATTAAAATTCAAATAAATTATACATTTAGCTAATATAAAATCAATATTATGAAGTAATAGTTTTATATTTTCTTACTAATATATAAATGTTATTTTTTATCAAATTTAAATATTAGATATAAAAATAAGATTCCATATCAAGATATTATTATAAATATTAATTAACCATACATTATAATTAGTCGATTATATAAATTAGTATTTATTATTAAATAAACTTAATTATTTTTTACCCGAAACTTAATTTTTTATTTTATTCATAAATAAATATATTCATTTATATTTTTAAAATAATAATATAGAATATATAAATAAGTACAATATATGGTTAATATAATATAGTTATAAATTGAGTAATTTTAAATACATTAAATAGCATGATTTAAAAACTTAAAAAAATTGAGAAAAAAGGCAAAAAAAATATTTTAAATTGAACACAAAAAAAAACTAAACCCGATATGTAAAAACATATCTGAAGGAGCGTTAAAAATATATCTAAAAAAATATATTACATATGTATCCTATAATTGTTGTCGTCAAATATTGACCTATGAATTTTTTTTTGAAAATAATCCAATATTTGTGGGGAACATAGTTTAAAAAGAATTTATTTATACAATTTTTAAACATATTTTAGAATGTTTTAAAGGTATACTGTATACTTGAATATATATATATATATATATATATATAAAATATATGCAGGCATATTTATATGATTTTATCAAATATTATACTAATAATTAAGGTTTTAAAAATTATAAATATATTTTTTTTCTAGAAATCTCACTTTTTGGAAAATATTTGAAAGTCGAATAAAAAAAAACTAGACGTGATTGAGAAAAGCGGTTTTCATATTTGAAATCAGTGTCAAAAATAAGTCTAGAATCAATTGACAGAATGTCATCCTATTTTTGATGCAGACCAGTGTAATTAACTTCTTGGGTATCGTTACTTTATTTATATATTTTAGTTATAATACAATATATTATTATAGATGGATCTGTAATAAGTTAACAACTTTAATAACTCGTTATATGATTTTGTGAACTATCCACCAATTATTATCGTATACGCCCATATATTTTAAATTGCAATTAACTAGACTATGTGGTCCTTACAAATAAAATTACTAAGATAGGAGTTCTAATGTTTCATACGCATACGTATGAATCGCGAATATATACGGGCACTATAAAGGAAATACATTATTTGATATTCTACTTAATACCACATACAAATAATAGTATTTATATACTATATATATAGTAGGTATATATATACACTGTATACTCTATACACTATATAGTATTAACAAGGGTATTATACTATTATAATAGTATATATAATATACTTATTGGTGAAATTAGTTTGAATTTATATAATTTTGTGAATAATATTATTTTATAAAAAATATATATTTATATATTCACATAGGTTAATAAATTTGTTATATGATGAATCGAAAATGTTCCATTATTTGATGAACAAACTTACAGATGTATATTTATATATTGTATACTTGATGTATACTCGTTTATTTGATGTATATATTTAATGTATAATTGTATATTTGATGTATAATTGTATCTCATGAAATGTATTAGTATAAATTATATTAAAGATATACCCAAAGCCCTTTGCTATACCTTTATAAATAAAATCATATAACGAGTTGTTAAAGTTGTTTACTTATTACAGATCCATCTATAATAATATATTGTATTATAACTAAAATATATAAATAAAGTAACGATACCCAATAAGTTAATTATATATATATATTAAAATAAAATATTGCAATATCCCAAGTATATATAGTAATTAAAAAAATCTAAATAAATATTATACACAATATCTGAAATTCGTATACGAAACGTCCGATATAAATATTAATATAAATATAATATTTCACAGTCATAATTTATAATAATATTGTTTTACTTTCAATAAATATATATATACAAATATTATAATAGGAATACAATTATTTATAAAGTTAATTATTAACTATTTAATAGATAACAAACTTATAAATTACTTATACGAAACGTCTGAAATTATTATACGAAACGTCTGTACGAAACGTCTTTTATACGAAACGTCTGGAATTATTATACGAAACGTCTGATATTTTTATACGAAACGTCCGATATACGAAACGTCTGACATTCATATTTCATATTAAATATTAATATATAATCGGATACAAATCTATAGGATTTCACACCAACTCGAACGCAATTATTAACTCTAATAATTAGAGGTTAAAGTTTAACTCGATTATTTAAATCCAATATTTAAAATAAAATAAATGCTTATCTGTAAAAAGGGATTTTACACTAAACTCGAATGCAATTATTAACTCTTATAATTAGGTGTAAAAACCCTTTTTACTGGGATTTAAATAATATAGTTCAACTTTAACCTCTAATAAGTAGAGTTAATAATTGCGTTCGAGTTGGTGTGAAATCATTTTAAAAGGAGATAAGAGATAAAAATAGAGATAAAATTGGAACTAATATTTCGATTTAATATTTTCGTTCGATTTGGTGTGAAACCCTTAAAAAGTCTATTTGTATTTTGCATGAATATTACCATATTGTATTATTAAGTTCAACTTAATAATTATTTATAAAACGTATTGATGTATAAAACTTATTTATACATGTATATTATATTTTTAATAATAATAATTATATATTAAAATATATTTAATACTCTTATATATTATGCTATGTATATTAATAGATTGTATTATACTTATATATAGGCATACAAAAACAGGTGGTAATTGTTATATGTTACATTTATCGGCGGACAACAATGTCCGCCGAATTTGTCCGCTGATCGTAATGTTATTATCCTACTATTATTCTAAATTGTAATAATTAACTTACGATCATATTTCACCAATAGCCATTATCATTGGAGACGACATTTCAAAATGAACATAAATAAAAATGATAAATTTATTTTGTAATTTTATCGAAGTCGTAATCTGGGTCTTATAGTGGCCAGTAATTTGTTCTTTCGTCCATGAAAAGGGGTGTTAACATGATATTAACGATGCTATCAACATATATATAAATGGATTTCTCGGGTCTCTGATATTTACAGATATAATATATATAATAAAATAACATGAATTAATAATGGCATCTTTATTTACAGTATGTTATTGTTTATGGCTAGAGCGGAAATACTAGATCTGATTTAGAATTTGGATTTTTATTTTCTTAAAATTATAGTAGTGTTATATATGAATATAAATATATATTTAATATACTATATATTATATAATTATAATAAGTATTTTTAATTAATATAGCTCAAATTAAATTTAAAATAACCCTACAATGAATTTTAAAATAATGTTGGTTTATTTTTATAAAAAAAACTTCCTGTATCACTAATTTGAATTCAAGACTCTATTTTAAATTATTCATTATTATTTCATTTAATGTAACTCTTCGCGATATAATTAACTTTCTAATAATAATTATGATTATCATACCTTATGAAAAACATACTAACCAAGAATATATAATAAAAAGGAGATATTCATCTAAATCTGGTAAGCTACTTAGGTAACTTACTAATTTTAAATTAAATTAAATTAAATTTAGTAAGTTTAACTTAGTAACTTAAAGTTACTAAGTTTAACTTAAAGTTACTTATTACTCTTATATTATAAGTTATAAGTAGTATACTATTAAAATATTATTACTTATATTTGTACATCTCATGATAATTATTTTAAATTAGATATAAGATTATCTTAAAGATATAAAGATAATATGATCATCATTATGATCATAATCATTATGATTGTATGATAATGATGAATTTCGATAATTAATATTTAATTACATTCAAAATTATCTAAACACAGTTATAATATAAAATGTATATCAGTCTGAGTTATATATAACTATATAAGCTTATATCATATAATATATGCTTGTAATTTCGGAGATGATACGCATTAGATCAGAATATTTAGTAATCACGTGTTGAATATAAGATATTTAAATATATAAAATTATTTCATCAGATCAGAGGGAAAACATCTGTATTTTAAATATGTGGAGTGTTTTTACGAATTCGCACTAATATATTATTATGTAAAAATTAATACAATTTAACATTACATTGAATGTTATAGTGATTGTATGCATACATCAGTATCACTAATATTACACTATATGGTAATCAGAGTTGATCGGTTTTTTTGATTTGTTTTTGTTGACGGTTTTTTAGGTTTTTTTTAATTAAAAAAACCATGGTTTATTTGGTTTTTTTGATTTTTGTATATAAAATTATTGATAAATATATTAATTTCAATATTATATCAATTAAAATTAGTATCAATATTAATAATAATAGTATATATTATGTATATTATATAAATTATACCTTATCATTTTAAATTATATAAGGCAGTTAATTGGTTTTTATCGTTTTTAAAAAACCAATAAATCAAAAAAACCAAAATAAAAATCAACAAGCCTATCAATATTATTAATAAATGTATAGATTATGTGTATTATATAAATGTATTCATTTAATAAACAAGCCTGGACGAAAGAAAAATATAAGTTGGATAGAATTTACTGAATCCTTGTATAAATTATCCTATAATACTTTTTAATATAATATACACGAAATATCTAATAATAATCATATATCTACAGAAGTATTTATTACAAATAACATTCAATATAACAATTTATTTATAACAATTATAAAATATAATATATTTAAAAAACCACTAACTAACAGTAAAAAAATCAAATAAACACATTTTTTTTGTTTTTAAAAAAAAACCAACAACCCTGTATATAAATATATATATATCAGTATTACATTTACATACATGGTTATAGTAAAGTCTTCTATACACTCGAGTAAACCTCACTTATGCTCGGCCATCTAACCCAGTAGCGTAGAAGGCGACGGAGACACAACTATGATAGAATACAAATATAAGTTTGACCAATTGACCCTTTGCCGTAATCAAAAGTGCCGGCAACGTTCCACCGACTGTAGAGAGACGGGAAACGCTACGAAGATGCCGTAGACTTCTACAATGAGGTTAGTTGGGGTGATAGGGGACATGGGTTTCACCGCCTCATTATTACATGATGATGATTGTTCACATTAACACACGATTAACCGAACCCGCTAATGGATGATGAAGATTTAAGCACCCGGATCAGTACCATACTGCTGTACCATGGTACAACCAAGTTCAGTAAACATTAGTACTATCACAACTTGTGATATACCATTGGTAATATATAATTATATGAACATTTAATATTATAGTAAGATTATTAATAGTCGTATTCAATTAAATTAATTTAAATGTTTCAAATAATAAATTACTAACATGTTCATTTTCTATGGATAGCACATTCATGGTCACCTTCCATATATAATTAAAAAACGCCTGTTTTCCAATATAAGGTTAAAAATAACATCATCATAATTTGTAGAGTTTTTCAGTTTGAAACATTATTCAAAATGTTTCAAAAAGTTAAGGCGATCATATGTATAACTACCAATGCTTAGATTATGATACAAATTTGAAATTTAAAAAAAAAGGTACTCACTAAACAGCAACATTCTGTTTTCTTGGTGATTATATAAATTATATATATTATATATGTTTAACATGAATTTATTATATATTACAAGAATATTTATGCCCTATATTTTATATCCATCTTTAGTACAATTATCGTAACAATAATAATATTATATATCAAACTATTATACAAAAATACACATTACTTGCATTAATACTTATGATCATATTCTCGTGATTATGATATATATATATATGTATAGCTACGCCACCTATATATATATATAGATATACGATTATTAAATCACTAATTGTGATAAAAAGATTTGTGGTCATTCACAGTATAGCATGTTATAAAAAATTAAAAATTTGTTAACCATATACGGTATATGATATACCACTCGTGTAGTTTACCTCGATTTTGGAAATATTTCCAATACCGTTTTCCTACTCGTTCATCCGCCCAGTCATCCAATCATAACGCCCCTTACCTCTGCCTTCTTTAGATTACCCAGGTGTCCGGTTCGATACCGTGGGAAACATCTTAGGAGGCGACTCATCGTAATCAAGTGCCAGAGGTAAGCCGGGTAGGGGTGACTCATCTAGCTGTCCTTGTGTGCCTGAGATATGGGTTGATTAGTACACGACGTTAATGATTTAATTATATCTCAAATTAAAAATTGATATTAATATACTTGTAATATTAATTAGTAATATTAATAATATTTATAATTTTATAATTAGCTTCTGAATACCTCCAATGACATTGAAATATGTGCCATTATTCACGATGTATTGGAATAAATATATTTATTATAGTTATTATAATAACTATAATACAACCTATGGTTGAACTAAATGAAATGTTGCCTTTAATTTACTGTAATCACATACATCAATCTTATAATATTATATATAATTGTTAAATATTTATATTAAGCGTTTTTAAATACAATAAAAATATAACTTAGGGTTTGATTTTGTAACATTCAGTAATATATCAAATTACTGTCCATCTGTCCCGCTACAAATATCACAACCTGTCTCTATCTCTCTCTTGCTCTAGGAGATGCTCGTAGGAGGATAAGGATGGCAGCAGTCTCCTGCCCCACTGTAAGTGTTCGATGACAAGACGTCGATGTATTCACACGGGAGGCGGCGTCGAGCCGAACCCGTCGACCAATCAAACGATCTGAATAACTGGCAGAATAAGATGGTGAACAGACGTCGTCAGCAAGATAATCTGTCTAGTTAGCCACCCGTGCATTTGTTCTCCTCTCACCTATTCTACTCCTTCCCCACTTTTACTTTTAGAATAATACTACATTGTATAAACATCTATATATATATGTGTATATTTTCTTAATTTTAATATTATTTAATTATTACCAAACTTGCATATATCAATCAACAATTTATATATCTAGTTTCACCCGTTAACATTTTATTTAAATTTAATAATGATTTTTTAATATTTATACGTTTAATCATTATAATATATATCGTCCCTATTATGTATATACCCTATTACGTATATATCACATGTCTCAACCCACATCGCTTACAATGCTGATGATGATAACTGGTTTATTAAGAACCAAAATAGGGCCATGTAGTCCCTTCGCTCGTACGGGAAGATACATAATAATCAAAAAAGAACAAAGTATTAATATAACAACATATCAACCATATATCACTCTTTACACAGAATTATTGAACAAACCGCTGTGTAAGTTTGCAATGAATCATAGGTTCCGCGAGATTCAAGAATGTCGTTACATCATAGATCGTACGCTGCACAATATTGTTTATGGAAAGGGATGCTAGTATTTATATTCATCCTCTCCGTCGTAACTATAAAGAAACTGCATCTAAATATCTCAACATATAATAATCTTAGTATATATTTTCATATAAAGTATATTCTCTTTCATATAATCTTAGTATATATTTTCATATAACTTTTGACTTCTAGATTATACCCTGACAACTTTATATATATATATATATATAGGAGTGTAGTGTGAGTGATAGGAATGTAGACTTACAATGATGTATAGACAATAGACGAGCTTAGTTCAGAATCTTTATCATATTCCAACAGATTTCCCGATACCGATGATAATGGTGTAGAGCGATGAGAAATTATTATGAACGGAGAATAAATAAACGATATCTACAGCGTATCGTACATGAAGATTGCAGTCAATACTAGTGTCGACATCTAGACGTCTCAGAAATATGAAACTACCGGAAGTACGAAATCGAATTATCAGTATGACGATTAAGCTGAAGAAGTTGAAAAGTTAGTGTAACTTAATGATTTCTAGATTTTACCCTAAAAACTTTATATATATATATATGTATATATTTATATTTTACAATTCTATAAAATCTACAATTACCTATAGGTAAATTTACCTATAGGCACTTATACCTAAATCTGATAATAATAATAATAATATATATATATATATATATATATATATTATACCAATTAATAACAATTGATAGCATAGCATCTATTGTTGTAAATGCTTGATATCGTTGACAGACAGACATGGTAACGAATTCTGGACGTAACCGGAACAATTGGGAGAAGAAATCTCAGGCATAATGTTAGCATCTATTCGACATCATACTATAGTATGACGATATAGTATACTGTGACACCATACTATAATATGGAACTATGAACTACTATGACACCATAATCTGCTACATAGAATTAATATATTCAACGTAGAATACAATTACGAAAACTAATATATTTATTATATAATATTATATTTGATGATAAATTTCATAATATAACAGATTTATAACTAACTTATTATACGTGACGTTAGAATATGATATATACATTATAATTATATGATATTATAATAATAATAATTACATATTGAATATATTTATATATATATCTATATATATATATATATATCTATATATATATGTATATATATATATGATACATACATACGTAATCCACTTTAACAGAATGAGTTTAGCGCAGACGGATCAGGGATACCCACCACCTATTGAGTATGTCGCCGTAACTGACCTCATTAAACAGTATAAAGGTTACTACATTCTACTCTTTCTCTCACTTCCCATGTATTTATCTCCCTTTTCATATCCATATCCCACTCTATCTCAACTTCCTCACCCTCCCATAATCCCACACCCTTTCATTATCCCTTCCCATCTATCCTTATTTCCTCTATCCTCCATCTCTTCCTCCCTATATTACTCTCTATCCTATCTCCGCCCATCTCCCTCTCTGTCTCCTCTATCTCTACCTCTCCCTCCCCTTCTCCTCCCCATCAGCTTATCAATGTTATCGCAGGTATACGCTGTCTTGTGGGAGATGATGAAACAATCTCTAAACCGAGGATGAAAATGGGTGAATTCCTCAAGAAACAACTGATACAGCTGTCCGAGCCTATTCACGATCTACAATGGCGTAGGGAACGGGACAAAACAAAGTACAGACGATATTAACAGATATTAAGAGATGATAATGTTATATAAATAAATTCATCTTGTTCTAATTTTCTTCTATTTTTATAATTACAAAAATATTGAAAATAATATACACATATACATATATATTTTTAGAATTAAACTTCATAGTTACTTTAGAATTATTTATTAATTATAGCTATTCCTGATTTTGCATTTCTAGTATATAAAATAAATGTTAGCTAACATATAAACAAATTAAGTTTTTTTTAATATTTTAAAAATTAATTTAGAGAATATTTCATATACAAATATTAAAAAATACAAAAAATATTACAAAATATATATTTTTTTAAATGTTGAAAAATATTTTAAAAAATGTAACAAATATTTAAAAAAAAAGTCCCGAAAGACATTAGATGACAACAAAATCATTTAATTGCAAATAGTACATTTTTCGGTTTTTTCTTGGTCACTTTATAAGAAATTAACAAATTAACAAATTTGCCAGACCAAGTGAAAAGACTAAGACCATTCAGGTGTAAATTTATATAGATCGAGTATAGCAGATATTTGCGACGTTCCCTGGTTCTCGAGTTAGCTCCATACATAAATATATATATATACTAGACGTATTCTACCCTACCATCTATTATTTATTAATTATAGCTATACATTACAATAAATGTTTACTAAAAACATATAAATGTAGAAAAATATGTTTTTAATATTTAAAAAATTAGTGGACAAATATTTTTTTAAATATATTAAATAATACAACAAATATTTCAAATATTACAAAATGTTGAAAAACAAACCATACTTATAGCTATTCCTGATTCTGCTTTGATAATCTTTAATGTTTTCATAGATAATATTTATTAATTCTATCTGTATCCGATGTAGACCCAGAGTTGTTTGTTTTTAAGATTTATTAGTAAAAACTTTGGTAAAAATAATCTAAAAATTACAAAATATATTTAAAAAGAGTCATCAAATATTTTTTTAAATATAACAAATATTTCAAAAACATATTAGTAGCCGTACCCAACCCAGCGTTGTTTTTCATTATCGTTTTTGGTTTTTCATTATTTGTCTATCATATTATTTATTAATTATAGGTATTCCTGAGTCTGAATTAATAGTATAATACAATATAATACATTTTAGCTAAAATAGAAACAAATGTAGAATAATATTTGTTTTTAATATTTAAAAATTAGTGGTAATATATTTCAAAAATACAAAAAATATTTCAATATATGTTTTAAAACATTTCAAAAACCCAAACCCAAACTGTACCCGACCCAACATTTATCTGTTTTTTGATTTTTTGCATATCTATTATTTATTAATTTATACAGCTATTCCTGATTCTTCATTGCTAGTATACAATAAAATAAATGTTATCTAAAATACAAACAAATGTAGAAAAATAAATCTTTTATATTTCAAAATATTATAATAATAGTGGACAAATATTTCAAAATTTTTTTTATAAATATTTCAAATATTTCAATAAAATATTTCAAATTATTACCAAATATATTTCATAAATTATATTTTAAAAATTTAATATTTATAAATTATATATTAAAATAATATTACAAAAATGTGTGGAAAAATTTCGAAAAATATAATTTTTTTAAATTTCCAAAAAAAAAATATTTCAAAAATTGCCAACAAATTTATAAAAAATATTTCAAAATATGTTAAATCGTTATTCACGTAGATATAAACAAAGATTTAATTTCAGGAAACAATTTATTTATAACATGCACTTAAATTTAAGTGTTTATAAAAATTACTTAGTTAATATATAAAAACGTAAACTTTATCACCATTTATTGCCATTTACAAATGCATTAACTAAAGTAAAGTGAAAATAACTATATTTTTACTATACACTTCACATTCGCATACATTTTATGTGTGAAACATTTTCTTCTAAAATCAACAGATTTCCCGATAGAGGGAAAATAGCTCTAAGAGGACAGCATATAAATAATTAAATTAAATTTCTTTTATATGTATGATATATATTAAATATATTAAAATTTATAAAGAACCTAAAATAAAAAATCTATATATATATATACACCATTATAATGTACATTATAAAATAATCTTTTAATTATGATAGAGTATATAATTAAGACCTCATATAACCTATAACCAGAGGTTATAGGAGGTCTTGATATAATACAGTTAAATATTTAGTATTTAATGTCAGGAAGTTGTTACTAAAGTATGCATTAAAGTCAGTAATTATATTGTTGATAGTTATGAGAATTGTTAATAAATTGATATATAGTATATGTGTAGATGTAAGTGTATATTAAATTGGTTTTGTATAATCGGAATGTTACTATTTGTATTGTCCGGGGCCTCTCACAGTTATTTATAACATGTACAAGTCTATGACTTCTTGAGGGGTCCATTTGTACCCACTATTTGTATTGTATTCAATATATATAAGAGATTTCAATAAATAAATATTATTATTATAATATTAAGTTTAAATTGAGAAGAGTAGAGGTACAATGTAGATACCTTTATGCATCATATACACGTATAACACAAGTGATCATAATAGTTTTGCATTATTTCAAATATATCTATTTGTTAGATATGACATAATTAATTTAATTACATTAATATTGATTCATAAATGCTTTACATTTTGTAATGAATAGTTATAAAATATGTAATGATAATATCAAATTTAGAGTATCTGGTCCAGAGATGAATTAATATCAATAGGTATCAATTAATATTCCTAACATATTTATTTAATATATGTGTGGGTGAAATAATTTATGTATTGTGTTTCTTGTAAAAAGAATTATCAAGGTTATTTTTATAAATAACATTTTGTAATGCAATTACTCTTTCTCTGATGAGTTTTTAATGAAATGATAGGTTTTGAATTTACAAGAGTTAAAAGTTTCATGTTTTAGGATTGAATAAGATTGAATAAAAATTGAATATTTTAGGAAAGTATGAGAAGTTATGGTATGTATTAATAATATCTCAGCATTGTGTGAAAAATATAGGAGATTATTTTTTAATAAAGTTGGTGTTATTTATTTTTTCTGTAACGGTGATGTTGGTAGATATAATTAATCTAGTAATAAATTCAGATTTTATATGTAGAATTATTGATGATATATTTTTAGTTATATATTTTGTCATTTTTATTTATTTCTTCGCCGACTTTTAGAATTTACATATTTAAAGATTTCGCAAAAGTATCATGTATGATAATTTCAGTAATTACGGTTAGTTTCTTTTTGCGAGATAAGGGAGTCAACTGTTTTATATTGTATCGCCATGTCATGTTTATATTTCAATATTATATAATATATATTAAATCAGTTTAGAGCTTAATGGTGTTATTATTGAAAGTATATTATTATGTAGGTTTGAATATATATTTGTTAATATTAAGGTCAGTAAAAATACAGTAGGTTATTATTATCCTATATGTTATTGAATTATAATTATGCTGAAGTCGTCCAGAATTAAAATTTGTAATTCATCAGGATAATTATATAAAATAGTATATATTTATAGTGTTTCACGCGAATATACTAAGTTTAGAGGATGGTATTAATATCATAGTGTTATTAGGAAGCTGTAGTAAATGAAATAACATGGTTTTGATCAAATTTTATGTAATATTAATATTTGTCATAAATTAATAGATTGGTGGGTGGCTGTAATTCCACCAACTCTTGATTTTCTAGAGAAGATAATGTAATAGTATGTGTTGATATAAATGTTTCGAATTTAGTTAGGTGAGACAAGTTGTAGGTATATTGTAAGTTATATTGTAAAATTAATGAATTTAAGAATTGCAATTTATTTGGTAATGATTTTATATTTAATAATGATATCCATGGGTTATTAGATGATACCTACTTTATTTTAATTTAGCTAGCTTTTATGAAATTTATGTTGTATATTAATCGGATATCTTTATTTTGTTCATGATTATTATTTTTATGTGGACGATCAAATAATGTTGGTAATAATTTAAATGAATCATAGGATTTCTTTTCTGAACAAAGATTTAACCTAAAATTTAACAAAATTAAATTATAGTACATATATATATATATATATATTATAATTCAATCCATACAACTATATACATATATGCATTAGTAATACCCAAGCCAGTGCTTTGGTAATAGCGGGGATACATATTAATAATAAATCCTAATTGCATATATTTAATCTGGTAAAACTGGTAGGTACTACCCAGCAAACAGTAAGAGCAGCATAATAGGATATACATATTATAATAGCAGCATAATATACTTTTAAAATTAATAGCAGCATAACATTAGTATAATGGCAGCATAATAGCAGCATAATATCATGACAAATTAATAGCAGCATAATAGCACAATGTAAACATTTGAGGATCTAGCATATGCTGTTACGCTGCTCTTACTGTTAGCTGGGTACCTAGGTATGTTACTCTATAGGTTATGTACATCGTGTATATAGATGAAAAACCTATACATAATGAAAACCTGTTAATGTATCTAATAATTCACTGGCTATCGTTTCATATACATTAAGGGCATTAATCATAAGTGTAATATAGGAGTGTATAGTACAGTACAGTACACCCCAGCAAACAGTAAGAGCAGCATAATAGCAGCATAACAGCATATGCTAGAGCCTCAAATGTTTACATTGTGCTATTATGCTGCTATTAGATGTCTATTATGCTGCTATTATGCTGCTATTAATTTTAAATGTATAGTATGCTGCTATTATGCTGCTATTATAATAATAGCAGCATAATAGCAGCATAATATACATTTAAAATTAATAGCAGCATAATATTAGCATAATAGCAGCATAATAGCAGCATAATATCCTGACAAATTAATAGCAGTATAATAGCAGCATAATAGACATCTAATAGCAGCATAATAGCACAATGTAAACATTTGAGGCTCTAGCATATGCTGTTATGCTGCTATTATGCTGCTCTTACTGTTAGCTGGGAGCATTGGCCGCTGTATAAGTAGTAACCTACCAACATAGGTAGGTAATGTTAATACATATAGGTAATGCATATATAGATATACCTACCTGTTAATCTACGTGGCACACATCGTTTACAGTTACGGAGAACACTCGTTTTAACCGTATAATGTAACTCTTCACATATTGGTACCATATATAGGCAGAGCTGGGCAGTATCGCATATCTCAGAATTTAACGGACCGAAAAAATGTGTCTGAGATATCGACATTTATATATATATATAGGAGCCTTGTGATTAGATACATAACCGAAATTACAATGTTTAGGTATCTGAGATATGGGAGTTTCTGAGATATAGAGAGTCTGATATATCGGAGTTGACTGTATATATATATATATATATATATATATATATAAATACATTCATAAATGAGTCATATAATATGACACACTAGTATATATATATATGTCAATATGGATAAATGTCAGACTACAGGTATATATCTATATCATATAGTAATACTCGTAATGTATATACCCTAGTAGGGTATATACGATACGATTATATATGATGTATCTATTAATAGTATTTCATCTGGCTATAAATAGATATTATTGATTTCGAGAGAACGACACACGCCACACGCCACACGATCAGTTGTGTGGTAGTCTACACCAGCAGTACGAGAGGTAAGGTGTGTCTTATGTGTTATGCATACGTTATATTGTCGTGCATTATGACTCGTTTTGCCGGGAAACATTGATTAATGATGCGTGAATTAACCCATAAATCACTAATATTAGCTCATTTCAAACACAGCCTATATTCGATGTTAATTAATAATCAATAACCTATAACATATTATTACTTATAACATGTATGATACACTTACACTTACCAATTTAGATATATTATTTAGATATATCTGATATATCATCTAATATGAAATAAATTAATTCAAATTATTTATGAATATAAAATAAATGAATGTATGCAGAAATCTAATCGGACATTTATATATAATAAGTTATTAATAACACTATTTGATTAGCACGCCTATAATTGCATTTATAGAATTGGTAACTAGAAACTATTCCGTGAATTAGTTAATGTAATATAGGCCTGCCTTAGGTAGTACCTACCATTATAATAATATTGTATATGCATAATAAGTGAAAGCATGTATAATATACATTGTAGCATTGTATAAACAGTGTATTCTATATAATGTAATACAATGATTGTATATTCAATAGTTGTGATTATTAATCCTATAACCTCAGTTATATGAGGTATTGCCTATGCACTATCATATACGTATATGCAGATGCTATATCCTACAACGTGAATGTGATAATAAATGGCAATATGTTCATATATACATGTGACCAGTAAATATAATAACAATATATGTGTACTGCCTATAGCATATATATATATAGTGTATGGTGTAGGATACCTACATTGGATACATGATGATTACCATAGGAAATTACTAGTACTACAACACTAGTAGTTATATCATAACTGGTGAAAGCTCATTTATACAATACTTTTATTAATAATAATAATATATATATATATATATATATCTGATGATACCGATTATAAGATTACAATTTATTAGAGAATATTATAATTTAATATATTATGTATTATATTATATCATATCATATAATATGCATATCATTGGTGTAATCTTATAATCGTGATCATAATGGTATAAATCATTTATTTGATAAACGGTTAACATTTATTATATAGCATCTATAATAACTATTAAAATCACACTCGTATTGTAATTTATTATATATTTTCTCTAACTAGTGAACATAATACTATACTATATTTATACTCTTGATTAATACAATATTTTAAAATAATAATGTATTGTCGATATTAATAATTATAATTTAAATAATAACTATCATTTATTTATAATAATAAATAACTTTTTTGTTATAAAATTATTGATATACACATCTGATTGCTGCACGTTGCATACATGTTCACCTCTTCTCTATTAACCACTAAAGAAGTGTATTACAAGATAACCTCGCTTACATCCATTTCTATGAGGTACAGTTATGCTTATTGAGGATGATGATAATTATATAGATACCTTTAATAGTGGTACAATATGATATGAAATTGACAACTTAATTATCTGTTCAATGACTAATCTATTAAGGGGAGCACACATCCCCGTAACATCTTCGTTTTATTTTGTATCAAAAAAGATGTATTTCAAAAGTAATTATAAATAAATTATAAACACACTCCGTAAAAAATGTGCTGAAATACTTAGTAAATTTCAATAAAGCACATGTGATGGTGGGTTTATATTATTACTTTATTTTATATATTATTTTAGATATATTGTATATATTACCAGTGAACATATTATACAATTCCATCGTATAAATACTTATTGTATATTATTATGTATATACATTATTATTTCATGTTTATTATACACTTTAGAAGCTTATATCTCAGAATTTGTTGTATACAAGTATAACATTTGGAAGAACGTTTGAACCATTTGATAAATCTTTATAATTTTTTTTAGAGTTTTTTATACATAATATATAATAATGTTATATAGGTACTTATGAAAATATAAACAGGTTTCTTTTATACACTCTTAAAAAATTTTCCGTAAAAAAATATATTTTTGGTAAGTTCTGTTTTCGGTAAAAAAATTCTATTTTTGGTAAGTTAATTTTTCATGATTTAATACTTGTCGTACGATTGAATATAGTTTGATATGAATGATATCTATATATTAAAACAAAAATGAGTAATATTTAACTTTATCTCTGTAGTTGGGATCTTTTTAGTAGACCCATTTTCTCCCTATCCTTCACATGTAAACGCACAAAGCTTTCATCACCGAATATGCGAATATGATGATTTTATTTGAACACAAATTTATTTATAAAATTCACATATAATTTAGTGATAATAATAGATATAAGCGCAATTAAAGTATTAATCAGTACGTCTTACGTAACATAAGAGTAACGTACACGTAGATAGTGACTACTATACTAGGAACATATTTCACCGTCCACTTCAACTTCGAAAATATAATATTAATACTATTATCCCCTATCGTAATAGATCCGCATCGGCATGCACGTTACATCTCTGCTATCGTTGTGTTCGTTATGGTCGGTGGCGCTGTGGTCGGTGGCTCTGTGTCACATGCACATGGACCGCCAGCCCAGCGAAGATGTGTTCCACGATCAGAAAGTCGCAGCCGACGCAGAGTTAGTATTTCGGATGACCTTCGAACTTTACGACGATATCGTACGACGCGCGCCACTCAGTTTATTTAACTATGTTCGCAATTCGATAATTATTCGCGTCGTCTTCAATTTATACCACACTATTTAGTTTTAATACTATTTTTAATACTATATGGAATTATATAATTCCTATTATTATATAATAATATCTATTAGAAGAATTTTGTTTGTTTCTTATTTCGTTTACTAGTTTATAATATTGATATGCTTTAATCTTTAGCTTCAAAATAATATAGCCTATTTTCTATATATTGATGTGTGTCTGACTACATTATTGATTTATCATCAATAATGTATCCACTTAGTATACATTTATATAGCTGAGTGATAGCAAGTTGAGTGATATATGATCTATATATATTCGATTATCTCGAAATAAATTATAGATTAATTAGTCTAATTATCGGATGTTTATGTTAATGTTGTAGTGATCAAATATAAGAGTATTTGGAAGAGGTATTCGTGTTTTTCTTAAAATGCATCTTTTTAAACGTAACGAGATATGTAAATAGAGTGAGAGAGTGATATTACCCCGCTTACACATCACGTTATGCGGTGTTGCATACAGCGATTGCTACGCTACGTTATTACCGGATAAACTACTTCCGCCTTGCCCTAGCTCGCGGACACGGTATAATGTCACAAGCTCGTGCTAGGAACGCACTACGGCACGTGAGTGGTGCGAAGGTCCCATCATCTACCATTAGTTATGCGACGAAGTGTCTCATTGCTATTATTCGTATATGAAATATCGCATTAACAATAGAAAATATGCGCTTTATTATGGAGAACTTTAGGAGGAGTAGGCATACCAATATAATATAGAAGAAAAGAAAAGAAAAAAAAATATTCTTCTAATAAATTATTATTATTATTATTAATATTAATTACAATTTTTGCCTACTCCAGTCATCATGCATATGGCATCGTGCATATAGCTTCACATGGTATTAAACATTGACATAATACGATGTAAATAACAGTAGTACGTGCGCATGTGGATATTGTTCCCATTACCCAGTGTGATATACTTACATCTATTGCAGTCACATAAAAGAACATTACGAGGGCCAGCTGAACTTCAACGAAACCGAAATGAGTCCCGAAGAGCTAGAGTTTCACTATTTCAAGTTGGCAAACGATTAATTAATAATGTAGCACTTTAATTAACATTTAAATTAGGAATTTAAATATTATTTAAAAATGACTAATAAATAATAGCTAATATATGCAATAAATTTACAAATATTTATATATAATATATATATATATATATATATATATATATAGATATATATATAGATATAATATATATAACACATCGTGTACAGTGATGTCACATATCTGAGCGTACACAAAGTACACCGCGGTGATTGTGTACGCAGCACTTCAGCGCACTATATCAATACGGTGTGGTGTCTACTATCTCAATGTCTGTAGTAGTAGCCGTATTCGATATCAAATATGTTTACTAATGTAACTATACGGAACACTTACTAAGTGCAATACTCGCAATACATCGGTACGTTAACCGGTATACAAATAGTCGTGCTCTATAATAGTACATCGTAGTAGTGTGTTCATTATAATCTTGAATTATATTTAGCTTGCCGGCTATATTTGTTATCAAAACAGCAACCTATATATGGAATTAACGTTGAATTTAAAATTTGCGATGATGCAGTGATGCGTGTCCCTTTTAAGGCCAAAGTGCAAGTACACATTAATGGGGACGTTATCATTCATTCAGATTACACTTAAGCCAGTCCGATATCAGACCCCTTCTAATTATTAATATAGGTTACACCTAAATGATTGGTTTACCCGTATTCATTTATATGAATCGTATCCGATAAAATGTTGAAGTCACATTTAATACAATATAGTAATTAATGATATTAAACTTTTATTATCCATATGACATAGGAATACTAGAATAGAATTATATTCAAAAATATTTATGTATTAATTAGATAATAACAAATATATTATCTATATATAATGTCAAATAATTGAATATAAAATTGTAATTTTACTAATGATATATATATTATCTCAATGAAGGCAATTTCTATGTTATTTATAGTAACCGTACACGTATTATACGTAACCATATTGTAACTATACGTATCTTTTCAATATTAATAACTTTCGTTTTAACTATTATAACTAAATTATTTTATTAAAATATGCTGATATAATATATTATATTTAAAGTGATGTATATGTCATTGAAAAGTAGCTGTTTGTGCCTCAAATATGCTTTATGAATATACGCCTGTAAAAAAACTGATGTGAAATATTTAGTAAATTTACTAATTAGTAATTAAATCAACTTGTTATTATTTAATTGTATTACCTTATACTTATTGGTAGAGCCTAGCAAATTTGAGGTACTAATCTATATAAATGTTACCTATATAGTAAACAATGCATATTGTTATTTCTTTTTCTATCCAAAAGTTATCTACTTTTTAATATAATAATATTTTATAATTTAGCACATAACAATTAAAATAATAGTATTTAGTACTCAAAAAAATATTACTTTAGAAGCTAATTTATCATTTATTCCATTTTTATGCTCTATCTAAACCCCCTAGTTTTTGTTTCCTTTTATACATATTTGTATAATTTTCAGGGTATATACCTAATACAAAGTTATGCTATTAGATAAGGTAGTACAATTGTAGATACTACTGTATAAATACAATTGTTTCAAAAACAGACAAACACATTTATTTTTTATTATATTTTCAGTACAAATTTACCAGATCTACTTTATATTATCTTATACGTGATATACCATGACTATCGTAAGGACATAATAGTCATAGATATGAATGTTATCTAAGTAATTAACAAACAATTGTTTACATATTCTCAAACGTAATCGGTATTCTAGTAAACACCCTAATTACTTATCTTTCACAAGTAATGCCATCATGGCCCTTAATGAAATAAACTTAAAATAACATAATTTATAATATTAAAATCTAACTAGTATCTTATTTACATAATGTCATCATAATTGAAAATATAATTGTATAATTTATAAAATTCCTTAACAAATAAATGTAGTATTTTTAATTTTGCGGTTATTAGTTCATTTATCAAACGAATGATTATTTGAAAGTTGAGGGATGGAAATAAGCCCCGATTACAGGTCACACATACGAGTTACATTACAGTGGTACCCGTGTATACCCGTGTGTAAAGGCATGCTCATGCTATCCATCTATAACAGCATGCGTAACCAGCGTGCACAATAGAACATGTTCTATTATTGTCTTACGTACGTAACACATAGTTTCACGCGTAAAATCGTGATGCCGCGCTCATTATAAAAGTTAGTAATTTTCTTATATTTTTCACGAGTTATCATACTTTTGTAGTAACAAAATATTTCCTATCTTCGCCGGGTAACTATTCATACTTGAATGCATCGCCGCGTTCCTAAACAGACAGCACGACTTCGACAACAACACGAAACTGGACGGCCTAGAGATCTACAAGGCGTTGACCGACATACTGCCTTACAAACCGGACGACGGCGACGACCCAGCCAACAAGGGACTCGACGTCAAAGAAAGTCGCGCGAAACTAGAGAAATATTACTCGGGTAGGTCGGCTGTACACGGCTTTAGGGGAGACGAATTACATAGAAATTATCACAAATTAAAAATATAATATAAATTTGTATAAGAATTTATCAAATAATTGTTATATTATAATTGTATTCTGCTTCTTCTGCTACTTCAACTACTACTATAACTTCAACTACTACTACTACTACTACTACTACTACTACTACTACTACTACTACTACTACTACTACTACTACTACTACTACCACCACCACCACTACTACTACCACCACTACCACTACCACTACTACTACTTTCTATACTACAGATATAGTTGATGCAGTACTACAAGAAGATGACCTTGACAACGACGGCTACTTGACCTACATAGAATACGTGGTTGCGCGGAGGAGGGGGGAAGCACAGCAGAAAGAGATGGAAACCAAGAAGAAGGAGCTATAATAAGACAGACAAGGACATGCTTTCCTTGCATACCTTATACTCTCTCTCGCTCGATAGTCAGTCATGAATTAATTATCAAACAATTAAATTATTCCTTTAAAACTATTTCACACTCACTATTGTATACATATTTTTCTAATGTTAATTATCATTATGTGATTAATATAATACAATTTTGTATTATTGTTTAGTATACATTATGATTGAACTTATATGTATTAATGTAATGACATTTTTATTACTTTATTTTTATCAAAATCATATTTATGTATTAATATTGATATATATATATATATATATATATATAATATAGTAATTTTATTATCTGAAATCAAAGCCCCTAAATATTCATATAGGGTATTATATATTATTGTTTAATATTAAATAACTAAAATATGAATTGAATTGTAATGATATAATAATTAATAAGAAATTATATAATAAAATATGATTATTTAAAAAATATAATTTATTTAATAAATAGATGAAGATAAATATCATAAACTATTTAAAATAGTTAATGATATAAATCGTTAAATACATATTCTAGTAAAACTTTGAATATCAATAAATATTTTATAAAAAATTATGAAATTTCGATCAGGTAATAACAATTTAGGTTATTACATCGTTTAACAATACAATTACCATTATCTAACATTATATATTAATAACTGATCAGGAACAAGAAGCGATATAAACAATGATAGTACGTGACATAGTGTATAAAACAATTCATTTAAAGCATTACATCATAAACTGGATCTTGATGCCGCTATGCAAGGTATCGTAATGTATTTACCTGCAAATTACACGAGATATAATGCAAATCTAATAGATCTAATGAATACAGTTAATGACTATAATAACACTAACCGAGGCTTGATTTAATCGATGTGATTTTGCTAATGTTCGAACTAAGCCAGAGACCTCCTTCCCTGAGATTTAGTCGTTATATGTCATGTCACATAATATTATCATAATTAAAATAAACTAAGTATTATATAAATTAAATATACACATAGACTTATAATGAAATACTTATTGGTCATATATTAATACTGTTAATGATACTACGTGGTGAGTGAGTTTGTTTCACTGAAGTCGTTATATTTAATAATCCAATTATGTTCAGGTGTACATATGGAATAGTATTTTAATTGCGGTCAGACAGAACTCTGTATCATATGAACCATGTGTTTGAGGTAGTATACAAAGAAGCGAAACACTATCATTCATCGTTTATACATAATTACGAATTTCATTATACTATTTTAAATTTTATTTTATTTTATTTTATATATATATATATATATATATATCTATTATATATAATTATAAAATAAAACCATAAAAAGATAAATTTATAGATATACAATATATTACAAGTTAAATATTTGCACCACCTGAAACATATTCACTTCAAGCATTTATATTTAATTATTTTTAGTTAGTGGTGTTTTTAAACTCTCGTGTTATAATTAACATTTCACATAGATTCATTATGTTTACATCATAATATATGAAATAGTTCAAATTTACTAAACAAATATAATTTTGTATGTAATTTGAATAGTTTCACTTTCCCGACTAATCGACTAATATCAATAATACTAAATATAGTTCAATAAACTATATGGTTTTTAAATCATATGGATGGGGGTGTTACTATTAAATTACAAGCAGTTATTATTGAACTAAGGGTGGATACTACTGAACTAGAGGCAGTTACTAATCAATTAGGGGGAGTTATTATCATATTATTGGGTTACTAATGAATTAGGGGGAGTTAGTATCATATTATTAGGTTACTAATGAACTCTGGGTAAAGCGCACCGACCTTTTCTCATTGACGAGTGCTTTCATCGCTACCAGAGACGATACGCAGTTGGAAATCATCGATAACGAAATCACCTCCAGGTGGCGCCAGTCGTCTCGCGGTGTGGCCACCTGGTGACGGAGGATGTAGTCGATCATGTACTTCTGGATCTGCTGAGCGAGCGGTTTCGGAGGCGACGGTAGCGGTCGACCTTGAATGTGGCTGGGACGTTGTAGCAGGTATTCGCAGGTCAACTGTGAAAGTGGGTAGAGGTGGCGCTAAACTAAACCAGGGTTAGAACCGCGATAAACACGTGCGTTGTAGTTTCGTGTTATGCTTGTGTAAATGCAAACTAAAATAAATCATATACTCAACTAAGTAAATGTAATAGTTTACTAAATATAAAGGTGTACCATTTTTAAATAAAGTGTTCATACTTTTGACTAGAAAGCATCTTTTAGACGGTGTACGATAATGAAGAGGCGGAGGTGGTGGAGGCACTTACCATATAGGAGAGGAGGAATGGCTTAAACATATTGTTTAGGAATGCTGTGTCGGCGCTTTTCTCGAAGCGATAGTCGGAGATATTATCGTCGACGTTGGGAGAAGCGGGCCACTTAAAAGCCCCAGAATGCATCATCGATAGCACCGCTTTCCTGAAGTCCTGTAAGGAGAGAGCCGTACGGGGTTAGTGGCGGTCGCAAAGGGGTAAAGGTGAACCTTGGTCTCATTCTCCGGCTGGAAGATGAACTCCTTCTGTAGGATCACTCTTAGGAAACTATATCCGGTGTAGAGTTGTTCTGTGATCGAGCGAGGGTTATTACAGCTAATGGTATCACTATATAGTATACTCCGCATATGATACACACGCACACACACACACTCATACACACACACTAGAACTAGGTTTTACTCGTCTCATTATATGGAAAGACAGGACACATATTCTATTTATTATTGCACGCAAACGAATATGGTTATAGCCTGAAATAGACACCTATAAGAGGTATATGGTTATAGCCTGAAATAGACACCTGTAGCCCGTGCCGTTGGTTAACCTGAGTGTAGTATGGTGGAAGAGTTGTGTACGACGGTGGACACGAGACCTACGTGCAGGAACACGTGCATCAGCTGGTTACGGTAAGAGGCAAGCGCTAGACAGGAGGCCGCCCTCGTTATCAGTTCATCTCGTCTGGCTGTTGGCATGGTAACAGTTAGGCTGTTGGCACGGTAACGGTTAGGCTGAGATGGTAACCGTAACCGTAACTATTGGTTACGGGGTATTCGGGGCCGGCGAAAAGTACGAATATTTACACGGTGAAGATTGGAGATGATTACTATAGGTGTATGATTACTTCTGAACTAAATAAGACTACATTTATGTAAGTCGCATTAATTACATTTAGATCTCTATCTATATATATACCTCTAAGTTATAGAATTATATGATGGCTAGTATGAGGCCTACAAAACATTAATTATTAAATATTTTAAAATAACAAAATGTCCAGTAATTTCCAGGAATTTTCAGTAACTAAGTCATACTTAATATATATGAATATATATGTATTATAATTAAGTTCTGATTAAAACATATACATTTATCATGTAGATCAACAGTTATGAATGTTCAAAGAAAGTGTTGTTAACAATTAAGTTTAACAATAAAGAGCAGTTAACACTGTTAACTTAACAGTGTAGATAATAATATGGATTATGTATATTCAGGGTTATGTTTATTAGGTTTTTTGTTTATTGATATAAAATTATTGATAACAAATATATTAATTTCAATACTATAGTATCATCATTTCGATACTGTATCATTAAATATTAGTATCATGATATTATTAACAGTGTAGACTATATGTTAGTGTGATGTGTGGTGTGATGTGTGGTGTGATGTGTGGTGTGATGTGTGGTGTGATGTGTGGACAGATGAACACGCTACAGTTGTATCTAAGCACTGTATCAACTGTCCACTGTCCATCTGTACCGTTGCTGATATCACAACCTACCTATTCAAGCCTTCGATGTAAAGAATGTGGACTTGTGTAATTGAGGCACGCAATGCATGTAAAAGATAGATACGTGAATAGCACTTTTATCGATAAATTAACAAAATGGTATCAATGATTTTGATTGGATATTAGTCACATTATATATGTCAAATATTAAAACAGTAGATTTTCGTCGAAATAGATTAAAGTGACTTTTATCTATATCAATGGATTTAGATTATAAATATCAATAAAATAGTATGATATCTTCAATTTAAATACACAAAATTACGAGGAATGTTGATATGATGTATTTTAAATATATAATTTTATTTTTAGTATAGATAGTATATTAAAATTGGTAGTAATTATCAATATATATATGTATAAATAAATAATATTAAATTAAAATTTAGTAAGTATTTAGTAGTAGGATTCGACTGCAGCGCCTCTATCGCAAAGTGCTATACATTACATTCAATTTCTTATCCACTTTCTTTATAACGATAATAATAACACATACACAAATGTATATATACAAATACACATACAATCCTATAGCAAATATAAATATTACTTAAAATATCTAGATAATCATATGTATAGTAATTAAATTGTATATAAAGTATAATGAATATATGTATATATATATATATATATATATATATATATATATATATATATATATATATATAACTGTGTATATATATATATCTATATAAATAAATATAATGTATTTATATTTACTGTAGTAATAAAATATATATTGTATTCTAGAAATTATAATTAATATGTTGAATTATTGGAAATGCATAAATAGAATTATAATATAAACATCTGGTAATTTATTTCAGTGACTGTATTTCAGTAATTTTGGTTAATTTTATGAAAATACAAATAGTAGTGTATATGAAATGACTAGATGACTATGTTATAATGAGATATTATAGTGAGAGTATATATTATATATTCATGAATATGATTATCTAATTAAGTAAGCAGGATTATCTAATCAAGTAGATTGTCTAGATAAGTAATTGTAATAAAATAGTAATGGTGTGGTGACATATATTAATAGGAAGAGGATATATACATGAAGGTATATATATATGTCTATATATAGATGGAATAATTCAGCAATAGAGGCCCCGTTGCATATTGTTGGCAAAAGAGCAGCTTATCACATGTTAAACATTTGTTCTACGACGCATACACACTGTGTATTAACAAAGATTTTCCGAAGGAAAGATATAACACTTACGCGAAATCGTGTAATTCGAATTTGTATACAAAATACCCTGGTGCCACCTATAGCGGGTTACTTTTAGGAACTATGCGTTGTTTATAATGTAAATTCGTATTTAACTATACTCTTTTAAAATGTTAAATAATATGCTTTAAATTAATATTTATATGATGAAAACTAAGTGTTCATTACTAATATATAACAAACAAATATGATATGTATGTTTTAAATGCTATAAGTATATATTTAGTGAGTAAAAGCTAATTTATATTGCATGTAATTTAATAGAGCAATGAAAACATTGTTGTATGCAAACAGAGCCGAACCTAAATCTATTTCAGTGATTTCGATACTACTGCTAGCAGCGGTTGGGGCTATTACTAAATTACGTTGCATGCATAGGGAGTGTTATATCTTTGCTTCGCAAAATCTTTGTTATTAATGTAAACTTACAAATATAATTAATTAATTACTTTATAATTATAAAGTTTAATTAACAAATTTATATTTTTAACTTACTATGTTATTAAATTGATGTTATTAAATTGATAACAAAATAATCGAATGTAAAAAATAATAAAAATAATATGTAAAAAATAAAGAAAACATGTAATGGGATGTTGCTAGATTGAATAAAATGTGATGGATTTAGGAGGGCAAACAATACATGGAATGTATTTTTATATTAAGTTTATACTATTGTCAATTTATAATAAATTATTACTAATAATTAATTTATATTAATTAATATTGTTCATAGGAGTAGTAAACTACAAAATAATGATTGTGTTAGCCCATTTAATTTTATTATCGTATAGTAAATCATATATGAATGTAGATATAGATGTAGATGTAGATGTAGATGTAGGTGTAGATGTAGATGCATATAAACTAATGTTGTGCTAAATTGGGCGTCGATTGGCTAAGTCGAATATATATATTAGAAAATATATATTTTACAAATATTATGATTATAATAGTATTACCACCACTACTACTACGCCTACCTATACGACTACCACTACCACTAACCTACGACTATTAGCTCCACCTATACTATACTAGTACTACTACTCTACTAACATGTGACCACCACCTGTTGTACTGGTTTCAGACTGACTGTGGCCTCTGTGACTTGTAAGATGTTCGAATGCAACGCCAGATAGTGATTCATTATACTGTCGTTGGTGCCGTCTTCTGGAGGTCGTCGTTAGAGGTCGTAAGAAGGTTGCGAAGGTGAGCGAATAATATGTTGTGTAAGGGCGGTAAAGGTGTTTTAAAGGTTATACGGAATCTATATAGAGGGAGAACGGTGCATGCATATATACACATGATTGTGCCTATACAATTGTATGCGCTAGTGATTGAGTTATAGGCTATGGCATAGTGTTGCGAGTGTAATTGTCATTAGAACGGCTCTCCCTCACCCTCAGTTATAGCGCCTGCATACGCTATGTTCTACTAGAGGGAGACGAGACAGATATACCCTACTGCGAGGCAGTTGGCAGAGGTAACTGTTAAATCTACGCTCGCACTCGAGGTAATAGCTCTGAGTGTGTGTACTGTATAAATAGCACTCGCAATAGGTCTCTATGCGTACTGTATAAATAGCACTTTAGTCGCACTTCATATATAACATTTAATCGTATTTTCAGCCGCATTTAAATCAGCAGTTGTAATTTAATATCAAACAGTACTAGCATTGGTAGCACTCTCTATATAAAGCTTGTAGAGCCACCTATAGCGCACCTAACACTGACCACTACATAGTGCTGCTTCACTGGAGGTGGCAGCGCACTTCATATAGAGCAGCCACCTATAATGCTACCTGCACCCACTGAATGCTAACCCGGCCAGTTGACGTAGGCAGCGAGGTTATTGGCAGACAGACGGACTCTCTGCACTGAGGCGGTCAGTTCTGCTATGCTTATGGAGAGATCTGTACGACGGGGGCGAGAGGTGGGGTGTAATAGCTACCACTGAATCGGACTCGGGGTGATGGGGAAACATTGAAAGTGAATAGGATACACTGTTGGCTATTAGTCGTTCAGGGAATTAGTTTTGAACGAGGATAACAATAATATACTTTATAATCCGTGTTCTCGATTACTAGTACCTAAATAATGATTAAATACAAATAAAAGGTTTGTTTAGAAAGATCATATTCGTTGTATTCTATAAATTGTCTATAAATTATGTCAAGATATTTGAAAACTATCGATAATGTTAAAAACAATAATTGTTCAAATCAACCTTACACGCCTACCATGTGTGGATTACTCGGCAAGGTATTATGAATGTAAGTAATGAGTGGAGTAGGGTTGGGGTGACTTTGACAACCCTACAGAGGGGGGTAATAAGAGGAATAGGGCTGGTAACTCTACCCCTCTGTAGTAATCAGTAGTACCTCGCATGCCTGTGATCTGTTGCTATACAAGGATCACTAGACAGGCGTACAAGGTGGAGTGATTTTCAAAAATTTTCAAAAACGTATAACACCTGGTCTGCAACCTATAGCTTATTGAATGACAAACATTTTAGTATAGGTTTTATAATTTATGGTATACTAGAACCTAGTACGATTTTTATACCATAATATACTATATTATACACTATAAAACGCTATATCGAAAATATTTACGCTAACAAATGAGTTAAAAATTACTAATAATGTCTGGATATGCGTAAAAAATTAAAATCACATAAAATATATATTTCCACATAAGATAGTATTTTTTTTTTTTTAAATATGTAAAAAAAAAAATTCTAGGCACATTTATATAATTGGACATATTTCATAATATTAAATCGTTATTTTGTTAAATAAGTTAAGTTTTTGTGGTATATCAATAAATATATCATATATATATAGTAACATTATATATATGACTATATAAAATAGTAAATAATTAATAATTAAGTCATTTTATTAATATAAATTAATTATAATTAATTAAATTATTATTTATAAATTTTATTCCTAGATTTACTAGGAAAAATAGAAATATTATTTTTTTTCAATTTTTTTTTGTTAAATACTGCTATAGTCATGCTTATTAACCATATACTTCACTTTCATTACATTTGAATAATGTATACGTTCAAAAAAATCAGATTGAATTTGATTCCTATGTCCTCAATGTTAAAACATGCTATCTACCCCATGTTAAACTTCTAGGTGATATCGTAATACCTTGCAGGTATCAGTTTTAAAAAACACTTCGGATTTATACTTATAAGTACTTCCTCTTATTAACCGTAACCAATTAATATCAATTTTCGAAAAAACATATTTCACTCCACCTTAGTGTACATGTACATATAGTAGTACCTTGCATGCCTGCTATACGTTGCATGAGGATGGAAGCGATGAGGGCGCAGGGCGAGATGACGGCGTGCTGTTGCTGTCGGATGATGATCTCTATCGCCAGTCTCTTCATCAGGTCATTCTCTTGCCCTGTTAGGTTGTTGATGTATCTAGCGGGAGGGGGAGGGGCGGGTGACGATGCATTAGTAGTGGTGGTGGCAGTGTGCCAGTAGATATACGATGTTAGTGGGTGTCAGTGTCAGTGCAGTCAGTGTCAGTAGACATGATGTCAGTGTCAGTGCAGTCAGTGTAATTAGACATGATGTCAGTGTCAGTGCAGTCAGTGTCAGTAGACATGATGTCAGTGTCAGTGCAGTCAGTGTAAGTAGACATGATGTCAGTGTCAGTGCAGTCGGTGTAAGTAGACATGATGTCAGTGTCAGTGCAGTCGGTGTAAGTAGACATGATGTCAGTGTCAGTTGAGTCAGTGTAAGTAGACATGATGTCAGTGTCAGTGCAGTCAGTGTAAGTAGACATGATGTCAGTGTCAGTGCAGTCAGTGTCAGTAGACATGATGTCAGTGCAGTCGGTGTAAGTAGACATGATGTCAGTGTCAGTGCAGTCAGTGTAAGTAGACATGATGTCAGTGTCAGTGCAGTCAGTGTAAGTAGACATGATGTCAGTGTCAGTGCAGTCAGTGTAAGTAGACATGATGTCAGTGTCAGTGCAGTCAGTGTAAGTAGACATGATGTCAGTGTCAGTGCAGTCGGTGTAAGTAGACATGATGTCAGTGTCAGTGCAGTCGGTGTAAGTAGACATGATGTCAGTGTCAGTGCAGTCGGTGAAAGTAGACATGATGTCAGTGTCAGTGCAGTCGGTGTAAGTAGACATGATGTCAGTGTCAGTGCAGTCAGTGTCAGTAGACATGATGTCAGTGTCAGTGCAGTCAGTGTCAGTAGACATGATGTCAGTGTCAGTGCAGTCGGTGTAAGTAGACATGATGTCAGTGTCAGTGCAGTCGGTGTAAGTAGACATGATGTCAGTGTCAGTGCAGTCGGTGAAAGTAGACATGATGTCAGTGTCAGTGCAGTCAGTGTAAGTAGACATGTTCATTGTTCTAGTGGAGTGGGTGTCAGTAGAGACGGTATCAGTATGTCAGTGTATGTAAGTATCAGTCAGTGTCAGAGTAGTAGACAGACCTAGGTTCTAAGGAATGTAACGTTCGGTCAATCTGCGATGCTGAGAACTCTCTGATCGAGATCGGGTCGCAGATGTGGAAATGTAGACTGCCGTAGTCTTCTTCGAGGATGGAGCGAGCCTTCAGTAGACCCTGAGTGGGGCAGGGGGGAGGGGTAAAGTAGGGTTATAGATGGAGTTAAGCCGGAGTATGGAGTAGAGTTAAGTTTAAGCAGTTATGATATGATGGATTGTTTTTTTCTTTGACTGAATATTCACAATATCAGCTTAGAAAGGGACTGATAGAGGATAGGTTACTAAGGAATACGCGACGTTCGTGAGTTTAAGTGTAAAAGATAGGGAAAATAGCTATTTTTAAATGCTATAAACTTTCATATTCATGATTAAATTTTATCACCTAAATAGGGGATAAAATTTTAAGATATAAAAAACTTATCAATACAATTAAGAATAGTGATAGTACTACGTATATGGCACTAATTAAATGGGTGGAGCTATTTACATGTAGTCAGTATATACGTTGAACTAGTAACGTAGGCAGTACTATGTATATAGATGGGGGCTAGTTATACATAGGTGGTACTATGTACATAGAGGGAAGCCAGTTATACACACAGCGACTAATAACCCGGGAAGATTCCTTGGGTTTCGGAACGCCCAACAGTTCGAAAGCGTAGAGCATCTCCTCGACGATGCGTTCGTAGCTGATCGCTATGGGAACAATCTGAATGTCATACACCTCGGCCTTGAAGAACGCCTCCAAGCTTGCGGACAGCATTCCTATGGCGAGGGGAGCGTCGTTCAATCTCGTTATACAAGTCGATATTAAGCCTAACAGACCCCGAACACTAGTGAACTCGTGTTATTAGATCTCGTTGGACATCATATTTATATTTTATTGTATAATTTTATCATTTTTTGAAACATACTTATAAGACATGTTTTCAATATATTGTGTGATAAATTATTAATGTCAAAAATAATACTGGTAATATTACGTAATCATTAAAATAATCAATGTTATGATTCAATATTCAAATAATATAAAATGTTATTCTCTATGGAAATATGATGAATGAATGCCGAATAAAGACTAATTATAATATAGGGTATAAAGAGATGGCGAGATGCTAGTGTAGAGGAATATTAGAGATTATGTTGTTGTTTACATCATAATTATAATAGTTCATTATTATGGTTAATTTATATCTTTCTCATAAATATGATGTTATGTTATATATATTTATTAGTGTTGCAATCGAACTACGGACTTCGAACTGATACTCAAGCCTTTCGAATTGATACTGATATTCAATAATTATAAAATGACAAACTCGGACTCAAACTGATACTCGACTATTTTGAACTGATACAATATCAATACTCTGATAGTAGGGTTCGACACTAATATTTATATATAAAATAATGTGATATATGGCATATAAATAAGAGGCATCGACTGATTGATGCTAAATAAGAATCACATACATAATTTCAATATTAATAGAAATTTGAAAACGTTTACACTCTTGTATCTGTAAGTATAACAATATATATATAAATATGACTTCATACAGGTATGTATATCTATATATAAAGATATACTATGTATAATCTAGTATATATTTCTTTTATTTCACTCATTATAATGTTGGTATTTAAATTAAATAAATAATTTAATAAATACTATTTATACTATAGTAAATATTTTCTATATAATGCTTAGTGTTTTTATAGTTGAGTGTTTTGCAATAAATAAATTTAATTGATAATGAATATATTTTGCATCATTTATGTGTGATTTTGGCTTGTAATAAAGATAGATAATAGTATTGTATGAAGGATGTTGATATATGTTGTATTAATGTAGTAAATGGCATCGGGTATTGTCGGATAGTTTCGTAAATTATATACAAACTGTTTTAGAATTTTAAATATTATATTGGGTTGTTTCTGAAATGTAGGGTTTAATTTAGGTTTTTTTTCAATATTATTCACGTTTGTTAACCCTTTGCATCCAAGGATTTTATAATTACATATCGCCCGAAAATGAACATATAAGATTCATTTCGTAATATATTGCTGACATATAGATACTTCTATTTAAGATTTCTGCATGAATTCATCAATACTATTATATAAGTTGAGATATGATTAAAAAAATCTTTTTTTTATAATCTTGAAAATATTTTTTTAAATGTATAGACAAAATAAAAATAAAGAACCTATTAATTGTCTCTTTTGCTAATAATTATTTATTAAATATAAATATACATCCTTTATATACTATATTAAAAAATAAAATTTTAATTAAAGTATACAAAATTGGATAAAAATATATTAGCAACAAATTTGTTATTCGACTACAAATTCAAAAAAATTTAGTTTCACAAAATGTATTATTCTGAACCCGACTGTATAAGATATATATATATATATATATATATATATCACACGTTGATAAAGAACTATAATGTGATTGTTTTGACCTAGTAGTGGAGCAATGACATTTTATTACATTCTCAAAATATCCATAATTTTTTGTATTTCATATACCATAGATATATGTAAAAAAATTCATATATATATTTATATATATCATATATATTATATTACTATTATTCAGTGAAATAGCATTACACGTGCGCGAGGAGGAGAGCGAGGCTGGTGTACCTATCTTGGGCTGGTAACTCTTGGCGTTGCGTGACCTCGTGCCCTCGATGAAGAACTCTACGGGGGCGTCTCCGTTCCTCAGGTGACTCTGCACGTATTCCGTGAAGATAGCCCTGCAATGATCGTAGAACAGTTACAACGCAGCGACTATATCTTATTAGAATCAGATAGTTATCTGAATTAGAGCGTTAAGTATAACACCTTATATAATGTACACAAATATGTATATACCTATATACTATACGCACACAATTATATATATATATATATATATATATATATATATGTGCTATTGAATTATATAAATTTAACACAATATGTCAGTCTATGAGTTATATAATATTTAGGTTATATGTAATAGATGATATAACAAAAATGCATATTTTAAAATAAGTATCAACGCATATGTTTAAAGTTTCAAATATATGAAAATCGTGATACACTAAGTTGAACTCATAGAGCAGTAGGTATACCCTATGTCATATATATATGACATATAGTACATTATGATAACAATAAGTGCTTACATATTAAATAGGTGTATTGTTAAACTAAGTGATTGTTTATATCTATTTTTAGAACTCTCTTCAATACAAATTTATATTATCATATCATTGTCACATTAATATTTAAAAAAGCAGTTTATGATCTAATAGAAATATCAATTCATTATTTGTATCAATTAATATGATTTTCTAATTTTTATTTAATTTTCATATGATATTAAGTAGTAGAAATTACTATTTCAATACTTTATTTGTAATAGACTAACAATATAAAATAATCTAAATACTCAAATATAAAAAATAAATCTTTACAAACAACCTTTACAAATATTAAACAAAGTTTAATTTTATTAGATAATTAAATACTCATTATTAAAATTTATATAAAAATAATAATTCTGCATCCGCAATATAGATCAAATCCGTATGTATTAAGAATTAATAAAGCTAATATTATAAAATATGACTATTACTACACTATTTATTGTACAATTATACATTAGAGTTCAAACTAGATTAGAAACTGCATAGAGTACATATTATAAAGTTACATTTATATTAATTATAATAAAGGTGAATAATTGAAGGTAATAGTCAGAGTAAGGAAAATTTATATGTTGCACATCAATCATACAAGTAGTATGACATGAACGCAGTGTATAATACCAATGTTATATATGTATATTCTGAATATTTATAATATAGTGAATCAGGACGGTGCTATGTCATACTAAGATATGAAGGTCATGTTATAGAGGTTAAATAGTTGTGATTAACCCACCAATAAAGTTTGTCGGAACCGAAACTCCTACGAATGTAGAATCCACCCATTTTTCGTAGCAACCATCCAAATATAAACATGTCTTTGAAATCTTAAGGGTGAAATTAAGCAGATATAAGCATAATTTAATAGTGATATTTGTATAAATATATGATAATTATATATAATTAAAATAAAATATAATTAAAATAAATATTATTAAAATTAATATTCAAATAACAAGAAATTTGTAAATTTTCGATTACTAATTAATAATAATCTACTAATTATATATTTATTATAATTTAAAATGAATATGATAATTAAAATGCTATATAATTATCCATCTAATAATTGGTTTAAATTAATTTAGTTATACAATGATTTATCTTTAAAATCGAGAGAAAACTAATCAAGTCTGTGATAATATTGAGAACAATATAGTCCATTACATAAGTTATTACTTATTAACCCATGGCTGTAGCGATTATAGGTAAGGTTAGGTCATACTCGTAGAATATGTAGGAGATCACGAGGAAGTCTATGTAGCTTCGATGTGTTGGCATCAGTAGGACTGGGTGTTCTTTCATTAGCTTATGAAGCTGAATTATAAAGTTACTCATTATAGGTGGCAGTAGTAGTAGCAGTAGTAGCAGTAGTAGTAGTAGTAGTAGTAGTAGTAGTAGTAGTAGTAGTAGTAGTAGTAGTAGTAGTAGTAGTTGTAGTTGTAGTTGTAGTTGTAGTTGTAGTTGTAGTTGTAGTTGTAGTTGTAGTTGTAGTTGTAGTTGTAGTTGTAGTTGTAGTTGTAGTTGTAGTTGTAGTTGTAGTTGTAGTTGTAGTTGTAGTTGTAGTTGTAGTTGTAGTTGTAGTAGTAGTAGTAGTAGTAGTAGTAGTAGTAGTAGTAGTAGTAGTAGTAGTAGTAGTAGTAGTAGTAGTAGTAGTAGTAGTAGTAGTAGTAGTAGTAGTAGTAGTAGTAGTAGTAGTAGTAGTAGTAGTAGTAGTAGTAGTAGTAGTAGTAGTAGTAGTAGTAGTAGTAGTAGTAGTAGTAGTAGTAGTAGTAGTAGTAGTAGTAGTAGTAGTAGTAGTAGTAGTAGTAGTAGTAGTAGTAGTAGTAGTAGTAGTATTAGTAGTAGTAGTAGTATAAACCATCTGGGTAGCTTCGCGGTTAACGTAGATCCGATTGAAGATGGACTTGAATATCTTGATGAGAAAATAGGCCACGCCCCTTACCATACGGATGCTGAACGAGTGTTCCATCTCGATGAGGATACTCTGAGCTTCGGCCACAACCGATGACCTGTCTACTTTAGACTCTGTGACAATCTGGTGGTGGTGTTAGTGGCATTAATTGTCGCGTTTCTTAAAGTTTTGTTTATAATTGTATAAATTACTTGTTTATGGTATACACGAGTATACATTATAGATTTGCAAATAAATTATTTAAAAAATTATACCAATTTTTTTTTACTTAAATTATAATTATTGTTTAATGTTAAATTAAAATATATAACAAAATATACCTGTACAGTAATATAATGATAATTTCGCAAGCCTAAATAATTAATAGGTTTATTATAGTGAATTTACTATTGATATAAATATCTTGATTGTGAACTAGCCAACTACTGATAGAGTGCTTGCAATGAATGATATTAATACAACTAAATAGGATTACAATTATCACATACATTTTTATTTTAATGAAATATTTCATTTTAGAAAATTTTCAAATATAAAATAATTGTGTATAATTAGGCGATTATTTGATCCATTGTTCAAATCCAAATATTATAGTTATACCAGCAAATATCCATATAAAATGAAATATGAAATATATTTTAAAAAAAATATATATATTGAATGTACAAAAATTAATTTTATTTAGTTATTTATTATATTATTATGGTGTATAATATACACTGTATATTCTAATTGATTAAGGCAGTAAATAACATTTGTTTTAATTTGTTCTCATAACATTTATGATATTCAAATATAATTAATTATCTTTAAAATGATTTATAATATGTCATATAACAGTAAAGTATAATTTCATCAAATATGTATTCAAATCAGCACCCTAGATATAATATTGTTATAAAAAGTAGAATAATTATATTATTTTCTATTTTATATATTACATTTATAAATTACTTATTATTTATAATTTATAATGTACATATGTTAGTATTAGTAGATATATTATTGTTATTAAGTTAAATTTAATCATGTTAACTATATATAAATATATATATATATATATATATATATATAATAAATAGTGATATTTATTTCCCAGAAAATACAAACACATCTTGATAAATACATCTGTTTATATTTCAAACTTCTTGTTAATTTAAAAAATAAAGTAGCTCACTAATTGAGCTGATCCCATTGATGAATCGTTGTGCAATTGTCTAATATATAGGAGATTACATGTACCTATATTTTGAAATTTAATAAACTCTACAAATATAATCATATTGCAAAGTTAACCTATTTTACTCGTAATACAATTATTAAGTTCACTTTCAATATAACATACATGTCTTACAATCACATAAAGTAGCTATTCAGCTATTCAGATACTACAAACATTTACATGATAGTATACACATACATTATAATTTAGGTGTTCATTAGTAATTAAAATAACATTTTCTTATCTCTATTTTCCTCTATCTATTACATAAAGGTTACTTAAAGTAAGTTTGCACTACGTAGTATAATGAATGCTGGTTTATAACTGTATTTCTTATATAAAGCACAATATTTCATTTAAACATTAATATCATATATAAATATTACCCTGTCTATGTATCATTAGTCTACATTGTAACTAGGATAAGTATGTCAGATGTTAACAATCGATAATAGCACTAGATAGATGTGATAGCTATAATGTAGTTATTGATGAGCTAAGTTAAAGTAACATATAACATTTTAGTAACGTACAACTTATTAATTTAATGTAAACACAACAAATATAGATTTTAAGAGTAAATTATTCAAATGCGTAGTATAAATTGATTATTTATTGATAGGTGGCTGTCCTATAACCTATAACCTTGTCTATAGCGTAATTCAGACGATCGCTAGTCAGCACCGATTGGCTAATCTCTTTCGGAGTTCTGGTCGTGTTGAACTTGAATTTCGGAACATTTTTACGAGTCTGATTAGAATCGTTATCAATAAATTCCCATCTCTCGTATAAATAGGAATGTACGCGCGTTTCTACATAGCAATAGGTGGATAGTAGATATAACAGTAGATAGTATAACAGTATAACAAGTAGCTATTATATCGGTGAACTCCAGCTATACTATTCACTGTGTTATATTTACTATATCTCTTATTATTATTGAATACTCAATAATTGTAAATTGTATCATAAGAAAAAGAATATGTCTAATATGATAAGCAATAGTTGGATGATTGTTAAACTCTGAATGATATCGGAGCAAATTCCATGTCTTCCTTCACTCCACCTCCTTCTCCTTCACCACCTCCTCTTCCTCCATTACTACTCCTCCCCTCCTTCACCTATCCCTCCTTCTCCTATCCCTCCTTCTCCTATCCCTCCTTCTCCTATCCCTCCTTCTCCTATCCCACCTCCATCTATTCCTCCTATACCTCGACTACCTCCTCTTCCTCCTATGCCTCGACTACCTCCTCTTCCTCCTACACCTCCTCCATTACTACTCCTCCCCTCCTTCTTCATCTCCCCTCCTTCACCTATCCCTCCTTCTCCTATCCCTCCTTCTCCTATCCCACCTCCATCTCTTCCTCCTATACCTCGACCTCCACTAACTTTAAAGGAATAGCTGATATCGGTGGCTACCCTGCGGGGTTCCAGTATATCTTCATAGCCGCCATTCTTGAAGTGAGCCATAGTGGATACATCGGTAGGTGATTCTGTACGTGTGTGTGCAGGTGTGCAGGTGTGTATGTGTGTCTGTATGTATATGTGCCAGAGTGGATAGATCTATAGGTCAGCTTTATATGCATAAATGTAATCGCATGTTTATATATATGTGTGCACTGGTTTGAATATATGTGTGTACATGAGTGTGTCTAAGCATGTGGGTATGAGTGATGGTGTGTGTGTGAGTATGTGTGGGGTTGTGTACATAGACATAATGATGGATGGTTACAAATTGAATAAAACTAATAAATTGATATTGCCATGTAAACAATTTATATATTAACTCTTGTTTATAATTTAATAAGTTAACTGATATATGTATATGTTTGTGTGTGTATGTGTGAATCTATATATATAAATATATGTATTTTTATTTATGAATGTATTCATGGTAAATGAAAATAATATGTATTTTATATGTTATATTCGTTTTATCTATAATAGTAGTTATTAAATCATACATTTTTATATTTTATCAATTGTATTATATGTATTAAATACATATACCATTTCTTTATATATATATATATATATATATATAAAGTAAAATATTATAATGAGTGTATGAATGATTATATTTAATGAGTACAATTTTATATACGAGTTGAAGTTGTTAATTATATAAGTATGTTGTTATGTAGTATTTATATATAATATATAGACACTCTGTTATATGACTATAATACATGTAGAATGTATATTATGTTAATAAAACATACATATTGACAGTATTACGTATAAAACACACATATTGACAGTATGTATTATGTATAAAACATACATATAATAGTAGTCGATTTCCGGTGTGTAAATCACAACTTATTTATATATCTTTTTATTCTTTATATATTTCTGTGATTAGTATTTATTGTTGCACATCGTTTTGACTCTATCCAATAAACTATTATGATAGTATTATCTATTTATCTATCTATCAATACACATATTATTGTCAATATATGTACATAGTAGATGAGAGCTATTAATTTGTATACATACCACGATTTATCCACGAGTTCATTATGACATTCTTTAATTCAGAATCCATTTTATTCATATCCTAAGCACCTATACAAAGTAAGCAGTATGATTATATTACTTCATATGTATTGAAAGTGTGTCTTTTATTTAGAAATTACATATTATTATTTTTTAGTTTAATAATAATACAGTTTTTATTTAAATTTATTTTTAAAAATTTGAATTTCTTTATAGATATATTAATAAAAATACGAATTTATTCATAAATTTCATTTAAATTGAAAGATCTTTTCTCTATTATTATGTCAACATTCTAAATAATATAATGTGTATTATGGGGACTCACTGAATTCAGGAATTTACATGTAAAATGGTTTTATTAAGGATGAAATATCGCTTAAAATATATCTATTAATATAATTAATATTTTTGTATTACATATAATCCAAGTTCAGTATCTTATTTATCACATTGTAACATATTTTAAATTATTGAGTATTTCTATCAATATAAGGTGTTTTGAATAATTCATATTTGTAAATTTAATATATATTTTCTGTGATTATTTATTTAAAAAAACTTTGAATGTAATTTTCTTTTTAAAGATTTTACTTTTTCCACTTAGTAAACATAGATTATAAATATGTAAATGCCTACTACTTCTTTGATTTATAATATTTGAAATGTTTACTGTATATGAATAACATGCAACACTATATATTTTATGAAGAATATTTTATTATACTTTATATTATTAAAATAAATTATGATAAACTTGAACTTAATTTATAACTCTTTATAACTATTTTATTTTACATAATTTTAAATAAATTATATTTATAAAATATCATAACTTATATGAAGTAGGATAATATCTATTGAACACAACAACATTATTTAATTACCTTTATTAGTTATTATTCTTACTGTTTTAGCCAGAGCTAAAATTAACATGGTAATTGTACCGTTAAATTCTATAAACTTTTTATTTATGATTATTTTTTTGTTTGTATATATCAATAATACTTTTAATAAAAGTAAATATAGTTACATTATATTTACTATTGAATATGTTTGTAGTATATATATTTGTATACAATTTTACTATACATATATTTTTCTAAGTATTTACAACAAAAAAACACTTGAAAATATGAATATACAAAAAAAAATTATAAAAAAATAATCGTAAATAAAAAAGTTGATGGCCTTTACAAAAATAACCATTTTCCCTATATTTTACATGTAAACTCGCTAGCAACGTGCGTTCCCTTAATACATTATATATAATTACTAATTACATTATATTATTTGTAGATATAATAATAATTAAATCATTAATTAAAAGATGAGTTTTTGTATTGATTTGAATATTAAATGTGTGTTACAAGACCATATCAAAATATGATAAAATCAAAAGTAAATTACAAATTTTCAAAAATATATGTAAACAGACTTATTAAACTTTAAAATATATCAATTACATTGCAACATGTATCTCATATCTTTATAAATTTGATTAATCAATAGTATAATATTTTATTGAATTTATTTAAATTTGTTCAATTTTTATAAAAAATAAATATAAATTAGAAAAATTATGTTTAGATCATGTGTTATCATGTCTATTAATTCAATTAATTTAATTAAGAGATATATTTTTAATTAAAAACAAATTAGAATATTATAACTAAAAAATTACTAATTTACTATTTATAATTCATTTTATATAATTTCCTTATCTCGTTATCAATTATATTATTTTTTTATAAAAAACATTTGTTTACATAGTATAGAACATGGAAGGCGGATATGAATGAATGAATGAATGTTTATTTATACACAAAAATAACGTTGGACGTTCTCTATTATGTAAACAAAAATATAAAATACACACACAAATATAAATAGTTAATTAGAAAATAATAAAATTAATTTTTCGAATTAATAACAATAAATTTGATTTAAAATAAGAATAATTGACATTAGTTCTTAGTTCTACAGGTAGCACATTCCATAGGTCGGCTGCAGCTACACTGAAAGAACGTTTTCCATATCTTTTTAGCTTATAATTCTTCTTTTTTAATAATCGTGTAGACGCGTTTCTTAGATTCCTCTTGTAAACTTTGAATTGTAGGATGTCAATCAAATAAATCGGAAGACGATTATTCAGTACCTTAAAAATTAGTTTTAAATAGCTGAAGGTAGATTTCTGATTCATATTTAACCATTTAGAATTAACTAATTGATAATTGAATGATTCATGGTCATATAATTTTACAAGATGTAAAACTCTTATCGATGATCTAATGATTCTATCTAAGTATTTAGTAGAAGTAGCAGGAAGGCCATAATATAGATAACAACAATAATTTATACGTGACATAACTAATGATTCTATTAACATTTTAGAAATTCTAAAAGGCAAGAATTTCCTTATTGATAGTATTTTATATAATTGATAATTAGTTGATTTACACACATTAGCTTTCTAATCTGAGAAATTTAGGTTAAAAAATAAAACCAAGGTTTTTAACATTATTGCCAGTGATGGGCACGATCGTTTGAAAATGATCGACGATCATTAGAAAATGATCGAGTAAAATGATTGACGATCGTCAGCAACTGTGAAAAAAATTTAAACATAATTTATATATATTTATATCAAGAAATAACAAAATAGTGGATATAATAATAACTTTTATTTATGAAAATGTTGAAATACGATCAAGTTAATAATAAAATAATATTAATATAATGAATTTGCTTTCAATAGAACTAACAATTCAAAGTTAGTATCATTTAGTTTTAATTATCGATGGTATTTGTTCACGGTAATATTTAGTTTATAGTTTATAGAATTTATGAAAACTTCATCTGTACTATGTCGTACGCAATAAAACATGTTAAATTAATATGTTTACTAATACTGAGGAGAAACTCAGGTGTGGAGGCCCCCCTCTAATATACTTTGGAGAGAGTGAACCCCTCTCACTACCTACTGTTCTTGTAATAGTTTATATCATAAATATATATATATATATATATATATATATATATATATATATATATATATATATATATATATATATATATATATATATATCTAATCGCTGTGGTACTACAGGACACATTATGAGGACAACATGCCTGAATATTCACATTCAACATTGTTGATTTCTACGACCTAAAACATTATTGACGACTTTCAACTAAATAATTAAGTACATGTAAGTATGTTTCACGATGTAAAATTCCTCTATATTTAATATATCTTATCTTTAAGATTCTTTACATCAGTGATATTTAACTTTATAAATTATACATTTGTATCCACTATTTGTATTTTGTGTATATTTAAGTTACAGGGTTGGGTAAATTTGGTTGTTGATAATATTAATGGTTATTCAATGATTAATTTCACGAATAATATGTTTTAATTAATTTTAATAAATGATTTGTTATTCAAAATTATATATATTATTAAATTAATATTATATGTTAACGAATCATAATATATATCATTGGATATTATAAATTAAAATGGGAATATATTGAATACTTTTATCAAAAAATAGTTAATATAAAGGACAGTAGTCACAGGACGTACGCTCGCTATCTCTGCAATGCAATGTTACTTCTTCTACTCCGAGCTAGATACTTTTCAGTGAAATATTTAATAATATTTCAATGATTAAAATCTTTGAATCATAGATATCCAGGTTATTTTTTTTAATTGAATTTCTATATAAATATTTTATTTAAAATACAAATTTATTTATAAATTAGGTTCGAATTGAACAATATTTTTTTTATATTATTTATGTCGATATACTAAATAATATAATGTATTTTAAACTGTATTATGTATTAAATATAAACATATTGAAATCATTTATTTAAAAATATATTTTGCATTTATTTTTGTATCAAATTAAATGTTGAAATCCTGGACCAAGACGCAATAAAAGCACTCAGGCTGAAAATAAAAATACCCCAAAATATGCGTTAGCAGATATCCTATCTATTTTAACTAGTAGTTACAATATATATATATATATATATATATATATATATTTATAAACTTATATATATATATAATCTTATATATATATATATATATATATATATATATATATATATATATATGTAATGAATATATATTATGTATACATATGAATATGTATTAAAATTAAACATGTAATAGATAATGATACAAAATTCATGAGCTTATAAAATAACAAATTATAATTGTATACACTTATCGTGTTGTTACAATTACAATAATTGTAATATAAATTATTATTATTTCATGTAATTTATTATGGTAATATTTATCATAAAACCGGCGTATTACAAACAATATATTATAGCATACACTGTATTATACAGTGAACATATATTATTTAATTATTATAATTAATAATTATATAAATAATTAAATTATTATAATAATAGAATACCAGTAATATGGGTCCAGGTAAAATGGGTCCAAGTAATTTATGGCCACTTTAAAAAAACTGGAAGTAATTTGGGGCCACTTAAAAAAACAATTTACATGGATTAATTTTGAATAATTTTTTTAAAACTTACAACAAATTTTCTATTATTAACTAGATATTTAACCAGTTGTTGGTTGAATATATATGATTATAAATAGTTATATATAACTGGTATTATATCTATAGAATGTATACATTATTTATTATAAACTTGATACATGCAATTACATGTACTTGTTATATATATATATATATAAAGGTAACTAAAATTAAATTTAATCTTTAATTTAATTCTATTTAATTTAATTCTATTTAATTTATTTATATTAATATTTTTATTAAGCTATAGATGGATCAAATCTAAAAATAGTTGAGGACTTCAAGTACCTCTAGGCATGAATAGACAGAAGTACAACATATTTGAAAATCAGAAAAGTGATTGCTTGGAAAGCCTGTCATCAAATGAGGAATATCTGGAAATCAAGTCTTAGTAAAAAATTAAAAACAAGGCTTATGAAATATACATTTAAATCGGTTGTTCTGCACGAATATGAGATGTGGAACTTCATTTAGACACTACTCGAACAACTAGATGGCACACACACTAGAATTGTATGAATGATAAACCTACTTTGGTATCAGAAAGTCACAGACGAGGTACTTTATGGGAATATAGAAACATTATCTACAACAATCAGACGTCGATGATCAAAGTTTGCCGGACATTGACTACGTAGAGATGATGAGTTTGTTTCGGATCTAGTTATCTGGAAACCTTCTCATGGAATTAGAAGACGAGGAAGGCCATCTAAAAGTGACATCAGGACTCTGGATAGATATACCGGTAAGTGAGATGAATGTAGCTATGATGAACCATGATGTTTGGAGATCTTTCATTATACAGGAAACAAGAATTCCGAAATAAGTATGCAAGTATTTATCCCTATAAGCAAATATTTGTATTAGACTCTAAATAATATAACCTAATAATATGAAAATATAGTTTATTATATATCATTATATAACTAGTATTATATATACATTATTTATTATAAACTTAATTTACGCCAGTATATGTACTTGTTATATGTATATGTGATTAGACTCTAAATAATATAAACTAATAATATATAAATATAGTTTATTATATATCATTATATAACTAGTATTATATATACATTATTTATTATAAACTTAATTTACGCCAGTATATGTACTTGTTATATGTATATGTATTGGTAACTATAATTTAATTTATTAAATTATTTAATCTTTAATTTAATACTATCTAATTTTTTTATATTAATATTTTTATATTGAATTTTTAATAATACAAACTAGTATAATGAGCATTTATCCTATGATAATACATTGCTACCTGAATCGTTAATTTATTAATAATACATAATAATGTATTTTAATATGATTATTAATACATATATACTCTCAAATAGTTGTTTTATTAATATTTTAAAAGTGGCCATAAATTACTTCCAGTTTTTTTAAAGTGGCCCCAAATTACCAGGACCCATATTACTGGTACTCTAATAATAATATAATAATTTACTAATTATTATAATAATATTCTGATAATTATTATCATAATACGATCTAGGTAGTTGTTCTAATATGAGTTAATTAGATACATCATTACGTATATACTACTATTGATAAATATTGTATAAACTATATATGAGTATTTAAAATATTATTATGTTTAAATTATAATTATTATAATAATAAATACTCATATGAAATTCATAATCATTATGATTATAATAATCAATTATTAATAGTATTAGTCACCATTTTTAACTTTTTGAAGGTTGAATATCTAAATTATATTTCTCTTATTCTAATTAATTTAAATTATTAGTTGACCCTGTATAATACAGTGTATAATTATAGTAATGTATCTTAATAGTAATTAAGAAATGATTTGTTAAATTTTTCAAGAAATTCATGGTAAATATATTATTAGTCTATATATTATGATGAAGAATGTTTCTAATTTTTGCATAAGAAATATTATATAAAATACTTATTAGCATCGTAAATAAATTATTTATAATTTAATATAAATATTATTATGTACCACCTTAATATCCTTAATATAAAACACTTCTTTAGAAAATATACAATTTATATTTAAATTATTTACCAATGATTATACAAATTTATACCAGAATTATATATAAATAAATTTATATAAAATGAAATTAATATATAAAATTAAACTTTAAATTCTTTTATAATTAAATTAATATGATGTGGGTAAGTTATAATACAATATTATATTATTATCTAATAAAAAATATATACAGGTATTTTATTTTAAAATATATTATGTCAAAGTTTAAAAGTTAAAGGTCACACAAGGTATTGATAATTAAAATTTGTTGAATTTATTTTAGAATTGTTATAATATTATTATATTATAATGATTCTATCCAAGTTATATATTAAATAATTATTAAATTACAGTAATGAATGATAAAATAAGCTTGATAAATGGTAATAATGATATCGAAGAAAATGATAATTTCGTTTTACACCAATGTATATTTGAAGGAGATATAGAAAAATTATCTTTAATCTTAAAAACTTTTAAAGATATTTCAATTAAAGACCATCACGGTAATTATATTATTAATTTAATTATTATTCATATTATAGAATAATTCAATATTTACAATATTACCTGCCATTTTATAAATAATTAACTAATAGTTATAAGTAAAGTAAGAAATGTCAATTGAATTACTATTTTTTTTAAATATTTATAGTTTATATTTAAATATGTTATTGTTTCAATTGAATTATCTATTAAATATATTAATTTAATTAATTATGTATACGTTTATTAATTAAATACGCTATCATCAACTTAATAAAAAGTATATTTAAATAATATAATATACTAGTACATATAAATACAGGTAACGTCACGTTAAACCTGGGTCGAGGTAACACGATAATCATGTTTAACATGATGTTACATCATGTAATACATGATTATCATGATGTTTAACATGATCATGATGATTATGTTACTGTACAATTAATATAGTATAACATTGTTACACGAACACCATCATGGTGACCATGGTGATGTTAAACAACATCTGGAGTAACTAGAGAAATAGGCACATTTAAATACACATATAATTAGGTTATAATAATTAGAATATCCTCAAGAATACCCACAATAAAACGTCGGCATTTATAATCACAGGTATTTGCATTTTGCCGATGTTTAATCGTGGCCGGCTTTCTAATAACAATCTAATTATATACGTGTATTAAATATGCCGATTACCTCATGGATCAAATATGGGATGACTGAAAAAAAGTAATTTATGATATCTTAAAATTATTATTAACATTATTATATAAATAGATAATTAATACTGTTAATAAATATGTATATCTATATATTATATATAATATGGTACCGGTAAACTCGGACCACTTTTATGCTTTAACCCATATTATAGAAGTATACTATATATAGTTATTTTAAACTGTCCAAATCTTCTTCAAAAGTGGTCCAAATTTTATTTCAAAAGTGGTCCGAGTTTACCTGGTCCGAACTTTCTGGTATTCATATAATATAGTATATGTTATATATGTTGTATATTATTACTATTTATCTATATAAATTTACTTTAATTTAACTTTAATTTCATTAAAATGGTATATGTTTTATTTTATATATCATATATAATTTATTATATATATGTTATATAGTATCATAATATCATATATATTAGATGGTTAATAGCGAATAAATATCGTACAACGTCAACTTATTATTAAATCTATATATATATATATGTTATAATATATATGATTAAATATAACATATATATTTGATATTAATATATATATATATATATATATATATATATATATATTAAATATATATTATTAAAACATAAGGTAGCCAGTAATTTCGGACGAGGTAATTTCGTACAAATTATTATATTTAGTTTATTTTATAAGTATTGTATATGAAATTAATAGTAACGTTTTTTTTTAATTTCTCGTCTATAGTCTTTATTTATTTAAATATTTGTATATGTGTTTATTTCATCATTAAATACAAACAATATATTTTGTTATAGGTAATTATTTAATTCATAATATGAATTTCACGTTAAGATTGAATAATCGTATTTCATAGAAATTTATCTTGGGTAAAAAAATATTAAATTAATTAGTATTATAATTATATATAGGACACCATTGATATAATACCATTCAATGTTCTGCCATCCTTGATATAACTTCAAGTAACAGATTCCAAAGCTATCTATTACATGTTATATTATCTATATTTGATACATCAAGGATGCACTGTAGTACAATGTACAATGATTTTACACTAACTAATAATAAATAAGATCTCTCATTATAATCAATTCAATTAATTTGAAATCAGGACGATTTATAAGTCATCAACTACTTATAAATACATATGATAATGAACTAATACAAAATTAATAGTAATTACGATGTTATGAATTTTTTTTTGTAGTAATAGATGCAATTACATTTGTGATTAATCAATGACATAAATATATACACTTCTTTCCTATACACAATGAAGCTGAGGCCATACTTGCGAAAGTATTAACTAAGTATTTTCAAATCTTCGCAAATATCACATTTGATCCATAAAAACTGTGATTATTTGTAATTAGTGGCGAATATTCACATGTGAACCCTCAGCTAATAGTTATAGCAGGGCTGTTTCATATCCAAGTGCACCCATTAGCATATGATGCATGCTCTATTGAATTACTATTGAAATATATATTAGAAGTAGACATGAAAATAATAATAAGTAATTCGATGAGTAATGTGAAATAAATATAACTCTTTTAGTACTGAATTATACGTGCCTCTAATGCATATGCTATGTGTATCATAGGTATATTTATCATACGCGATATATTTTGAAGGGCTTCATTATCTAGAGAGACAGTATATAGCATATAATTAATAATATCAATACAATAGCTGATGTCATATATCACACAAACTATAATACACACTTGAAATGAGACATGAATCAAATGTACTTGCTCTTTTCTGTACTGCTTCTACTGCTACTACTACTACTACTACTACTACTACTACTACTACTACTACTACTACTACTACTACTACTACTACTACTACTACTACTACTACTACTACTACTACTACTACTACTACTACTACTACTACTACTACTACTACTACTACTACTACTACTACTACTACTACTACTACTACTACTACTACTACTACTACTACTACTACTACTACTACTACTACTACTACTACTACTACTACTACTACTACTACTACTACTACTACTACTACTACTACTACTACTACTACTACTACTACTACTACTACTACTACTACTACTACTACTACTACTACTACTACTACTACTACTACTACTACTACTACTACTACTACTACTACTACTACTACTACTACTACTACTACTACTACTACTACTACTACTACTACTACTACTACTACTACTACTACTACTACTACTACTACTACTACTACTACTACTACTACTACTACTACTACTACTACTACTACTACTACTACTACTACTGATACTGATACTGATACTGATACTGATACTGATACTGATACTGATACTGCTACTGCTACTGATACTGATACTGATACTGATACTGATACTGATACTGCTACTGCTACTGATACTGCTGCTACTGCTACTTCTACTGCTACTGCTACTGATACTGATACTGATACTGATACTGATACTGATACTGCTATTGCTACTGATACTGCTGATGCTACTGCTACTACTACTGCTACTGCTACTACTACTATATTTAAAACAATGAATTATTCATAGATCACATGTCTCAACTCGTAATGAATACATACACACCTAGGTGTATATAGCTATTATAGAACACAACATCTCTTATCTTTGTTCCATTGGTAAGAACATGATTATCTATGAGTGTGTGTGTGTGTGTGTGAGAGTGTGAGAGTGTGAGTGTATGTGTGTGTTAATTCAAAGCATAGTTCATTACACAACCAGCACTATGCTGTGTCTAGCTACCATATGTATTGATGATGAATGTATAAATAGCATCAATTTCATTATGTATACATAATGTAATTCACTGAGTATTAATAGTATTAATTTAATACATACTTGGATGGTTTAATATATATACTCTATAATATATTTATATATATATATATATATATAATATTATACCATGTTTCTAATTGATTGATAAATCATAGGTTATCACAAATATAATAAATAACAAATTAAATAGATTATGAATTAATAATAAATTAATTTCCATAATCAATAATATTATATAATAATAAAAATAGTATTATAAACTTAATACATATACATATATATATATATATATATATATATATATATATATATATATATATATATATATATATATATATAATACAATCACAGATTTCACTGATACTCCACTATACTATATATCTACATTCACATGAAACAATCACACGCTCCCACTACCAGAACACATCGCTCCCCCTATGGAAGACAAATTAATTAACTAGCGCCTACCTCGGCGCCTCTACCGACCGAGTTAGGAACCAACTGACGCCATTGATTTGTATCACACATTCGCAATCTATTACGTAATACAGCGAGTGGGGGGCGGGATGAGGACGCTGATAGCACGCGCGTGTGTGTGTGCGTGTGAGTGTGCGCATCTCCCCTCGTGTAATAGCCGCAGCGTGATGTAATAAACACCGTTATCTGGGGACACAAACTCTCGCCGCTGCGGGGAGCCACTCGCCGCGTATAATATTTAATTAATTTTCTCCGGCGGACGTTCCGCGCTCGTAAAATATTGCCATTCTACTACGGTAGTATAACACACATACGCACACACACACGTGTATTGTACGGCTATTAGTAACGTGTGTTCGTGCGACCCATTGTGCGCGTGTGCATGACCTATACGGAGAGAATACAGCAGCGAGGTTCACTCCACGCGGCCAGATTATCTCTGTATTAGTCTAATGACCGTTGAGACCAGCCGTCGTACCCCACGTGATATCGGTGCTACGATCACGTGTTACGTAACGAGGTATGACGTCATCGATCGCCGTTATGACGTCATCGACCATCGGTTCCGTCCTTAAGGGCGGTTTATAGATATCAAACAATACGTCACTACCGATGCCACCACCATCACCGCCGTCCTGTTTACTTTACATTATCGGACGGATGTTTACACCTCTCTATCTCGGTATTTCTCGGTCTTTCTCGCGTTCTATCGATCAGCCTCTCTCTATCTCGCGTTATCGTTGATTGCTGGCTAATTAATGACTCGTTGCGGCATATTCTAGCCAATCAGCGCGTAGTGACGCACGTGCCTGGGCTCTCGATACGCCCCCTCCATTAACGTGTTCTAATTGCTATTGATTGTTTCTATAGCCACTCTAATTCCTTGTTGACCATGTGATAATATAACTCATCTTATGTGAGTGGTAGAGGTACTACTAGTGTTGGTTGTAATTTTGCTAGTATAAGTAGTTGTAGTGGTAGTGGTGGTTGTGGTGGTAGTGATAGTGGTAGTGGTTGTGGTAGTGGTAGTGGTAGTAGTGGTAGAGGTAGAGGTAGTGGTTGTGGTAGTGGTGGTGGTTGTGGTAGTTGTGGTGGTAGTGGTAGTGGTGGTGGTTGTGGTAGTGGTGGTGGTTGTGGTAGTGGTGGTGGTAGTGGTAGTGGTTGTGGTAGTGGTGGTGGTGGTAGTAGTAGTAATGGTAGAGATAGATGTAGAGGTAGTGGTTGTGGTGGTGGTTGTGGTAGTGGTTGTGGTAGTGGTAGTGGTAGTGGTGGTGGTAGTGGTAGTGGTTGTGGTAGTGGTAGTGGTAGTGGTAGTAGTAGTAGTAGTAGTAGTAGTAGTAGTAGTAGTAGTAGTAGTAGCAGTAGTAGTAGTAGTAGTAGTGGTAGTGGTAGTGGTGGTAGCGGTAGCAGTAGTAGTAGGAGGTATAGGATGTAGTTGTGTTAATGATAACCTGTATATAGAAATAGATAGAAATGTAAATAGCCTAAATAAACATTGGTTTTTATAATAGTACATAACAAAATATGATAAGTAATAAGACAATGAATGTTGTGTCTACCAGTATATTAGTGATAGGATTAAGCATTAAGCTAAGTATGGCGCAAATGTATTATTAATGTATAAATGGAGTCATTTGTATTATGATGATTTGTGATGCAAGCTACTGTACATACATGCCAAAGTCACAATGTTCACTATATTGATGTAGTTGATGCATTGTAGTGCTAACACTTGAGGGGTATTAGTGTTTGAAGCAATCCAACCACTTCACATTTACAGATAATTTCCGCTTTATTATAATAACATCTAGGATGTATACATTATCTGATGTGTATGTAATACCTAATGTATATGATAGATATATATATACAATTTAATTTAATCCATTGTCTTAATATTATATTTTTATATAAAATATTCTATTACTAAATACTTACATCCATATATATATACATGTATATAAATATGATTTGATTATGAGTTTAATTTTGAATTCGAGATTATTTTGTATAAAATATAAGTATACATGTATCATTTTAAATTGTATTATATTACTAATAGTAATTATATATATATATATATATATATATTAAGTAAATTAATGTATATATTCATGTAAATGAATTAATGCTACATTTCTTTGATTTACATACCTCATATTTCGATATAGAAATTAGATTCATTTTATTAATATTGAATTAAATGTATATTAAATCTAATATATATATTTTTTAAATATTAAAATAAATTAAATCAGTTCATATTTAATTGGCTAAGTCAAATATTGGAATATATATATAATTATAAATAAATGCACATAAATTATTTTTTAAATTAATTAAAAAAATATGTTAACAATTGATGAATTACAAATACAGTTGATAAATTGTATAGGTCTTCATTCTTATTGTTATAATCATATTTATGTAATATATTTTCTATAAATATATTTTTCCCTAAACGCCCAAAACCTGAACACTCCGCATTAAAAAGTGGGTTACAAACTTTGTGAAAGAATTGTTATTGTCATCATGTAAACGACAACAACAACAACAACACATATGTAACTTGTTTTTTTTTATTATTTTTGAAATACGACATTCACATATTAATGATATTTAAAAGTTCAACAATATAGATAATTATATAACAATGAACTATATAGATAATGTCACTATAAAGGTTGTCACTTTATAGGGTGTCACACTAGTGAATGCCACTTTATAGGGTTACATTGTGGTCCACAATTTGTGGAGTATATCACATTATAAGATGTCACTTTAGAGTTTGTCACTTTATAGGGTTTCATTATATATAATGTCACAGGATATTACTATATATTATGACACTTTACAGAGTGACACTTTATAGAGTGTCACTTTAGAGGGTGTCATTAATAGGATTAAATTAACGTTGATTTAAATATGATTCCTAATATGTGATTTGCATTCGTCGATCTACAAAGAATACACTCCATTATAGTGAAATTGTACCGTCTTTATGTCATCATTAATGTGTAAATTAATTATATAAAAACTTATTCAAATATTAACTATCATTATTATTTAATATAGATAATTATCTGATTTTTTATATAATAATAATAAATCGCCTACACGGTCCGCTGCAGCCCACTACTGTTAGGAGAGTGTTACATAACTCTTCTTCACACAGGGGTCAAGTTCAGACGATCAACTCTACTAGCGTTTATAGTGTCTAGTGAAGCAGCTATATATAACCACGTTTCATTGGCATCCGTACCGCTATAGATAGCGTTTCATCGTTATTATTGCTATAAATAGCATTTACTAGTTGTTATTAATACATTTGACTGTGAATATCATAAAGATATTGAATATGAATCGTATATTTTATAATTAGCTTCTGCTTGTTTATATGATTGCTGTATTGTACATTCATGTGTAAAATTGTGTTTTCATTAAAATTAGTAAATATTTTACTATGAGAGATATATTATATTTTCTATTATTATCTTTGTTGTTAGCTATACTCTACCCAATCATAATAAATAGTATATTATCTCAATATATCCAACATCTTTTTACCTATTTATATAATATGTAATTTATTATAAATAATATATATTTATTTTAATATTTATAAATATAATATTATACATATGATTATATAATACGAATTGTACATTTATAGATCAGTAAATGGTTCAACATGTTCAATTATAAATCATATTACATAATAGGTGTGCAATACTCTAAATAGGTTTTATCCTTGTTTCTTTGATTTCACTTTAAAGCCATATTAACTTTGTTGTTATAAACAAGGGTGTGTTTAGTAAACACTGTACACACAGTACACCCGTATCGTAACTATCAGTCTATAACTATTATATCTGGCGTTCGTACGATTGCAGAATCAAATACTGCGGTTTCGCACGATAAAAATAAACTCTTCTATTTTTTCTACGGATATATTACATAGGTAACCCGTGTTTCTGGCGTGAAACCTTCCGAGAAGAACTCACAGAGTCACGTACATCAAAACTTTGACGCCGTAAGCATTTTACGCGTCGAGTGAACCCACCATTAGCAGCTGTAGACTGACGACGACGACGATGATGATATTGGTGCACTTATTTACTGAGTAGACACGCGCTCGTCGATAAAAACTAAATTAAAAAGTGATATTAAAGAAACGACGATAAAACCTATTTAGAGTATTGCGCAACTATTATATAATATGATTTATAATTCAATATGTTGTACCTATAAACAAAGATTTTCCGAAGGAAAGATATAACACTTACGCGAAATCGTGTAATTCGAATTTGTATACAAAATACCCTGGTGCCACCTATAGCGGGTTACTTTTAGGAACTATGCGTTATTTATAATGTAAATTCGTATTTAACTATACACTTTTAAAATGTTAAATAATATGCTTTAAATTAATATTTATATGATGAAAACTAAGTGTTCATTACTAATATATAACAAACAAATATGATATGTATGTTTTAAATGCTATAAGTATATATTTAGTGAGTAAAAGCTAATTTATATTGCATGTAATTTAATAGAGCAATGAAAACATTGTTGTATGCAAACAGAGCCGAACCTAAATCTATTTCAGTGCTTTCGATACTACTGCTAGCAGCGGTTGGGGCTATTACTAAATTACGTTGCATGCATAGGGAGTGTTATATCTTTGCTTCGCAAAATCTTTGCTATAAATATACAATTCATATTGTATATCGTTACGCTAGTAATCATAATAATAATATGTTGAACCATGTACCGATCAACCCCATGAGTCACAATCATCGAGGAGGTAGCCATGCTATATTGTTCATGGTGATTCACACGCGCGCTGATGTGATTCGATGAGTCAGCAGTGAGCCGATGACATTATGGTACACCTGCTCGCCCATCCGCCACACCTACTCTACTTATGTGTTGTTATTTTAGTGGAGTCCTTTCATCCCATCCAGGAACTCAGATTACACTTCACTTATAACCGTATATGGCTCGAATGTCTCTTCGAAGCAATATCTAGTTATATAGGGGTAATTGTCTCGATAAGCAACACTGCTCTATAATTACCCTGGCATTGCCTAAATCTGATAATAATAATAATAATAAAAATATACGAAATGTACGCATAGAGTTTGCCTAATTCTATGGAGCCCCATATTATAAGTCTCACTACATAACACATGTACATGTTTAAAGGCTTATCGTGCTGTTTATATTATCATGGTTGTTTTTATGTGTGGTTCTGATAATGCTGACTGTAATAGAATGTTCCTCTACTTCATCAATATTTAAACTATGTCCTTATGAAGGTCATATATATATATATATATATATATATATATATATATATATATATATATATATATATATATATATATGTATGTATGTTGAACAGTTTATTGATATATAAAAAGTATGGTCTCTTATGAATAGCATTAAGTGATATATAATAAATAACAATAACATGAAATATATGGTGATGTATAATAAAACTAATAACAAATTTAATAAATAATTGTATATATATATATATATATATTTCTATTTATATATATATATATATATTTACAATGTGTCTATGTAATTATATAGCACTACCACTAAATTAATTGCAGAGAAATAATACAGTTAATCAACTGCAATAATATTTGCTCTTCGTGCAAATAAATAATAACGAAATATACGATTATATCAGCGAATCATACCAACATGTGTGCGTGTGTGTGTATGTATTATTTCACACATAAAAGAGCATATATGCTATAAATAGTATATATACTCTAAGATGATGAGTTGAATGAAGCTCTTGGTCGCAAACGGTGTAGATGCATCGATGTAGTGAGAAAGTGGACCCGTGCAATTGAAAGTAGTGTATAACGATGTGATATAGAGGTACCGCAGTCCCAGCCCACTACTAAATACCCACTAACTTTCAAATTAATATTATTTATTTATACATATATATATTGATAATTACTACCAATTTTAATTTACTATCTATACTAAAAATAAAATTATATATTTAAAATTCATCGTATCGTACTATTTTATTGATATTAATAATCTAAATCCATTGATATAGATAGAAGTCACTTTAATCTATTTCGACGAAAAGCCTACTGTTTTAATATTTGACATATATAATATGACTAATAGCCAATCAAAATCACTGATGCCATTTTGTTAATTTATCGATAAAAGTGACGTTCGTGTATCTATCTATTACATGCATTGAGTGCGTGCGTCAATTGCACAGGTCCACTTCCTTTACATCGATGTGTAGATGTGGTGTCAAGTTGACACCGACACACTGTCAACAGTGATGCCCTACGTGCAATCACTTCGTATCCCTGTGCATAGCTGTCATCGATACGGTATGTCTATGCTAGCGATGATTCCGCTGCTGATTACGCTGATATTTAAAACACTTTAAGATCGTAACGCGTTCCGATACGAGCATTATTGCCCAGTTTACTGGTAGGGGTAGCCAATGAAAAGCCAGCGGATGTATAGCACCATCAGAAGTGTACATCATCAGCCAGTGTTCCGTTTCCGACTGATTTCGTCGATCCGTTAATATACGCGTCCGATTATAAAGTAGCAATCACCAAAGTTTAGCGACGTAATAATATCCATCTTTAACATTCCGATGAACTACAATATTTTAATAACATAGCTCGTGCGTAACAGCTTTTATAACAGCCTACTAGACACACTCATTATGTACATTGTAATTAATCTTATATTATGTATGCACTGTATGCGCTGCTGCAATGTGTTCCACAAGACTGCACTGCTTACGGAACGGAGCCGACTATTGATTGGCATTCTAAAGTAGATTTCATGATACGCCGAATTCGTAGAAAATATGCGCGTGTTTTTTTTCACGAAAATCAATATATTTACTAAACTGAATGCTAATATAAAATATTATTTATATGAATGTACGCGTCCGATTCGAATTTGATATGATTGAATCGCAATTTCATGATTGAATAGCCAATTATCTCATGAAAATATATTGAAATAATATAGTAAACAAGGTTAAATATTCAGTTCACCCTGATGTACCAGCCAGTTCGGCACCTGCATCTTTGGGCCGTATATCAAATATAACATGTATTGATAAGTTGGGAATCCCTTCAAACTCTAAGTGGCGTTATATCAAGGATGGCGTTATATCAATGGTGGCGTTATATCAAGGGTGCAGTATATATATATATATATATATATATATTTAAGTAAACAATATTTTCATCCTCGATAAATAGATAATATAATTTTGAATACACATATAACCATTATTATTTTATAAATATAGAATTGCACCCAATTGTATTATTAATTTTGTTCTATTATTATAGTTTTTTATCATATGCTACATATATTAAATATTCTACACATATTACATATTCTACATAATAATATTATTATTCTGATGTAAGTATTATTTTTAGTAACTAATTAACATATCTCCACTATTATATAACCCAATATAGAGTTATTAAACCGCCCCCCTAACTGTTTGCTGCTCTTTAACTCATCAATAATAGATTAATATTCTATTAGAGATCAAAGTAATACACAATTTATTAACCAATCGGATTATCGATCAGTCGTGATCATTATTATCTATTGATTAGTGATATCGAATGTTATATGTTACATGTATATATATATATATATATGTAGTGAATATATAATACATTATGTATATTTATCTACATGTATATAATATACACGTAAATAAACATGTATCTTAATGAATTGTTTTGAAAGTGATTACTTTAGATCTCCATTACACTGTCTGTTACTGTCATGTGATATGAGTTATTGTTTGCCATTACACCCCTTATAAGATAGCAATACTCTATAATACATGCATATTTATAGGCCACACACATATATATATAAAATATTAATATTATTATTTATATATGCGTGTATGTATGTAATACATACTATGTATATATATGTGTGTGTATATGTATGCCTGAATATATATATATATATATATATTAAGTCATATATACTAACAAACATACACACACACTTACATACATACTTACACACATACATATATTAATATCAATATTAATATATTAATATTAATATTATAATCTTTGATAAATCTTTGCTACATATTTGTACAGATTATAGATAACTGTATGAGAAAGTAACCTTGTTTTGTGATTGCCATAGTGATATTGTACAATCTCTAGAAGTTTCCAAATGTACCTACAAATAAGATATTATACTACACTAACAGTATACATTATATATCTGTTGTACATTATACATCTTATACATTATACATATACATTATTATGTTATATATTTCCATTTATCATAATCCAAACAATAGATATCAGATTTTTTGTAGGATGATCTATATTAATTATTGTTATATAATACATATTGTAATACGCATCACGATTGATCCACCCATGTATTAATTCCACGTAATAACAGGCATACTAGCCCCATTGCTACAAGTCATTAGTGGGCTGACTGCACTGGTACAGGTTCAGTGATATCATTCTAAGGGGGGCCATTAGCGCACACAGTCGATCATGTGATCATGTGATTAGGTAATGTTTGTGTACGGTACTTAGTTTCCATGGTAACCCGCCGTAGTGAGATGCTCTTTGTGTACTGGGCTCAATATAATAATGCAATACAACTATATCGTAATGCTGTATTTATAGCCACGGTCATAATAGTAGAGTAGAAGTGGTAGTGGTAGTAGTGGTGGTAGTAGTAGTAGTAGTAGTGGTTGTGGTGGTAGTAGTAGTAGTAGTAGTAGTAGTAGTAGTAGTAGTAGTAGTAGTAGTAGTAGTAGTAGTAGTAGTAGTAGTAGTAGTAGTAGTAGTAGTAGTAGTAGTAGTAGTAGTAGTAGTAGTAGTAGTAGTAGTAGTAGTAGTAGTAGTAGTAGTAGTAGTAGTAGTAGTAGTAGTAGTAGTAGTAGTAGTAGTAGTAGTAGTAGTAGTAGTAGTAGTAGTAGTAGTAGTAGTAGTAGTAGTAGTAGTAGTAGTAGTAGTAGTAGTAGTAGTAGTAGTAGTAGTAGTAGTAGTAGTAGTAGTAGTAGTAGTAGTAGTAGTAGTAGTAGTAGTAGTAGTAGTAGTAGTAGTAGTAGTAGTAGTAGTAGTAGTAGTAGTAGTAGTAGTAGTAGTAGTAGTAGTAGTAGTAGCAGTGGTAGTAGTAGTAGTGGTAGTAGTAGTAGTAGTAGTAGTAGTAGTAGTAGTAGTAGTAGCAGTGGTAGTAGTAGTAGTGGTAGTAGTAGTAGTAGTAGTAGTAGTAGTAGTGGTGGTATTCGTGATGGTGATTAATTCCACAGCGGCTATTTATAATACTGCGTTGAGAGATAATCACGCCTATCATGCATGAATATTGATTGCGCGACACAGCCTTCGTGGCCTAACCTCGCGATGGCTAGCTCTGAGTTAACCACACGCTACACAGATCTGAGTTAACCGTCTGCCCTCCATCACACACAGGTAACACCGCCCTACATCTGGCAGTCGTACTAGGAGAGAAAGGTTACCTATCAAGCCAACCGCCACTAGTGGTTATCGTATAAACTCGTGAACCCTGCCTCACTTTGATTGACATGTCGTAGCACTAATATCAGCCGTGTGATCCGCTGTAGGTGTGCTGGTAGTAGATGTAGTGTAGATAGCTAATCTCCACTAGCAGTAGCGTAACCTCCCCTAAACCTATGTAACCATTCGTTTACATCATTATTATACAATTGTATTATAGTAATACCCGAGACATAGGTCGTTGCGTACGTTTCGGATGTCATGTAAGTAGAGCCGAGGTCATACGGATGCGAAACACCCTTTTTATGTAGATCTAACACCATTTAGATGTTTGGGAAATGGGGTTCTTCAAGCGAATATTAGCATCAGTGTTCATTGTTTAAGTTTCAGAAATTGTTGCAAGGCGTGCCTACTTCTACCGATGCTGTAGTGTATTACCAAAGATTTTCCGAAGGAAAGATATAACACTTACGCGAAATCGTGTAATTCGAATTTGTATACAAAATACCCTGGTGCCACCTATAGCGGGTTACTTTTAGGAACTATGCGTTGTTTATAATGTAAATTCGTATTTAACTATACACTTTTAAAATGTTAAATAATATGCTTTAAATTAATATTTATATGATGAAAACTAAGTGTTCATTACTAATATATAACAAACAAATATGATATGTATGTTTTAAATGCTATAAGTATATATTTAGTGAGTAAAAGCTAATTTATATTGCATGTAATTTAATAGAGCAATGAAAACATTGTTGTATGCAAACAGAGCCGAACCTAAATCTATTTCAGTGATTTCGATACTACTGCTAGCAGCGGTTGGGGCTATTACTAAATTACGTTGCATGCATAGGGAGTGTTATATCTTTGCTTCGCAAAATCTTTGGTATTACTGTATATAAGAATCACCGCAGTGTATAATAATATCAATATTTATAGTTATACTATTAATAATATCCCACAGTGTGAACACTATTACCGATTATTATTCAATTCAGAGCGATGCCTATAGGTATACCTTACACGAACAATTACATCGTTAAGCCACACTCTATATTACATAATATTACACCTGTCATCGCACAGGACATGCATCTTAGTAGAAGCTAATCGTGTATAATAATCTAGAAATGAGGAGAAGCAACATTGCCCACTTTGTCTATTGAGATCAAAGGGCCGGTTGCTGCGATAAAATAAAATTGTCCTAGGAAAATATTTAACATTACGGAGATAGCTAAAGATTGTCCTAGGACAATGTTATGTTATCGCAGCAACCGACCCCATGTTTCTTCACACACGACTAATACTCTAGCTATAGACGATATATGCCAAGATAGTTCATGTATAATATCACCCATATTGCATTACCTACCTCGATAGTGTGATATTATCATTAGTATTATAATTATTATTAGAAGTGTGAAATATGTGTATATACTAGGTGATAATCACCTGACCATACCTACACATACACATGCCTAGATCACCTGACTGTAGTTATATCAAATGTGACAGATGTCACCTGACCATAGTTCTACGTTAAACACGGCTATACCACACACCTGACTAATGCATTCTCTCTCTCTCCGGTGCTCGTGTTTAGAATGTGTGAAAGAGTTGATTGCGCACAAGGCTGAAGTGAAGCTGAAGAACAACCAAGGATGGACGCCACTCGATGAAGCCCTTAGTATAGGAGATCGCAGTACCGGTTAGTGGTAGTGGTAGTGGTAGTGGTAGTAGTAGTAGTAGTAGTGGTAGTGGTGGTGGTGGTGGTGGTAGTGGTAATAGTAGTGGTAGTGGTATAGGTGGTGGTGGTGGTGGTGGTGGTAGTGGTAGTGGTGGTGGTAGTGGTAGTGGTAGTGGTAGTAGTAGTGGTAGTGGTGGTGGTGGTGGTGGTAGTGGTAGTAGTAGTGGTAGTGGTATAGGTGGTGGTGGTAGTGGTAGTGGTGGTAGTGGTAGTGGTAGTGGTAGTGGTATAGGTGATAGTGGTAGTGGTAGTGGTAGTGGTAGTGGTAGTGGTAGTAGTAGTAGTAGTAGTAGTAGTGGTAGTGGTGGTGGTGGTAATAGTAGTGGTAGTGGTATAGGTGGTGGTGGTGGTGGTGGTGGTAGTGGTAGTGGTGGTGGTAGTGGTAGTGGTAGTGGTAGTAGTAGTAGTAGTGGTAGTTGTGGTGGTGGTGGTGGTAGTGGTAGTAGTAGTGGTAGTGGTATAGGTGGTGGTGGTGGTGGTAGTGGTAGTGGTGGTGGTGGTAGTGGTAGTGGTAGTGGTAGTGGTATAGGTGGTAGTGGTATAGGTGGTAGTGGTAGTGGTAGTGGTAGTGGTAGTAGTAGTAGTAGTAGTAGTAGTAGTAGTGGTGGTGGTGGTGGTAGTGGTAGTGGTAGTAGTAGTAGTAGTAGTAGTAGTAGTAGTAGTAGTAGTAGTAGTAGTAGTAAAGTCATACAAATGTAATGATCCAATACATTAACTTTAATGAACGTAACTTTAGTAATACTAATACTAATCATTTATTAGAATATATTCCTTTCCTTTCTTAAATTTATAAAATGTATAAAATTAAATACATTTTTAATAACTCTTCTAAATGTCTCCAAACTAAGATTTTATGATGTCACCAAGACAATCATGCATATTAGGTCATCTCATACTGTAGTTCACCTAGTCTGTAAAATGAATACCGTTATTATTATTATTATTATTATTATTAGCATTATTATAGAGACGATATATTATATGAATTTATAATTGCCTATGATTATTATAAGCCTGTCACATAGATTGCAATGAAGCTGCATAGTGATGTATGTAGTAGTGATGTGAACATATCCGTATCTGTATTACCATATTCTAGTGTGTCTACCAATCAATGCAATATATCCTGCAATACTTTATACATTTAAATAATAGTTTATTTAATTTCACTTGTTAGTTTTTCTTATGAAGAGAACTTATTATTTTAAATTTGTGATTTATGATTTTTTAAATATATGATAATTTATATATCCATAAGCGTATATTAACAACACTTATTTTGAACACCTGCGAATTAGGATTCATATGATAATGTCACAAGTGGTTGACATTCATGATACATAATGAGATAAACCCCTGAGAGAACTATAAAATACTGTTGCATAACCACCCTATTCCATACAAATAGATATTTAGCTATGACTATACCTGATATTGAATACACTACTTTATATTGTATCCACTTCTTATGTAGCTAACAGTGCAACTATAATTATATATATATATACATTTATAATAGGTTTAATGTATTTATGCATTTTTTGAAAGCATATTTATTATTAAATCTTTTACATATTCGAAATCACTTATTTATAATTTGTTCACTTAAATATACATTCATATATATATATATATATATATATAATTATTACTTATTAATAAGTGACTATATCGCTTATAAACTATTATATAACTACGAGCGCAGCCTACAGAGATTGCTAGCCCCGCTAACACACCCCCGCGCCCCCCACCCCCCGCTGTGACCTCTAGTTATGCTACTACTACGAACTCTAAAGAGGCAGGCCCACGACGAGATGGAACGACGTCAGCCTATAATGCTGGACGCACTGGTCAAGCTAGGAGACTTCTACATGGAGATGGTGTGGCATTTCAAGAGCTGGGGTACGTGCGCGCCCCCGCCGCTCTTATCGATAAATTTGTACGTTTTCAGTGCGTAAATGTGTACGTTTTCAGTGCGTAAATGTGTACCATTTCAGTGCGTAAATGTGTACCATTTCAGTGAGTAAATGTGTACCATTTCAGTGCGTAAATGTGTACCATTTCAGTGCGTAAATGTATAGCGATTCAGTGAGAAAATGTGTACCATTTAGGGAATAACTATATACAGGTTCAATAGGTGAATGTGTAAGATTTCAATAGGTGCATCTCTACACTATACACATCTGTATACATATATATATAGTGATAGGTTTGTGTACTATGTTGTTCAATAGTATTGTTTGCACTCTTTATACTGAGGGTACATTCACTTTAAGAGAATAGCTCAAGCAAACATGTTAATGCATAGGTAGTTGCTATTAGGAACATTAAAAGTAGTGACTTTTAAAACTATTCAATGAATTTAACTATTTCTTTTTGTATTAGACAGAAGATTCATACACACATATGAAGAGATTTATCTTTAAATATAGTTTATTTCATGTGTAAATATAGAATAAAATATTGCCATTTTTTTTAATATGATATTTCTATAGAAATAAACTTTTATCACTTATTTATAATTATATTTATAAAAAGATAATTTCATTCTTTTATTAATTTCTATAGCTGAACTACATCATCTGTTTCTAAACTATCTATCTATCTATCCAACAGTTCCTTTGATATCACGTATGCTACCTAATGACACTTGCAAAATATACAAAAAGGGAAAATGTATAAGGTAGGTAGGTACATATAGACTATTACCCATGTTCATTATATCCCGTTATACCACTGTATACCCTCTTGTTATCCACTTTATACCCCCGATAATTGTATTGTCAACAACAATTTATATTTACAGATTATTTAGATAATCAATAATAAATTACTAAATCCGATATTATTAATTGTGAATTATATCTCGATTATTAAATCTACATACATTATAAATAGTATCTGAATTATTAAATCTATGCATGATCAATATACCCCCACGCGATCATCGTTCAGTCGAGAAACAATTTATATCTATACATTATTTAGACACAATAACTTAAGTTGCACTTATAACAAAACAGCCAGCCCATTATCGGCTGTTTCAAATTATTCATTTTAACAGATGTACTAGATATTGTGCACATATTTAAGATTTGATTATATGAATGTATACATATAAACGCACGTGTAAGGCGAGCGTCCACCGCTATCACTCTGTAATTATTGCCGTTCACGCTGAAACTGCCCGCTTTCTATATTTGTCGATATCGAACTGTATTTGTTGTTGTGTGAAGACAGTTTTAGACAAAGTTAAATAAAATAAAATATACATAACCCCGCGAACCCCGCGAACCCCCACCCCCCATCAGAGTGGATACTACCCTCGTGGAGTTCAAGAACATGAAATGTGAGCGGGGCGACGTGTCCTTCATATTCAACGGCAACAAGAAGAAAGATAAAAGTCTCTACATTCTCGACAACGTGTTGAAAGTGTATCACAAATTCAAAAACGAGGTTTCAATCGAATTAAAATATGTGTCGTAGATATTTAATAAAATTAGATCTAATTTTTAATATATATATTTATATTATTTTATATATATATATATTTGTTATTTTTATTTGGTAGAGTCCTTTCATCCCATCCAGGAACTTAGATAAAGTTTTCACTTATAACCATATATGGCTCTAATGTCCCTTCGAAGCATATACATATATATATATATATATATACAGATATACAAGTATATTTAAATTATATAAAGATTTATTAAAAATTAAATATGCATTAAATATTGTTTACAATCTGTTTATTGGATATAAATATCACATGATCAACATGTTATATATAGCTCTCAAATAAAAGCTACTACAAATCGAATAGTTTTTAAATTTATTAAATTGATATTATTAAAGGTATAAAATTATAATAAAATAAACATAACAAAATCAAATTATTCAAAATTGTATGATTATAAATTTTATTATTACCTACATTATGAAAAATTTCTTTTACAAATAAATAATACATAACTGAATCTGAATTTGTAAAAAAAAAATAAAATGTAAACTATTTATAAATTGCAATATTTAATGACTCCGTTATCCCATTAAATATTGATATTATTGTTATCAAACAATGTGAAGTTATTTAACAGAATTATTATATGTAATATCAACAAGAGGCAATCGGTCATTATGCACTGACCAATTAGCAATCATAGTTTATACATAATATTCTAATGTGATCAATACTCGAACATCATACCAGCCATGCAGATGTTTATGACTACCTTCTCCCTCCACCTCCTCCTATTCCTCATATCGTTAATATTTGTAGTATACCATCGTAATATATGTATCATTATTTCGAGCATTTTTTTATAATATTATTTTATAATTATTTTTAGAATAAAAATCCCTCCCTCCCCCTCCTTCCATTTCCTCTCCCTCTCCCTCCTCCCTCACTATATCTCCCCCTCTACCTCTCCCTCTCCCTGTCCCTCCCCTATCCCTCCTCCCTCTCACTACCTCTCCCCCTCACCGTAACCAACCCGATCACCCTACCAGGAGTTCAACATGAAACTAGAGGACGACGTGGATCTACTGATGGCCAGTGACATCATATCAGCTGTCACTCACTCTAAGAACATCTCGTTCTCTAGGACTCAGTCCGGCTGGATCAACAAGATCAATAGATCAGTGCGTATACTACTAACATATCGAAGCGCCGCGCGTTGTAGTATTGAAATCTATTTACTTTCTATATATATATTATATTTTAACATAATTTTAGTTTATCGTTGCATCAATGAATATATTTTGAAATTATATAATTTTTTTATAAGTTATAGATATATATATATTCACATATATTAATCGTAAAATATATAGTCTATATACAAATATCAGCGTAGATTGCATGTATTTCACTAGTGTATAGTAGTGGTAGGTGATTAACTGCCCGTGACTGTGAGAAGAGATATGCTGCATGATAGATTGAGATTATTGTGTTTTAAGTGAGGCGACGGCCTAAGTAAGCGCGTGCATTCAGTACTAGTAATGATAATGTACTACAACTTGCTTAACGTTCAATAGAACACGTGTAAATAGTAGCAACACAATATCAAATATCTATATATATAATATCACGTTATTATTTAATTTATCCCGAAATAATTGTTTTCGATTATAAATGTTAAAACAGATCTGGTTATTATATTTATCTACCTAATTTGTATTTCTATATATATATATATATATATATATATATAACATAGTAGTACCGCATTAGCATTAAGTGCTCCCCCCTCCGTCGCTAGGAAATGATCGGTAACTTCATGGCCGACTTCTACGTGATGGACGGCCTTCGCGTGGAGACCAAGAAGAGACGGGAACATCTCTCCGAAGAGGACATACGTAAGAACAAGGCCTTGCAGGTCAGCCTCACCAAAGCCAACATCCAACCGTTCGACGATCAGGTGATTATAGCGGCGGCGGCGAGCATAGGATAGCTTAGCGAGTGATCGGAACCCGTGTTATCGTTGGGTTGGTTGTACTTTTTACATTCTGTTTTAGAGGCATCCTCGTTACAATTCTCTAAATGTATTCCACATATATATTATTTTAATACCACACATACATACCATGTTAATATCGCGTATATACAATGTTAATACTATATAGGTGTATGTTTAGTTTATGTTGAGGGAATTATGCGGTGTTTAAATGTGAACAAATCAATAACACATCAAAGTTGTATTATATAATATTACTTTATTATGTGATAATAAGTATCTTTCAGAAAATTAGTGATGAAATTAATCTAAAAATACCATATCAATATTTGTTATGACGTACTATTTATAAAATTAATTTTTTATTTGTAAAAATGTAATGTGTTTTACTCTGAATGATTACATTCCTCTAGCTATGAATATATAAACATAATAAAAGATACAACTATTATAGATATCTAACTAATTTTGTTGCTATATAGTAAAAACATATGTATAAATAAAACTCTCTTACATCATATAAGTTATATGTATATAATGAGAAATAGTTGATAGAAATAATATCTATAAAAATACCTGTAAAAAGGTAATGTGAATTTGTATATCTATTTTTTATAATATACTATATAATATTAAAAGCTAGTGTAGATTTATAGCTTATATCGTTTATATAATACAAATAAAATTAGTTCAATTTATTGAATAATTGTATCTAACATTAATGTTGAAATAAATATTTCTATTATATATATTATACTATATCTATTAACATGAATGAAGTTGTTGATGTCTGAAGCCTGTATGAACTGTGATATATTTCATTACACATCATTATTTCATATTTATTCATTACAATTATTTTAATTATATTTCTAGATGCAATCAGTTTAATATCGCTAAATATAATCACTATTATTGTAGATGTAATAATTTAAATGTACCCTGGTCATTAACAACATGATATATGTTTACCATTTGGTGATGTAAAGTCGGTGTGTATGATCAACAGCTAATGATTCCTAATTGTTTCTGTGTTTTAAACATTAATACTTATAGTTTAAGGTGAATTATATATAAATATGTTTCTTAAATATTATTTATAAATAATTTATTATAAAATATATTCTATTTTTATATATATAATTATTTTCAGTAGAATATTTGTGTGCATAAATGTATATACAAAATATATATGTTATTTCACGTTATGTAAAGTGAATAATAGTGTATATTGTTTACGAATCAATATAATGTCCTTATATTCTTTATATACTATACTATAAATGTTATGTTATAGTCTTATTAAATGATTATTATTATATATTATTTATATAGAAATATGTGTTTAGTCTAATTTTATATTTCAAGTTAAATACAATATTTATATTAAATTGTTGACATTTTCACTATAATTATATTGTCTTTAATCATAGTTAACGAATATTTAAATATTTATTATCTGATATATATAGAATATGCAAAAATATATTTTTATCTTAAGGGCTGATGTAACCTTGCAGGTGTTTACATGTAAAATATAGGGAAAAATAGCTATTTTTAAACAGGTAATAACTTTTTTATTAATTATTATTTTTTTCTAATTTTTTTTTAATTATCTATATAACATGTATATACTCAGAAAATTTCATACAGATTCATAAAATAGTTCAAAAGTTATTAACATTTAAATAAAAATCAACAAAAAAAACAGCAGAGATATATCTAATGTTTTACTTGCATGTTTTCTAATTATTAAATCCCACCATTTTGAATAGGTGTATTATTAAACGTCGTATTTGAGGCACTTATGTTTAATTGTATATAATATATTATACATCATTTTAAATATAATGAATTAAATTTTAATATTTTAATTATTAAAAAAATTTCCCTACAAAATAAAATCTATGATTACGCCAGCCCTTAATAATAATAATACTCAGATTGGTTCACCGTAATAAATGAGAGTGAAGCCATAGATATATAGTAACTTTATAGGGGGTATCATATTACAACTTGATTGAAAATGGTTTTAAAGTTACAAGTATTTCCGGCGAGTTTCCGGAAATACTTATAGTGGGATACCCCCTTAAGATACATCCTTAGATACATCGTTAGATACATGCTAAGGAGATGCAAACTAATATACACGCTGATCTCATTCATTGATAGATAACTCATCGCTCTTCTCTTCCGTCTCCGACTCGAAATAGAATTACTTGGAAGGAGTACGCTGAATCTGAAACTATTCCTGAACTCGGTGAGTGATTTCAATATGTTACATACATATACGTACAAATAGCTATATATATATATAATATATATATATATATACGTACAAATAGCTATATATATATAATATATATATATATATATATATATTTATATAATATATGTTATTGAAATAATATAATGTCATTGTTTTTTCTTTTAAGATTAGTTTTCAATTTTCTTTCTTCATATTCCAAATTGCTTCATAATAATGACCTTAGTCTTTTCAGGTTGTTGCCATATATATATATATATATATATATATAACTCAGAAAGTATAACGAACTACTGGGTAAAAAAAAGCAAAGCATATCTAGTTTTACTCTATAAATTATTCGAGAATGGAAAAATAACAGACAATTTGATAACATTTTTTCAAAATTAGAAAATAACTAAATAAATCTAAAAGACAACTAAAATTGTACATTATATACAAATATTATATTCATAAAAAATATATATATAATATATATAATAAACCATTTATTGAGGATTACAAATATTCTACTATTATCACTATAGATTTCATATGAAATTCTTATGAATAATAAAATATAGATGTACAAATATTAACAAAAATAATTATATGTAAAATATAATATAATATAAAAAAATAAATCCTAATTGGAATATTTATTAAATAGTAAAAGTTCAAATATATAATTAAATGTTTTCATTATAAACAAAATAATAACATGAATACAACAAATTGGACGTAATATATACAAATGATGTAAGATATAATAGAAATAAACTTATCAGTTATATATTCAGTATTTTATAATACATTGAAATATAATTATATTTTAATCTTCTATATAAACTTATTTATATTATTGAATAATTTAAATATATTGTAATGCAAAAGCAAATATATTTAGATTGAAAGAAGAAATAATAAATTTTAAAATTTGTCTTTAACTCTATATATTCATTATTGAATAGAGAACATATTTTTGATAATAACTTGTGTAAACTCATCAATCATCCTAAACATAAATTGTAAAGTATTTAATTTTATAATATCATTAAATTTCAAGATATACAGTATTTTATAATATTGAAAATAGTTTGGATGCCTTTATTATTAGCTTTTGTAAGTAAATATATAATAAGTAATCTATTAGATTATACACATATATATTTAGTAGGCCTTCATACAATATTACGATAACTTAACAGACAAGGTATAACATATAAATTAGTTTTTATGATTAATAAGCTTTTAGTTTAATGGTTTTTGTAACAATTTAAGATCATGTAAGAATAATTCGATATCTAAGTTATATTTTATCGATCCCTTAAATTCTGATATATCGATAGTTTACTGTATATACATTTATATATATATATATATATTTACTACATGATATGAAATTATATTAAAAAATTACTTTTAGTTCTGATTATATTTATAAAATATTATACAAATAACATGTATTTATAAATAATAAACAATATAGATTTTACACAGGTGAAACTTTCCTCTTAAAATAGTTTCAAGACTTTCACCTATACACCTATAATGTAAAATCATCGTAAAGTTAATATATATATATCTTATTGAAGCCCTTTAGAAATAAAAAGATAAATACTAAATATTTTATTTATATGTATCATATTATAAAAAAATATTCTAATACATTATTATTATTATTATTATAATTTTTGTATTATTTATAATCCCATAAACATCATTCGTATACAAATTCGTTCATTATTCGTTAATTTTTACACTAATGATATAATCAGACAAATAATGAAAGAATATTCATATACGTGAGTTGTTATTTTCACGTTGAGATAATAGAAATGAATGACTGCATTTCTCTTACATGAGATTATTACAATATTTATTTAATTCTATATAACTCACAATAACTATCACAATAACTATCACCATCATTATTATTATTAATTTGTATACATAAATTTATGATATAGGTCGACCAATTAAATGCAAGATAAACACAAAGAGTTTAAGCGCCACAATTGCTGTTAGTCAAAACTTTCCGATGTCAACTGAAACGTTAGCTATTGAACTTTCTATATCATGTTTATTATAATATCTATGTTATTTTCATATAAAATTGTATTCATATTCATGGCATTCAATTCAGTTAAGGTATAAATTATTATATAGAGATTATTTATAGAAAGAATATAATATAAATAAATATTATATAAATATTGTCTTATAAAAATTATAAAATTTGTTATTTTTAATATAAAATAATTTTAATTTACAAATTTTAAAATATACCAATATTTAGAAAATTTAATATGAAAATCGTTAGCAAAAGTTTAAAAGTTTTAAATTGTTTAACTATTGTAATTAATACGACTTTTTTTAAAATAATATTTATAGATCACATATGCACGTATATACATATATATATATATATATATATTGGTATATTATACATAATAATGTTGGTAAATATATATTACTTTATTTATATTATAAAATAAGAATAGCAAAATGTAGAACAATAATGTTTATATTACTAATAAATAATAATTTATTTATATTTTGTTTGGTAAATATATTAATTTTTTTATATTTTCTATTTGAGAAAATATATATTTATTAATTAAATATTTATATATAATTATAATCAAAATTAAAATAAATAATTAATAATAAAGAGAATTTAATATATATATATATTATTTTTATAAATCTAATGAGATTAATATTATTCTAAAATATATTGTTTAATAAGATTAAGATAATGAGAATAATTTCAGACTTGCTGATGTACTAGAAATATTCAAGCCGTTTAAACAATTATCCAAACTGCGTTCTTTCCTACAGAACAAACTTCCACAGGGATTTCCAGTGAAATTAGGTATGTGTCCATATCAACTCTACCTCGGTGAAACTATATCCATTTTCATTCAAATAATTGTGAAGTTTATAATAAATAATAGCTAATTGTATTAGGACACAGTTGATTAAACTCGCATAAATATTAAATTATTATTAATATATATATTAGTGTTGTACAATTTCAAATACTTGGCTGTTCTCGAGAACTTATAATTTTTTAATAATATTTATTAATAATTATAATTTAACAAAGAAAAAAATATTTATTATCAGATTATTAATTAATTAATTAATTAAAATTAGTAGTATTCTTAGTTAATTAATAACAATTAATAAATTATTTTTAATGAATTTATAATAATTAATTAATAAATAAATAATTATTAAGGGCATATCTTTCTAAGACTTAAAAATTTCGAAAAAGTCTTTGAAGGCCTTCAAATATTTTCAAATCATATCTTTGAATAAATTCAAATTTTATAAAAAGGATTGGATTCAAAAAAAATTCAAATATTTGTAAAGATTAATATTGTACAAATTTAAAAATAATAATATTGAAGAAAAAAAGCAAAATATAAAATAATATTAATATTACAAAAAAATAATATTTATTTAATTTAATAAATATCCAATAATGATAGAAGAATATTTTCACTATAGACATTCTAATTACACCCTTATGAAGTCAATAATTTTCAAATTAAAAATGTTATTAACCTTTATTATCGTTATTATAATTAAATATTTAAGATACACTAATTTTATTTTTAAAGGTAATTTTTGTAATAAATAATTATTTATTAAAAATAATATTATATAAAAATCAGAAATATATTTATTTTCCCCTTTAAAATGATGCATAAAAGTTACTATAAGTGCCATACATAAGCTTGCATAAAGAAGCAGGATAACTAGTATTCTGATTATGAAGCGAGTTGTGCACCCTTGTAAATGTCAATGTTTATTTGTATTGTTTCTATTATCACTACTTCATTATTTGTTACATTTCCTATTTTTCTATTATATATATTAAATACAAATTTTTAAATTTTATTTAATTTTAAAATACTAATTACTAATTTTATATCTTTGAATTTCCATAATTTTAGAACTAATTTATATAAATTATATTAAACTTTGAGAATTTATTTATATTATGATATTCTTCAGATATAACAAACATCCTAAAATATAATACCCGATTACATATAATATATTATAACATTTATAGAAATGTGTTGAATATTTATTATTTTACAAATAGGTGATATGTAGGATCTACATTATCCCATTCAACTGGTTTTATACTTATTATACCGTTTTAAATGCGTGTTATATATATTTCTAAATGTAATCTACAAGATACAAATAAAAATTAGTTGTATAAATATTTGTATATTTCTAAAGTTATCATGCATTTAGTAAAAATTAATTATAGATAAATCTTCTATGTTCACCATGTATATAAATCCCCTCTTTCGCCGGTCCTTAAACAAATAATAATTATTAAATAATTATTTAATAATTTAAAATTCTAATATATATTGTAGCATTTTTAATAATTAAAAATTCTTTATTAAAATTAATTAATATGATAATGTGGTGATATTCTAAATATTTTAATAGTGAATATATATATATAGATAAAATATATAGTTATTTACAATATAAGGAGGACATAATAAAAATAGTAAATATATTTATTTATATAATAAAGAAAATATGAGTATAAATAATTTTATTTTATAATTTTCTAAAATAAAATAACCCAACATCTAAATTAACAGGTATTTACTAAAAAACAAAATATTTCACATCAATTTCACATAATTATTAATTCAGTTTAATTTGTAAAATACCTTATATTTATCGAAATACTCAAAAAAAATTGAAATATTTCAAAAATTGAAAATAAAGATTCTAAATTGGGAAATATACAATAAAAAAAATGCATACAAATAAAACAAACAATTTATATATAATAAGCACTATAAAATAAACTTTCTACTGCACGGTTAAATATTTATAATCATAAATTAAACTTTCTACTGCACGGTTAAATATTTATAATCGTAAATTAAACTTTCAGAAATCCCAGTATTCCCTGCGATATCCGCCGAAGTCACGTTCCAAGAGTTCCAATGGTGCACCGACATCTGCGACTCGAAGTTCTCGATACCCTGCGACTACACGAAGAACTCGCAACGTTTCTCTCAACTGTGAGACAACCCAGCCGCCGTATTATGCGTCACACCAGCGTATATTACGCCATACATGCGTATATTACATTATAAATGCGTATATTACATCATAAATGCGTATATTACATCACACACACGCGCGCGCTCGCGTACGTGAACACCACTCCTCTACTTTATCCACTATCGGTATTCATCTTTACATCTATAAAGCGCGCATCGTATGATGTACTCTGTGTTTAACCCCTCCATACGATGTATAATACTCTCGGGTGTAATGCTATCATCGGCAGCATTGTACTCTACCGATATCGACTAAGGTAACTATTTAACTCGACGATCGTCCACACGCGTATATGTGTGTATATGTTTATTTAATTCCCGTGTTTAATACCTAAACATCATGTGATCAATTATTTTAATCATTCGTTATTTATTTAATGTTACGAAATTGTATTTCATCTATTCAAATTGAAATGTTATACAAATGTATTATTAACAAATATCATTATATATATATATATATATATGTTCATTTTTTAATCATCGACTTAAATAATTATAGATATTTTATATATTTATGTTAAATTGTGTGCATATATTAGAAGAATTTATTTTATATTTATTTATATTTATATAAATATATCATTGTACCAAGCATAATTCAATTGTTACAAAACAGAATTGCCATCACGTATTCAAGTATTATTAATGAATATTATTATGTTACTATAATTTATTTTGTATGTCATTACTATAAATATTATATTTAAAATATTTTATTTTACTTCAAAATATATTATAATATAAATTTATATTATAATTTTAATTATTTTATTACTGAATAATCTGTTTCATTGTATAACAAACCCAATCTTATTTTATAAATTTTATTTACATATTGACATAATCCTTGTGATTCATTAAATATAATAAAATTATATAACTCATATTAATTTATTGTAGAATCCTCTTTAATATTGTTATTAATAAGTTAATAATATTAATTTTTTTATTAAATACACTTGTTGACATGATTTTTGAGGTTTGGGTTTCATAAACATTTTCTAGACCAGTATTTTTCACTGATTATAAATATGGAATTAGTTATTTCAGATCAGATATAGTTTTTTTTATTTCACATTGACATTTTTTGAAAAAAGTTTCTAAATTTTTGAAATATATGTATACATATTACTATTTAATATAGATGCCTAAACATTATTATATACTCTATATATATTGTATTTAGTATATACTATATACTACATACTATATATTATATACTATATACTATATATTATATTTAATATACTGTATACACTATATGATGCACTGTATATTCTATAGTATATACTATATTATATATATGTATATAATAATAAGTATATTCATTTATATATATATATATATATATATATATATAAAATGCATACATTAAAATATCCGAATGTTCCATCTACATTGTGACAAGTACCACATAGTACTGATATTCTATTTTCAATATTCCAACATGACAACTATTTCAATATCTCAAATTTATTATCTTCAGGATCGCTCTTTTACCATCGTGAAAATGATGCTTTTACCAATGCTTTACAAATACAGGTTCATTGATTTATTGCCATAATGTAAATGGAGTAGTTGTATTAATGGATCTTATGGGTCTCTAATATCTTATTACAATTTTTTTTTATTATTTTTCAAATAATTATATTAATAGATTTTATTTACGTTAGCTTACATACCTATATAATAGAACCATATTTTATGTATATACTCAGAAAATTTCATACAGATTCATAAAATAGTTCAAAAGTTATTAACATTTAAATAAAAATCAACAAAAAAAACAGCAGAGATATATCTAATGTTTTACTTGCATGTTTTCTAATTATTAAATCCCACCATTTTGAATAGGTGTATTATTAAACGTCGTATTTGAGGCACTTATGTTTAATTGTATATGATATATTATACATCATTTTAAATATAATGAATTACATTTTAATATTTTAATATAACAAAAATTTCCCTAAAAAATAAAATCCAAGATTACGCCAGCCCTTAATAATACTAATACTCAGATTGGTTCACCGTAATAAATGAGAGTGAAGCCATAGATATATAGTAAATTTATACGGGGGTATCCCATTACAACTTGATAGAAAATGGTTTTAAAGTTACAATATTTCCGGCAACTTGCCGTATTTTTATTAAATATTTTTCATAAATTTTCAAAGTTAAATAAAAAAAAAACTTGATCTGATCTGAAAAAACTAATTACAAATTTGAAATTAGTGTGAAAAACTAGTCAAGAATCAGTTAACATAACCCAGACTTCAGTGAATTGTTTTTCAAATGTCGTTTTTATTTCATATGTTCGACAATCTAATCAGATAAACTAGTTTGAAAATCATGTATGATACGACAATCTAATATTACAATCCATTTCAATTATCGAGTACGCCAAATCGAATCGAGTATGAAAATCTAGTTTGCATTCAAGTATCAAAATCTAATCCGATAAACAAATTCGACAATCAAGTACGATAATTTAATTCAATAAGAAAATCTAATCTAGTATGACAATCAGGTATACTAAGACAATCTAATTTTGAAATCATGTACAAATCAAATCAAGTATCAAAATCAAATTTGCAGTCACTTTTAAAATATAATCCTATAAACAAATTTTATAATCTAGTACGATAAATCAAATTTGAATAATTGGCTACAATTTAGGATGTTTCAGTTGTTTCGGAGCAGGAAATGTTGGCTCATTTAGATCACTAATAGATATATTGATATATCAATATCCTATTGGATATGAATAATTAATAAAACTTTAATATAGAGGTATTTCCCCCATTAAAATCACGCCTGTCTATATACCAGTCTATGTACCCATCTAATAGACGCCGTATATGTCCCCTATATCCATATGTATATTATCAATTTATTATTAATATTCTGTCTATTTTTTAATTAATACATTTTTAAGTTTACAAATATTGATTTGTAAAAAATTCTTCTCACCATTCACTCCTGCTACTAAAGATATCCATGAATATCTCCATATGATACATTAATAAATTATTTTAAAATAAATATTGAATAACAGCTTATGATAAAACTAGAAGTTAAAATATGTAATTGTGAAGGATAAACTATTTGTGGTTGAATTCACCCCTTCCTCCTGGTTACAACACCACTAGGATATAATACTAATATACTAAATCAGATACTCTTTGCTTAGAGTGTTGTTTGTAGTGCACATATCATTAACTAAATAAGTCGTAAATTTATACTAAACTAATAACGACGTTACCGACTAGTTACGGGGCGTGGTATATTCCAGAAGACTTACTAACCACATACAATAGTCTATATACATAGGAACCTACCCAGCAAACACATTAGAGGCAATTAGCTCTATTTAGACTCTAAGGATGTTAACAACGAGACTCTATTTTGACTCTAATTTGGCTTCTATTTTGACTCTATTTAGCTTATATTTGTATTAAAATCAATTGATTTTAAACTCCATTTAGTGTATATTTAGCTTATATTTTGATTGTATAGTATACAATGTATACTCTATTTAGCTTATATGTAGACTCTATTTTAACTCTATTTAGACCATACTATTTTTTCCTCTATTTAGACTCTATTTTGACTATACTGTTATTTTTAACATTTATCTGAAGTAAAATTCAAATTAATTTCCTCTATTTTAACTCTATTTAGACCATAATATTTTTTCTCTCTATTTAGACTCTTTTCATTTTTTTGACTCTATTTAGACTCTGTGTGTTTTCTGGGTACTATTGATGTAAATGATGCCGATCGTTTTGATGGCTAGCCGAGTTGATACTTTAGCTAACTGAGACTGAGACTGCATCGATGCTTTATATGTGAGCATCATTTACATCACTACTATATACATACATTCCTACTACCTATAGTATATTTAAATAATACATACACTAGTATGTTAGTCACAATTTACATCAAAGGAATTAGAGATTTCGAAATTTCATTATTAATACAGTATTAATACAATACACTGTACTAAACCAGTAACATATATGTTACTATATTTATTGGCTATAGGATATACCTATATGGATATATGTATTACTAATTGTCAGACTTTCGGAATATGGTAAGACCTCCTATAACCTCGTTATTGAATATAGTCACGCTTTCGATAGCAGAAAATAAATTAAACACAATAGGTACACACTGTGTAATACATGTTAATTATTCAAACAATATTATATTGTTTGAATATAAAAAATGTAATTTCTATAAAAAATCGACGGTTACGAATAAATAGGTTAATTAACTACATTGTTAATATGATAATATTGTGTTTATAAAGGGTTCATGGTATGTAGTTAGTTTACGATATCGTGTTACTTAATTCTTTTGTATTCTATAATAATATTCTAATAAATATTAAATAAAAATGAATATAATTTTTAACCATAGCAATTTAGCTCCATATCTATATTTTTTATGTTAATCTAATTGTAACCGTATTTTAATATTATTTTAAATATTAATATTAAAATAGATCTCCTATCAATGGTAAATCTGTTATCATTGTTTATTTATGTTATTTTTGTAATGGCGTCTACAATGAAGTGGTTGTTATTGAAAGCATAGAAATGTTAATTATTACAATCTAGAATTACATCAATTTAATATATAAGTATTATTATTAATAATTAAATAGAAATATATAAATAATATCAATAATTGATATAATAATATATATGTAAAGTACAAATAGACATAGACCTATTAATATTATAATTACGAACTTCACAAATAAATTATAATTTAATTTTTCATTATAATTTAGATATTTTTTATTATAAATATAATTTTTACAACCGACTAATTGTAATAATGTCTACTTTAAATGTAGTGATAGCTTGCCGATATAAAATACCGGATCAAAAGATTATATATTTCAAGAAATTGCGTGTGAATAATTCATGAATAAGGTTCATTTATATAAATAAATATTATATTCATATAATAAACGTACACAGTATACTAAAAATTATTAATGCCCAAAATAATTTTTAATGTTAGTATTTTAAATTATTTGTAGGATTATTTAAATTTATTTGTATCCTATCATAGGACCTATGCGAAGTAGCAACACAAAATTATAACATTGATAATTGTGAGGCGTGCACCTTGTTGAAAGTAATCAATAAGTTTAATATTAGTCAGCCAATGTTAAATAACACATTATGTAACAGAACCTAATTACAAATAATTATAATAATTTTTTTAATTATCCTATTGGCTGCGATAATTCCTCGATGTTTAACATGTATTGAATACAAAATTTATTATGGGAATTTACAAAATGATAAAAGTGACTTTTAATATTTTGTTTAAAATACATTTTTAATATCAAATAGAATTAATGTGATAATTACAGAAAATAAGAAAAATAAAATTGTTTTTTCCCCTTTATTAGTATATAAAGAATATAAAAGTTACTATTAAAAAAGGTATATTAAATTTATTAAAATGTAATATTTATAACACTTTACTCTATTTTTTAGTACAAAATACAATATATTTAAAAACATTATATTTTCACTTGTGATATTTTTTAGAAAAATGTATCATATCTAATAGAGTTAGGGGTAAATATATTAAAGAATGATGGTGTGACAACTTTTTTCATATATTTACATATATCTACGTTATAAATTATATTTCTATAATTATATAATTATAGTATTAAATTAATACTATTAATACTTTTCAATGTAATATTTTAATATTTTTGGTAGTCGATGATCGATTCATCAATATTCATTCAAAGCGAACAATTTTTTTATATGTCTTATAATATCAAAACTTAACCTAAACTCACTTTTCCAGAAATTTTTTTACCGAATGATCACAGCGTGCATTTCAAACTATTACATATCAGTACATTGGGAAATATATTTATCAATATGAATGCATTAATATTCACAATATCATATATGTATATTACCTTTATCCAATACTATTACATAACATCGTAACGGTAAAGATGACTCTAATTGAATGTAATAGTGTATAGATAACAACTTTACATAAGTACTTTATACCCACCTTCAATTTATTAATTTTATACTTTTTGTTGCTAATTCGCGGATCCCTCTCTTAAATTGAGTACGTACTAACTATAATTTAAATTAATAACAACATAAACAGTGTTTCAACAAATTAATACTTCATGTTAAACTATAGTTATTTACAAAATATTTTATTATTATTTTGATACCATTAGCGTCCTCTAATTATAATGTATTATATTATTGTTTACAAATTGTTATCCAAAGTTGAGATACAATACAATATATATTTATGTAGAAATAATAAATTAATCATTATTTTTATCAAGGAAGATGGATTATCTATTCGTTAAAGATGAATACAAGTATACTATTACTGTTAGTAGATTATAAATGATGTAATTGTACAATATTATCGCTAGATTTAATTTTTGTTGTTGATTACAGATTTTTATGAAAGTCATGGATAACAAATTGATCACATAGTGATAACAAATTTGTATACAAATTGGGAAAATGAATATGAAATTGACAATGTTTGTATGATTTTATTTAAATTAAAACTAATTAATGTATTTATAATATTATAACGTTTGTTTATAAGTATTCTAACATTAATAAATAATTGTAAATGTAAGCTATTAATAAGTTATATATATATATATATATATATATATATATATATATATAAACTGCCTGTGTGGCTCAGTGGTTAAGGCGTCAGACACACAAGCAGTAGGACACGGGTTCGACCCTTGTCCGGACCATTAATTAATTTTATAAAATGGGTCTTAAAATATTATTTAGAAGTGATCTTATATAATTGTGTATAAATAAATGATCGGCTCTCGTTAAAACCATGGATGCCTTAACATGATAGCGGCTTCGAAGGGACATTAGAGCCATATATGGTTATAAGTGAAAACTTCATCTAAGTTCCTGGATGGGATGAAAGGACTCCACCAAATAACAATAACAATAACAATAACAATATATATATACAGAGATGGGCAAATTTCAAAAAAAATCTATATTAGATACTGATAAAATATTTTGGATAATTTATATAATAGATACTGCTACTGATATTTTTAGAAACTTTATAATAGATACTGATACCGATACAGGTATTTAGATATTTTTTATAAAATAAATTATAAATACATTTATATTTATTATATATCAATTATAGACATTTTAAATTTATTTTATTATAAAAGTATTATAGTAAATTATACTAAATTCATTTAGATCAAATAATTAAGCATAGCAAAGTATAAATATATAGGATAAACCTACAATATAAACGAAATAATAATAATATAATGAATATAAAATAATAATAATAATATAATACAAATTAAAATAAATGAGAATTGGATTTTAATATTACCAGATTGCTAAAATTTAAATCTGTCAAACGACCTCTTTTCGGGTTATTGATTTGCCCAGCATATGAAAAAAGCCTCTCTATAGGTGCAGAAGAAGGCAATGGTGTATTAAATTTAATAGATATTTGTTTAATTAAATCATTACTATGAATTTGTTCTATGCTGTTATTATCCGATTTTAGAAATAAATCAAGTGGATTTTCTTTATAAATATTTGCAAATTGAAAAAAATTGTTCTTGTCATCAATATCTTCAATGTTATCTTCATTGACTGTATGTTTATCTATAGAAAGTAATGCTTTATTTAGCAAACCTTTAACTTTTAAATGAATATGTTCGTTATTAAATTCTTTTTTAATTGTTATCCATTTCAATTTAAAATATGGATGGATAGACGTTGCAAAATCAGCACCTACTAAATTTAAAATTGAATAAAATCTCTTCGTAAGACCATCATCGATCACTTTTACCAAAGGTTTAAATAATTCTATATTCGTATTATGATAACGTTTTTCTACATACTTTTCGATGGCAAATAATGTTGGAAGTAAAACACCATAATATATACCGAATTCACCTTGCAGTTTATCTAAATCCACAGCAATGGGTTCGACGCACATTAAATATTCTTCTAAAAATAATATATCATTTATATTAAATAGAGGTAATTTTAGCTCCATCATGAATTTTGGTAATTTACTATTATTTCCTCAAATTTAAATTATAAGCCAGTAAAAACTAGTATGAAATTTTTAATTAAAATTATCACAATATTATTTGTTTACATTATCTCATTTATATATTATGTAATAATTTATTAAGTACATTTTTTTAATAGTGCTACTAGAATTATACTAATACTAATATTATTATTTCAGTATATTTGATAATTAACTTATTGTATATAATACAACTTTGTGTTAGTGATAATATTATTTTTTATTACCTAGAAAATACATGTAAAACTTTAGAAGTTATATATCTCATAAAATATTATTCCATTTTTTTTAGAAATCTTTCCCAAAATATTTGATGAATCTTTATAAAATTGTCTGTGTATATATATATAGTAAATATATTTCAAGTAAATAAACTGTAAGGTATAATTATATTACAAAATAACGCACAATAAATCTATTTTATTATTTATTATAGACAAAATTATTACGAAGTACCGTAATATATATGACTATTAACTACATAGTAAAAAAATGACATATTCTTTGATCAATCAACAGTCATCATCTTTTCAGTCGTCTCTATTTTTCATGTAAATTCTGTGTAAGTTATACCGGATCTAAGTTGTATTCTAATTATGATTATTTAAAATATGATTTTGTATTTTATTATAATATCTATTTTTAATAATATATATTAATAATTTTTAATTATTTATAGATATGAATTATGACAATATGAAGACTTACAGAATACCAGTATATTGATTGAAGAATACAAGTTGGTGTTATTAATTATTTTAAATGAATTAAATAAATAATATTTATATATATAATATTAATTTTATTAATTATTAAGTAAAATGTATTACTTTAATGCAATAAAATAAATTCAATATATTTAATATATTAATTATTAATTATTAGATTATATAAATGAATATTTTTATTCAATGGTGGTTTCGGTTTTTTCAATTGGGTTTTTCAACCTTGGTTTTTCCGGGTTAATATTGTTTTTTCAATTATAAAAACCAATTCACTCATAATAGGTGAAGAAAGGGTAATTTATCCGATTCTAATATCTCATAAACTATTAATGATACCAAAAAAAAAGATACAATTTATAGTATTTCATAATACCATTAAGAATAGTTAAAATTTATTTTAATAAATAATCAAAAATTATTAGTATTAATGATTTATAAAAATGCGGAATTTTTACAATATATCTGCATGTCATTTAAATACATGTTGGATTGTGATATTTTTTTCACCCAAATAAAATTTATATGTTCTTGATTCCACATGTTAATATCTAAATTATATATCAATTTGATACAAAGATATTTCTGAAATAACAACGTACTTCAAACGGGTAATTTAGCTGATGCAAGTCGGGTAAATTTGCCGATCATTAACCAATCAGATATCAGATAGAAAAATTATAGAATTGATATACAAATTGATGGCTAACCATATTTATGACTTTTACCATGTCTACACTACCTCATCTCTGGTATATCATATTGTTAGACATATTTGATTTGATAGTATACAATTATTAATAAATATAATAAAGTGCGTAATACGGAGTTCAATAAATAAGTAATATAATGTTGCAATAATTTTGGAAATATAATCTAATTTGGTGGTAATATTAAGTACGCGCTTAATTATTCATCATTTTATTCAAGAAATTTAATTTATATATTTTATAACATAATTTCACCTATCGAGTAATCTTGTACTATCGGCCAAATTACCTGACTTTGCTGTTTTTTATGCATATTTATATAGTTTATTAATATCCATTTTATTCGAAAAATATTTAAAAATATAAATAATTAAAATATACATATCGTAAATTAATATAATATTAGTTACACAGTATATGGTGGTTATTTAAAAATATTTAAATTTGTATTTAGGGCACATATAGTAACACACATACAAAATCTGCCAAATTACCCTTCCTTCCCCATATCACAATAGTAACTCATACATATTATAATAATTCACTATGCAATTGTATATAATGTTTATACATTATATATTATAATACCTATTAAAATATGTATATTTTAAATAGAAATATTTATTAATTTTGTATATTTGTATTTTTATTATATTTTTTTATATAAATTAATATTTTGTATATTTATTAACCATAATTTTACTAATTCTTGCAATTTTCATATTATAAGCATAGTATATTAGATATATTAACTAATATTAATATATTGATATATTACCTATTTTTAGAAAAACTGTTTTTATCAGTAAAAATCATTTTTCTCTATGTAAATTTATGGTAAAAACTGGTAAAAAACCGTCAATAACCAATACTATATTTATTAATTTTTATAATTATTATATTTAGATCTAACGTAATATTTATTTATTTAAATATATATAAAATATATGAAAAAGAAAAATTGTATTGTATATTTATTAATAATTTGATAATAAAATTATAAACTAAATAAAAATTATTAAATTTCCATATACCATAACATAGATATTAATTTTCAGAAAAACAAAGTTTGAAACTTTATTAATGCTTACATATTTAGATATTAGTAATCCAAATGTATAAAATATATTCTCAATTGATACCCATGAAGCTGTTATCAATGATATTATTAAATTCTTAACATTTTAATTTATTTTTTGAGCTTTTCCACCAATTTACCAGATTAATTTTGTGTCAAATTACATAACTTGTTCATTATTAAAATATGAAGGCTTAATGGTTCAGCTTTAGCCTGAATAAGTATTAAAACATTAATTTATTCTTTCATTAATGACTACTATTTATATATAATTCAAAAAGTTATTTTCTAAAAACTAAATTAACCGAAAAAACAATATTAACTGAAAAACCAAGTATAAACCGAAATAACCGGGTTAATTGGGTTTTTAGAAAAAACAGAAAAAACCAACAACCCTGGTCCATACAGTTCTAAAATCAAGAGTACTCAAAAATATTAATCAGAATAATTATTTAATTTATTTTAAAATTCTTTATTTACTATTTTATTCCCATATAAAATGTTATATAGTGATTAATATTTTTGAATATTGTCTTTAGTTTAAAAAGTGTACTATTATGGGTCTATAACATTTACATAATATTATAATATATTATATTATAATAATATTATAAATATATTTATATATTTTTTTAAATATTATTTTAACAAACAGGTATTATTGAAATATTCTAATAATTAATGTCAGATAAATATGTTTCGTTTTTTAAAATATTCAATATGCAATATTTATGTTTTAATGAATCAGGTTTTTAACTACAGTTCATATCATTTAATGCTCAAATATCATTTACCAATTTTATTAATTAATAATTTACCAAAGTAGAATTCTTAATATATATATACAAATATGTTTAATATGGTTCACAATATATAACTATAATATGCTTATATTTAAAACACATATTTATCGAAAATAATAGCAATTAACAAAAATTCAATAGTAAATTAAAAGTTTAATTCAAGGCAAAATGATAACATTGAGTTTTCACAGCTTAATTGAACTTAATTAAATATATTGTCGCCATTTTTTATGCTCATCATGGATTGTATACTCATTTATACTAAAAATGTTGAAATATAGGCATAAGAATGGGTTATTATATATATATATATATGTACTTATATATATTTTATAAGTCAACATATTGGTTATATTTGTTTAATGATTATAATCACATTAAAAGTCCTTATGTAAATATCGTAATGTATTAAATATACATTAATCAGGATAATTAGTACATTAATACATGAATTTTAGACAGTATACATGCGCATTTATTAAAAGTATTACAAATATAATTATATAAATACAAATAATAGAAATATCACTTAAATAAGTAATCGATTAATTTTAATTATAATATAGTCGATTATATATTTAAATATAATTTATTGTGGTATACTTTTTAAAAAACATTCATTAAAAAAATATATATATATTTATAGAAATTTGATGTTGACGTTATTCTCTAGTTTGCCAACCGTCCCATTAAATATATCTTCATATTCATTGATTATTGTTGTATATCTGTGTGTGTACTGCTAATGGATATGAGTATATAGATATGTATGTATGGATAATACCAGGTTCAAGGTTAAGGTTTATTAGTTATGCAGAAACGGGGATATGGGAGATAGTGGATCAAGGAGTGTGGTGTGCTGACTGCCGAGTGTAGAAACCCGGGAGTTCTTATAGGGAGCGTGGAACGCACGCCTATACGATTAATACCATATTAGGGAGTTATCGAGGAATGCGCGCGACTTCGATTGCGTAATATCGCGCGCGCTCACATTCCCGATAAGCGTGTGTTTGACAATAACAACTCATGGAATTAACCCAGCGTGGTACTTCGCATGTGTCTATATATGGGCACAAAATATACATGGGAATATAGATATATACGAGTATGCAATACTGCGTAGTATAACGTGATATGAATATATATATGATATAGGGGTATATGCATATATATGTATGTGTGTATATATGTATATATATATATATATATATAGATATATATATATATAATTGTGTATGCATGTATACAGACAACGTATATGCATAGGCAATATATATAACATCCCTCTTTGTTTAAACAAAACTCAAGAGGCAATACCTAGGCGGTCGGGTGGATGTCGAACACGTGTGGAACGTCGTAATACGGGGGGCGTGTCCAACGGGTGTTCCGCGTGTGTAACGTGTTGTGTACACGGTAGTGTATCGGGAGGTACGGGGCGGATGTCGCGGCGGTTACGACGAATATGTGTTCCGGTTGCAGTACGAAGGTTGTAACTGCGAGGCTGTGGGCCACATTGTGTGATGGTCGCCAGTTTCCACGTGCGGGTTATCGGATCGCGGTATAGAACGTTGGAGTCTTCCGCGAGAGGGGGGAGTGGTTTCGGGTTTGGTGTGTCGTGGTAGCCTTTGGCTACTTCGCTGTTTCGCTCTAGCAAGTCTACGTGCGGTTGGTGCGTATCGTATACGCTGGGGAGTGGGGTCGAAATCTTTCGATTGAAGAGCAGCTCGGCGGGGCTTTTATCGGAACCTCGGACAGGCGTGGCTCGGAGGAGCAGTAGGGCTTTCGGTACGTCTGTCGATTTCTTCATACGGTCTTTCACGGTTTGTATCATGCGCTCAGCGAATCCGTTACACTGCGGGTGGTATGGGCTGCTGGTGAGATGGATGAAGTCCCACTGTAGGATGAAGGTCTTAAAGGCCTCTGACGAATAGTGACCGCCATTATCACTAATCAGCTTGTCAGGGATGCCGTGTTCTGAGAACAGAGTCTTTAGTCGTTCGATGATCGCACGGCTTGTAACGGGGTTTGGCATTAAATAGATGAATGGAAACTTTGAATAGTAGTCGCAGATGATTAAGTAGGTTTTCTCCTTGTAGTAGAATAGATCCGTCCCGACGTTCTGCCATGGGCGAGAAGGCGGGTCAATCGGCATCAGTGGTTCTTTTCTCTGACGAGGCTGGTTCTCCTGGCAGGCTCTGCAGCTGGCGACAGTCCGTGTGATATCCTGTCCTATGCCAGGCCAGTGAACGTGTGCGCGGGCGAGTGCCATAGTGTTAACGATTCCGAGATGCGGGACGTGTAACGTCTGTAGTATTGGGAGACGCGCGTTAGAGGGTATTAGTATTTGCTGACCTTTGAGTACAAGGCCGTCGTGTATGGTCAGCTCGTCTCTGAATGACCAATACGGTCGTAGGTGTTTCTCAACGTGTCGGTGGTCTTTAGGCCAGCCATTTATGATGCGAGATTTCAGTGTATCGAATATCGGGTCTGCGTCGGTGGCTTCCCGTAGTTCGTCTATCTTCTTGATGCTGAACTGGACGGGCATGATCTGGATGTCTAATTCCATATGGTCGTCGTCATCGAGGGGTTGTCTTGAGAGGGCGTCTGCCAATAAGACGTCTTTGCCTGGTAAGTATGTGATATCGAAATCATATTGTTGGACGCGTAGGAGCATCCTTTGCAGCCGAGTTGGCGCGGCGTATAGGTTTTTACGAGAGATCATCTCGAGTGGTTTATGATCGGACTGTATAGTAAACCTGGTTCCATAGACGTAGTTATGGAATCTTTCACATCCGAAGACCACTGCCAACATCTCTCTTTCGATATTAGCGTATCGTTTTTCGGCAGGACTTAGTGTCTTGGATGCGAAAGCGATGGGCTTTCCGTTTTGGAGTAGGGTTGCACCTAACCCAAGGCCTGATGCGTCTACCTGGACAGTTGTCTTGTCCTTCGGGCTGTAGTACGCCAGTGTTGCCTCTGAACAGATACGTTCCTTCACGTTCTTGAAGGCCTGTTCGTGTGATGCCGTCCATTGGTAGTCGACGTCTTTCTTCAATAGCTCACGTAGTGGTGTGGCATGGTGTGCTAGGTCCTTAGTAAAGGGAGACATGTAAGTAGCAATACCGAGAAACTCACGTAAGGCTTGAGGATTCTCCGGGCTGGTGATCTGCTTGATGGCCAGTATTCGCGCCGGGTCTGGATGTACTCCGTCTTTATCGAATCGTAGGCCGAAGAACGTCAGGCTGGAAGTCTTTATAGCGCATTTCTCCTCATTGAAGACTAGGCCATGTTTTCCCGCTGTCTCCATCAGGTGTCGCAGGTTGTCGTCGTGCTCTTGTTCGGTGTTTCCGAATACACCGACATCGTCTGCAATACCGATGGTCCCTGGACAGTACTCCAGTATCCTGTCCATTCGTTCCTGGAAGACGTCCTGGCTTAGGTTCAGACCGAATGGCAATCGGCAAAATCGGTATCTACCGAATGGGCTATTGAATGTTGTTAAGATGCTCGAGGCATGGTCTAGGTGTACAGACCAGTACCCCGAGCGGGCATCGAGTTTAGAGAAAACCTGGGCGCCTCCGAGATGGTGCGTTATCTCTTCCAGCGTTTTCGTGGCGTAGTGTGGTCTCTTGATCGCTTTGTTAAGGTCTTTAGGGTCGAGGCAGATTCGTATCTTTCCGTTCGACTTCCTGCTGTATACCAGACTGGATACCCAATCAGTAGGCTCGTGAACTCGTGTGATGACGTTCAGCTTCTCCATCTGGTCTAGCGTGTCCTTCACTTCGTCTCTCAGTGCGATTGGACATCTCCGTGGTGCGTGTACGACCGGCTGTACAGTGGGGTCGACAACAATTCTGTAAGATCCTTCAAAGTTACCTAATGGAGCAAAGCAGTTAGGGTATGCACGGGTTAGTTCCGTGATATTGGCTAGTCAACTTGACTTGTTGAACGCGCAATGCATAGTTACTAATTTTAGCGCTATACTCGATGGGAATCCTAGGAGTATAGGCCCTGGCGTGTCAACGACATAGAACGTTGCTTTCGTTTGGTTCCGCCCAGAACTAATCGTTAGTTCGAATTTCCCGTATTGTTGAAGAGCTGACCCATCGTATACCGAGAGACATGTGTTGTTCTTCTGTAGATGTGGTCTGTCGGAATCTAGGGGATACATTTTATTAAACGTGCGTATGGGTAACAGGTTACCCTGTGCACCAGTGTCTACTTTGGCGCGGAGGTATGCATTGCGGCCGTGGTAGCTGAAGCAGACATCCGTGAATGCCTCGTCTCGCGATGTTACGGTGTCAAATACGACCTTGTCGAACGTCTCCTTCTTGATCTCATGGTGTCGATGTTGTGTAGTAGGCTTTCTTGATCGACACTTAGCGGCCCAGTGGCCTTTCTGTTGGCAGTTGAAGCACCTGGCTGTACGGGCGGGGCATGATTCTTTACCTATATGGGATCTAGTACAGTTCGGACAAGTGTAGCCGGAGGACGATGACTGAGCTGAAGTCGATGGTGAGTTCGTGTCGTAGTTCCTTCTCGGTGTGGGATTCCTTCGTATCTGGTTCACTGAGGTGTGTGCGGGGTTTCCCTGTCGGAATGTCGCGATATCTGCGAGTTTCGCTTCATGTGCGCGTGCGTGTTGCAGCGCATTATCTAAGGACATGGACTTGCCCTGAGTCAGCATCCAATCTTGGACTGCATTGTCGCGTATGCCATATATGAGTTGCTCGGTTAAGCGCTGTTGTACTTCCGTGTTATCACGGAAGTCACATTTTTGGCTTTGCAGCCTTAACCTTGTTATATATGCATCGACGGGTTCCTCTCTTTCTTGCTTCAATCTCTGAAGGTTTATTCTGGATAGCCAGAAGTTTGTTCTTGGTTCAACGTATTATTTCAGATACGCCCAAAGTGTAGTCAGATTCTTCTGGCTGTCTTCTACATCCCATGCGTTGTAGATGTCGCGACCGGTTCTACCTAGCCAAAGGAGCACATAAGCTAACCTAGCTGCCTCCTTTGCTGTACTGATAGGGCCGATGAACGCTAGCTCAGACTGCAGCTTGAATTCTGCCAGCTCTGACGAAAGATTGTCGGACATCCAGTCGAACGATGGTGTTGGAAACTGTGGGTTGTAACTTGCCACCATGTTGTATATCTGTGTGTGTACTGCTAATGGATATGAGTATATAGATATGTATGTATGGATAACACCAGGTTCAAGGTTAAGGTTTATTAGTTATGCAGAAACGGGGATATGGGAGATAGTGGATCAAGGAGTGTGGTGTGCTGACTGCCGAGTGTAGAAACCCGGGAGTTCTTATAGGGAGCATGGAACGCACGCCTATACGATTAATACCATATTAGGGAGTTATCGAGGAATGCGCGCGACTTCGATTGCGTAATATCGCGCGCGCTCACATTCCCGATAAGCGTGTGTTTGACAATAACAACTCATGGAATTAACCCAGCGTGGTACTTCGCATGTGTCTATATATGGGCACAAAATATACATGGGAATATAGATATATACGAGTATGCAATACTGCGTAGTATAACGTGATATGAATATATATATGATATAGGGGTATATGCATATATATGTATGTGTGTATATATGTATATATATATATATATATATAGATATATATATATATAATTGTGTATGCATGTATACAGACAACGTATATGCATAGGCAATATATATAACATATATATAACATTATATCTTCTATTATTAAGTTCTTCTCTTTTATCTGGTTTACTTGTTTGTATCGTTCGTCATTGTCTAGTATTTTTATACAGCCTAGTTCTACACTAGCTGCTCTACCAAGTATTGAGTGGAATTGGTAGACGTATTAAACATTTTTTATTTCTTCGTTGAACTATTATCCTTTCACCTCTTACATTCCAGTTTGTTCCTCCAAATGCTGTGATGTATTTCGTTGTTGAGGGTTTTATCTCTTTGTGTTTGTAATCTTTGCTAGCTGTTTCATAGATTGATATTGGTATTATTAAAATCGAAAGGGGTCTCCAAATTAAAATATCTGTTGAATTCCGAGTTTAATAGCACACCAATAAGGAATCCATGCTTGTAACACCATATAACGTTAGCTGATATTGGTATTATGTTTACTGCCGCTCCGTTGTCTATCTGGAATTTTATCAGAGTTCCCCACTCTGTTTTGAGTGTAATAGTTTCACACTTTGGTAATTGGTCTATTGTCTTTACGTTATTTACATTCATGCTTATCGTAAATACACTTGGCACTTTTTCCGTTACCTTCGACTTACACATTATTTTAAAGTGATTTTTTCTTCCACATTTCGTACAGGTTTTCCCATATGCTGGACATAACTCTTTCTTAAAATTATGATTTTTTCTGCAGAATCTGCAATTCTTATCATATATATAATTTATAATAATAGAAGTAAGAAATAGAAGTCCCTTATTATATACATACTAAATATCAATATGCCGACAAAAATGCATCTACACTGATACGCCTTATATTTGGGTATTTTTGAACTTGTTGGAATATGACATTCGGTCTATCATTTAGTATGTAGTGTAGATTATATAGTATTTTTAAAATGACCAATTTAATTAATTATTATAATAAATATATAATTATATACACAATTTAATGCATCACATATTATATCAATTATAATGGTATACCAGGTTTTCGGCTCTTGTACAATTTTCACAAAATCTACAAATTTCAGATTATATTAATTTTATATTAATATTCAATGATACTATTTTAAACCATATTTTACCATGCTCATTTTTAAATATTTTTGGTGTAGTCAATTTCAATTTAATATTATAGAATGAAATTGCATAATCTTTATTAGAAACTATTTTAAGGGAATACTGGTATGCGTCTATTGTGTATGTTTATATGGATATATAGCATATTTGGCGCTTCCTAGGAAGATACTGTTCCCACTATAAATCAGTTTTATCATTAAATAGTTCTCCAATTTTCAAAATGTGTCATATATTTAGAATCTATATAGCAATTTAAATATATTTATTTTAAATATATTTAATATATATTAAATAAGTAATATAGGGAAAATTTGAAAAAATTTGTATTGTTATAATTGTTAAGGTTCCTACAGAAACTTCATAAAAAATATATTATTATTACTAGTACATACTGTACACAATAACTATTACTATTGAATGTAGAGTATACATGCAAATTAAATGAATTGCTTGGTTACTTATATATATACTGATATTAGAGGACACGATATTTTAGTTTTCGTCGCTTTAGACGAGGTACCAATAGAAGTTATGTTTTATTTAATCGTCGATTAATAAATCAATAGTAATTATAAGTATAAATGAAACTAAACATTGTTGGATTTGGGTGGCCCTAAAAAGGGCAGATTGGTATAAGGTGTTGAAATAAGAAGTCCACACACGTGTTAGTGCACTAACACTGTCCATACACTAACAGTGTTAGTGACTAACCCTGTGTACACATTAACACTTTCCACTGTTCACATCGATTTCTTCATCGGACGAGGTTCCAAATTCTTTATCATCCGAATTCGCATAATCTAGTCGTCTTCTCATGAAGTCTATCAGTCCTAGGTTATATTCTCGTTCGTCGTCAGTCTTTACGGAGTCGTTGCTATCTAGGTACTCGAGCATAAGGGCTACAGTCGGGTCTCCGCTGTAGCCATGCTTCGTGGCCGGGTCCATCAAATTATAGAACACCAGCCGATTAAATCATTTATATTATCATAATTTGTTTGTATTATTCATAATAATTATTATAATTGGATATATTGAGAGATATTGATTATAAAATTCTATCATATATTTAATTATATATATGCTTTATATAATAATGTTGTAATAAGTATTTCCTAAATTAAGTAAAATAAATGTTTTAAAAGCCTTTACTTTATTTGCAAATCCTGATAATAAATTTTCAATTTTAAGCTAATTTTAACAATATTTATTTATCAAAGTAAATAGATAATTACTACGTAAATAAAATAAATATATAAATAAATAATAAGTATGTTAATATAAAATTTGTTATTATATATTTAAATATAATATATTTTGGTATACATTTAAAAAAAACGTTCATTAAAAAAAATATATATATATTTATAGAAATTTGATGTTGACGTTACTTTCGATCGAAATCTTTGTGATTGCAATAATCCGTATCTGGTTTTTTTGGAAATCTATTATCAGCCTATCATCCCGGGCATCGTATCGTCATGTTTATAGTTATTTTAATTACTCTCACTAATTGTTATAGTACTATTGCTGTATTTCATAGATGACTTGAGTTTAAGGAATGCCTACCTTTAAAATTTATATTCAATTTAACATAGCACATAATTCAAAATGATAATATTGAGTTGTCAACGCTTAATTTAACTCGTATTAAATACATTATCGGCATGATTTATGCTCAACATAGAATGTATACTAAAATAATATATGTATGAACCTTTAAAATGAAATATGGGCTGACTTTATCTTATTTATAAGGGAAATTCAAACTTTATGAATAAATATATTACAAATAATTTGTAATATCTATTTATAAATAAATGTATTGCCCCTTTTATAAGTAGTTTTTATTATTGAATGTACCAATATTATATATATATATATATATTTATACTATATATTATTATTAAGACCAATACAAATTTAAAAAAAAAATATATATATATTTATAGAAAGTTGATGTTGGCGTTACTTTCGATCGAAATCTTTGCAAACGCAATAATCCGTATCTGTTTTTTTTGAAATCTATTATCAGCCTATCATCCCGGGCCTTGGATCGTCATTTTTATAGTCATTTTAATTACTCTCACTGAATTTGTTATTATTATTTCTGTACAACGTGATGACTTGAGTTTTCTGAATGCCTACCTTTGCATCAATATATGTGTGAAATACTGATAGTTCCCGGAAACCATATGTATATATTAATGGGAGGTTTAATGTATGATTCTATGATGAACACATTTGATGTGGTCATAGAGTTTGTGACTAGATTCATAGGCGGATAGTCATCGTGATATGGTTCATTACACGTGACTTGAAGATACATGCAGCCGTTTTTTGTACTTCGGGTGTCAGCTTCAGATTTTACACACATATATATATTTTATAATAATAGAAGTAAGAAATAGAAGTCCCTTATTATATACATACTAAATATCAATATGCCGACAAAAATGCATCTACACTGATACGCCTTATATTTGGGTATTTTTGAACTTGTTGGAATATGACATTCGGTCTATCATTTAGTATGTAGTGTAGATTATATAGTATTTTTAAAATGACCAATTTAATTAATTATTATAATAAATATATAATTATATACACAATTTAATGCATCACATATTATATCAATTATAATGGTATACCAGGTTTTCGGCTCTTGTACAATTTTCACAAAATCTACAAATTTCAGATTATATTAATTTTATATTAATATTCAATGATACTATTTTAAACCATATTTTACCATGCTCATTTTTAAATATTTTTGTTGTAGTCAATTTCAATTTAATATTATAGAATGAAATTGCATAATCTTTATTAGAAACTATTTTAAGGGAATACTGGTATGCGTCTATTGTGTATGTTTATATGGATATATAGCATATTTGGCGCTTCCTAGGAAGATACTGTTCCCACTATAAATCAGTTTTATCATTAAATAGTTCTCCAATTTTCAAAATATGTCATATATTTAGAATCTATATAGCAATTTAAATATATTTATTTTAAATATATTTAATATATATTAAATAAGTAATATAGGGAAAATTTGAAAAAATTTGTATTGTTATAATTGTTAAGGTTCCTACAGAAACTTCATAAAAAATATATTATTATTACTAGTACGTACTGTACACAATAACTATTACTATTGAATGTAGAGTATACATGCAAATTAAATGAATTGCTTGGTTACTTATATATATACTGATATTAGAGGACACGATATTTTAGTTTTCGTCGCTTTAGACGAGGTACCAATAGAAGTTATGTTTTATTTAATCGTCGATTAATAAATCAATAGTAATTATAAGTATAAATGAAACTAAACATTGTTGGATTTGGGTGGCCCTAAAAAGGGCCGATTGGTATAAGGTGTTGAAATAAGAAGTCCACACACGTGTTAGTGCACTAACACTGTCCATACACTAACAGTGTTAGTGACTAACCCTGTGTACACATTAACACTTTCCACTGTTCACATCGATTTCTTCATCGGACGAGGTTCCAAATTCTTTATCATCCGAATTCGCATAATCTAGTCGTCTTCTCATTAAGTCTATCAGTCCTAGGTTATATTCTCGTTCGTCGTCAGTCTTTACGGAGTCGTTGCTATCTAGGTACTCGAGCATAAGGGCTACGGTCGGGTCTCCGCTGTAGCCATGCTTCGTGGCCGGGTCCATCAAATTGTAGAACACCAGCGGATTAAATCATTTATATTATCATAATTTGTTTGTATTATTCATAATAATTATTATAATTGGATATATTGAGAGATATTGATTATAAAATTCTATCATATATTTAATTATATATATGCTTTATATAATAATGTTGTAATAAGTATTTCCTAAATTAAGTAAAATAAATGTTTTAAAAGCCTTTACTTTATTTGCAAATCCTGATAATAAATTTTCAATTTTAAGCTAATTTTAACAATATTTATTTATCAAAGTAAATAGATAATTACTACGTAAATAAAATAAATATATAAATAAATAATAAGTATGTTAATATAAAATTTGTTATTATATATTTAAATATAATATATTTTGGTATACATTTAAAAAAAACGTTCATTAAAAAAAATATATATATATTTATAGAAATTTGATGTTGACGTTACTTTCGATCGAAATCTTTGTGATTGCAATAATCCGTATCTGGTTTTTTTGGAAATCTATTATCAGCCTATCATCCCGGGCATCGTATCGTCATGTTTATAGTTATTTTAATTACTCTCACTAATTGTTATAGTACTATTGCTGTATTTCATAGATGACTTGAGTTTAAGGAATGCCTACCTTTAAAATTTATATTCAATTTAACATAGCACATAATTCAAAATGATAATATTGAGTTGTCAACGCTTAATTTAACTCGTATTAAATACATTATCGGCATGATTTATGCTCAACATAGAATGTATACTAAAATAATATATGTATGAACCTTTAAAATGAAATATGGGCTGACTTTATCTTATTTATAAGGGAAATTCAAACTTTATGAATAAATATATTACAAATAATTTGTAATATCTATTTATAAATAAATGTATTGCCCCTTTTATAAGTAGTTTTTATTATTGAATGTACCAATATTATATATATATATATATATTTATACTATATATTATTATTAAGACCAATACAAATTTAAAAAAAAAATATATATATATTTATAGAAAGTTGATGTTGGCGTTACTTTCGATCGAAATCTTTGCAAACGCAATAATCCGTATCTGTTTTTTTTGAAATCTATTATCAGCCTATCATCCCGGGCCTTGGATCGTCATTTTTATAGTCATTTTAATTACTCTCACTGAATTTGTTATTATTATTTCTGTACAACGTGATGACTTGAGTTTTCTGAATGCCTACCTTTGCATCAATATATGTGTGAAATACTGATAGTTCCCGGAAACCATATGTATATATTAATGGGAGGTTTAATGTATGATTCTATGATGAACACATTTGATGTGGTCATAGAGTTTGTGACTAGATTCATAGGCGGATAGTCATCGTGATATGGTTCATTACACGTGACTTGAAGATACATGCAGCCGTTTTTTGTACTTCGGGTGTCAGCTTCAGATTTTACACACATATATATATTTTATAATAATAGAAGTAAGAAATAGAAGTCCCTTATTATATACATACTAAATATCAATATGCCGACAAAAATGCATCTACACTGATACGCCTTATATTTGGGTATTTTTGAACTTGTTGGAATATGACATTCGGTCTATCATTTAGTATGTAGTGTAGATTATATAGTATTTTTAAAATGACCAATTTAATTAATTATTATAATAAATATATAATTATATACACAATTTAATGCATCACATATTATATCAATTATAATGGTATACCAGGTTTTCGGCTCTTGTACAATTTTCACAAAATCTACAAATTTCAGATTATATTAATTTTATATTAATATTCAATGATACTATTTTAAACCATATTTTACCATGCTCATTTTTAAATATTTTTGTTGTAGTCAATTTCAATTTAATATTATAGAATAAAATTGCATCTTGAGATAACATTGAGTTGTCAACGATTAATTTAACTAGTATTAAATACATTATCGGCATGCTTATGCTCAACATAGAATGTATACTCATGTATACTAAAATAATATATGTATAAACCTTTAAAATGAAATAATGGGCTGACTTTATCTTATTTATAAGGGAAATTCAAACTTTATGAATAAATATATTACAAATAATTTGTAATATCTATTTATAAATAAATGTATTGCCCCTTTTATAAGTAGTTTTTATTATTGAATATACCAATATTATATATATATATATATATATATATATATATATATATTTATACTATATATTATTATTAAGAAAAAATAATAAATACAAATACACTAATACAAATAATAGAAATATCATTTAATCGATTAATTTTAATTATAATATAGTCGTAATAAAAATAAATTTTGTCTATATATATTTATAGAAATATGATGTTGACGTTAATTTTGATCGAAATCTGTGCGATCGTAATAATCCGTATCTGGTTTTTTTGGAAATCTATTAGCCTATCATCACGAGCACCGGATCGTCATGTTTATAGTTATTTTCATTACTCTCACTAATTGTTGTAGTACTATTGCTGTAAATCTCGATGACTTGAGTTTGCTGAATGCCCACCATGATAAAATAGATTATTATTCTATGAACTGTAGTTAAATTTCATTAATTAAAATTCATAATACTATTTATTGCTATAAAATTATGATTTTTTTCTTAATTAATTAATTTTGAAAGAATATTAATTACCTGACATTATTATTATATTCATGAACTAATGTATCAACTAAAAGAAATACTTCATGGATATATATAAAACTCATAAGGTTTAGCTTTATAATAGCATTTATATATATATTTTAAATGTCGTATTAATTCATTAAAAATGTATCTAAAATGATTAACTTAAATTCGTTTTTTTAATATTCTTATTTACTAAAATACCCTTGAAATTTCAAAGTTAAATAACATTTATAATATATTTGATTAATCTATTATTTATAGACTCAGGAACATTACTATATAGTAAATCACCAATTAATTTATATGAAATATGTAACGATGCTATTAATAAGAGAACATATAATACTATATTATCATTATGGAGGCTTTCCTCATAAACCTGAAGTCTAGGATAGGCCTATAAAGATTAGCAGAATTATTAACTTCTTTTGAACTGGTTAGTACAATGTTTGCATTATGCAATGGGAATTTATACATTATTGTATACACTATAGTTATACTCCTATAACATATATTAATAACTTATTATTTATACAGCTGTCCCACTACATCCTAAGTACGATGCCTATTGAATACTCATTGTCAGAAAACTATTGAAAAATAAAGATTTCATCGTTTAAAACATAATATATATTAAAACTTCAGAAATAATTCTAGACTCTAGAAAGACTCTAGAAAATGATATAAGAAAAAAGAATACTATGCAGGTGAATATATCCACATTCAATACCTTATTTCAATAAGGAATTATTATAATTTTTCTACAGAGAGAATTAAATCTTATTCCATTAAAATGAAATATTAATATAACCTACTATAACATACTAATTAAAATAAACCTCTAGAACATCGGATTGTTCCACTATATATCAACCCCATCACTTACCCTTATACTTGACCCAAACACTGTTTTATAACTCATTATTTATACAGCTAACCTATAGGTCAAAGAAGACATTAAAGATCACTGTATAATTCATCCTGCCTCAGGTAATACAATACATATACAACGATCTATCAATAATATTGCTTATTATTAAAATCTATATATATATATATATATAGTTGTCTTTATTTTCAAAGTATAACATTTAGAATCATAAGTTTGTAATCTTTACAAAAATAGTATACCTCATTTTATAATTATATAAAAATAACTCATTTTAATTAATAATAATCAATGGACTCCTATGCTATTTCTGAAATAGAAAATCAGAAGTTGTTGTCAATACTACTATTAAGTGAACAGATTTGGATGACTAATTATGTAAGGATTCTCTGCAAACTTTAAAGACTGTTTTAGAAATTATATTCAAAGTCATTAACTTTTTTATATAGGCAAGTATAATATTAGTATAATGCATTGAATTATCTGAATATACATGATTATATTCCTACCGATGATACCACTATTATTGATGTTACTACTATTGCTACTGCTACTATTGATACTCTAATATATTATTACTACTCTTGTTAATACTGTTTTTACTAATTCTACTACTATGACTAATAGTATTATATGTCTACTGCTAATGTTACTACTAATTATACTAAAATTAATGAGTTAGACATTTCTACATTCTATACAAAGCTTACTGATACATATCACTACAAAATAACTATGCTTATCACTACAAAATGTACATGGCTGATCCTTGACCACATTATTAACATTGACAGCGATCATATTCTGAGGTTGCTCTTCAAATCTGACCGCAACATTCGCGATAACAAAGAATTCATCGGTACTATGAATTATTCCAAGGTTATATCCTGAATGTGTAATGCCACTATAACTATATTGTGATAAGAATATACTATACATTTGTAATTAGGATATCCGATTATGTATTTATCCACTATTTACTATTTTATCTAACAAGATTTTGTTAGAATATTGACAAATTTAACAATACATTTATACTTTATAATAATAACATAAAAATATATTTATATATTTACTTTTTAATCTCATTTATTATAGGCAATACAATTTTCTATAATTTCAATTTCAATTTGGTACATTTAGTAATCACATTTAATGAGCATCGTATTTATTATCATAACACTCGTAAGCGATCATATTACTAGTATTGACCTCGGTATCGACCTCTATCGCAGGATAATGCGGAGTGATCACACGTCAATTACATGAAACAGATGTACCCGAAGAGAAGATCACGTCCACTAAATAAGTTGCGAGTGATCACCACCAGGGTGGACACCCATGCACACGTGTATTCAGTACTTTGTGATCGTTGACATAGCCGTCGTGGATCTAGCGTAGCAGGTTAACATCAGTGCGGAGATGACATTTGACGTTTGTCGATTTGAATTATTTTGAATTTTAATGTATTCATTTAAATATTATGATTCCTAATTCTAAAATTCTAAAAAATATTCTTAAATAATAATATATATTTATATATGATTGTATTAGATATGGTGATAGGAAGGTTATTTTCGACAATTTTTATTACATTACAATTTATCAAATATAAAATACTATTATTAATTATTATGATTATATAATATTCATATATTAATAGAATGTATAATTCTAAATAATGGCTATCGAGAATTTATAATTAAATTTATATTTTTCAATCCATTTGCCTTTATTAATATTTCTTGTATAAATATAGATTAAATACTCTACTATACGTAACATAATTGACGTATCGTTTATAATAGCCCACTAACAGGCTATGTTTTAAAATATTTATATATATTTATGAACGGCTCTCGTTAAAAACATGGATGCCTTATCATGAGAGCTGCATCGAAGGGACATTAGAGCCATATACGGTTAAGTGAAAACTTTATTAAAGTTCCTGAATGGGATGAAAGGACTCCACAAAAATAACAGTAATAATAACAATATATCTGATATATTATATATTATATTGATTATAAATTTATATAATAAGTTGTCTGAAAAATTATGTAATCCACATTTTTTTTTCAATAATTATTTACACATTTAATTTTCTGTATTAAAAATGTATTGATTGCTATCATAGTTTATTGTTATAATATTATTATAGGCCATCCTAAACTTTATCTCCTATAAGTAAATAATTATATTATTTTTAATAATATGTTAATATTGATATTTTGTTATTTGTAAAACAAAAATAATCATACATTTCAAAATTGTAAATAAAATACGTAGATAATAACATATATTTATATTATTGTTTTAGATATACATGCAAATAGTTATATTATTTTCTTTATACAAAATTCATATCGACTGTTAATGAATACATTATTAAATTAATGATGTAATGTATAAACATATATGAACAGGAGGATTCAGATCTACTCAGTATGCCGTATATTGAAGAAGATAGACTGTTAAAGATATATTATATTATATTTACGTAACTATTATTATTATCGTATATGATATAACTCATATACGTAATCATTAATCAATAATAATATTATAATATTATTATTTTATATATTATTATAATATATATATTTATATTTTATTGTGAATTTACAGATGTTTTAAGAATTATATAAGCAATCGCATATTTATTTAAAATATAATATTGAAAAATCACTGTTTTATTTACTTGTACCTAACATGATTATATAAATTAATTTAAATTTAAATTATTATCATAAAAGTTTCAGATAATAAATTTAATTTTTCATATATATTTTACAGTAATATATTTAAAATTAGTGTTTTAATTAAAATATAAACAATATAATATTCTGAAAATGTTTTCTTAAGTAACATGAGTGAAATAAATTATTTGATTTTCTTTAAATTATTTAGAACTACAAATTACTTGATTTCTTCTTAATTTTAAATAGATTATATTCATAGATCACTATACCATGCACTTCATTGTATTTTACACTTATTTTAAAAGTATTATAGTAAAATAAGATAAAAAGATAAGACCTAAGTCCTGCACAAATATTATACAAATGTATGAATTATACTATTGTATGGCTTTCTAAGAAATCAAATCATCATACATTTTACATGAGTAAAAAAAGTTAAACTTTGATTCTAAATCAGTCAACTTGTGATAAATATGTTTATTTTTATAAATATTACTTTATTGATGTTATATATTCTAACCTAACTTTCATAAATATTTATCTGAATTATTAAACACATTAATGGTCTACATAAAAATTAATATATTCACATCTAAAGATTAATTCTAAGATATTTTAACTGCAATTTTAATTTCAATATTAAAATATACCAACATAATCAATTTTCTTAAAAAATTGATCTAATATATATTTACATATTTGCTATTTATCTAGATACTTTATACGTATATAAGCTGATTGCTATGAATAATGTATATTTTTCTGATGTATCTGGAAACCTCCATAATAACTGAGTTATATTAATATAAATTTGTATAATATAATTATTTATTATGAATTATTTAATTATTTTTATTAACTCTACATTTATTTTTAATCTATATATATTTGATATCTATGTTTTATTAATGTCAATGCGTAATAAATAGTCGTTTAAACAACATACATCTGAATATTAGTTATATGTGCTTATGAAATATATCATATTTGAATGTGAGCTAACTTATCTCTGGTTAGTCATGTTGTGAACATACTACTTAAATATCTTAATGCTGTTCCGTAGTATAAATAGCACTTAGGAGAGAATGTCACCTTGACGGATTCCTAGTATAGTTCTGAAATACTTATCTAGTAGGTCATTCATATTTAGAGATAATTCTATAATTGACTAATAAGAAAATAGAAAATAATATTAGTGGATTAGAAACAACAGAAATAAATTATGGAGATAATCAAAAAGAGGTTGATTATAAAATGTTAATAAATAATAGGCAATCATTGATATCTGGGTATAATAATAAATGTGTGAAGAACATGAGGAAACGAAGGGAAAACTACTTTTTATGAGAATATATCTTTTTATCCGATTTACTGTAAATAAATATGAAAAGAGAGTTACTTCTGAGAATCAGATCTACTCAATGTAGGCATATTATTTTATTATAATTGTGAGTGAGGAATTATATATTAAGGCGTGTGTGTGTAAACTTTACACTGTAAAGTAATAGGTATATTTGTAAAAGAAATAAGGTGTATTTATTAGAAATATTTTAATGTTAAGAGATACAGGCTCATAACATATAGATACATATATAAAAACATAGATACATGCTAAACATAACCATCACTTTTATAGGGTGATTATAGGTGACATATTTAAGTGGGTTTAGTATTAAGGTAGATACAAATAAAATAAAATGAAAAATCACTAATCCAAAGTTTGACTTATATTAATATTTTCTTTATTATTAATCTATAATAATATTATATTTATAATATCTCGTATTTCGTTTAATTTATATTATAATATATTTGTAATCTATATAGTGGAGAGCACTCAAACTTGGACCACCAAATAAAAAAGTATAATAATTTATTATATATTGAACTGATTTTAATAAATTATGTCTAAAATAGTACTTATTTTTAAGACTATAATAATATATCAAAAAATGGTTATTACAATATTTGAAAAATGTTAATTGATTTAAAATTATCTTTTTAATAAATATCAGAGTGACTTATAATTTGACCAATTTAAATTTAACATATTTATAGGCTACTTTCCATTTTCTAACTAATTATATCAACTATAAATATATAATTATTATAATAATAAGATTGTAATTGTTTATAAAAAAATGTCATGGTAAATTAATAATAATTAGCTAATATATAATAATTAATTTATTTAACTTTAAAAACGAATTATTTAATCAATTTAATTTTAATTTGAAATATATTATATTTAAGAAAATATGTCTTCTAAAATAATTTTAATTAACATATTATGTTAATTAATTTAATTATTTGACTAGACATTCCTCGTAAGTGCACGTAAAATTAATAATAATAATAAAACAAAACGAAGAAAAAAAAATTAAAAAATTAATGGAATAAAGTGGAAGTAATAAGAACGAAATATATAAGATAACTATATTTTTAAATTAGATAGAAGATAGATATAACTTGAGATGAGTATTGAAGGAGGTGGGAGATTGAATTTATCTTATAGATGAAGGGAGTGTATTACAGATAGATGGTAGCGTATAATGCATGAGAATGAGCGTTTTCTGGAATGTAAGGGAGGATGGTTGTAGGATAACGCTATGTATACTAGAAGTTGAATGTGTATCGTGGGAGGTGGAGCGATTTAAGAATAAGTCAAATATATATATATATATCTGGAATATGTAAATTTATGGGTAATAGAAATGTGTAGAATTTAGGATCATTTTTTATAGGGGAACCAGTTTGGTAGAATTTAAAAGGAGCAAATAGAGAAATGGTCAGATAGTATACCCAGTAAACCAAATTTGAAAATAATTTGAAAATGATTTTCGAAAATTTTTGAAAATTTTTTGGACACATTTTTGAAAACATTGAAATTAAATTTCAATTATTTACGTAAATTTTTCGAAAATCATTTGCGAAATTTTAAATTAAATTTCAATAATTTACGTACATTTTTCGAAAATAATTTGCAAACTTGGTACATAATTTTCAGAATTTAATAAATATTTAATATTTAATCAACACATTTGCAAATCAAAAATAAATTATCTGGAGAATATAATGAAAATAAAAGATAATGTTATATTTATATATAATATTTATATATATATAAGCCTAGAATAAATATATTAATATATAAAATAAATATTTTTTACTTCATTGAATGAATCAAAAATTAGTTTAACTGAATAAAAAGTTTATTATAATAATTATTAATTGGTAATTTTTATTTTTGATTGAATACCATTAATAATTATGTTAGATATAAAATATAAATATAAATAAAAATTAATTTTAAAATAGAAACATTTATCTATTTTATATTTATTTCGTTAAGAATAAATAAATATTAGATATTTAAAAAAATGTAAACAATTTATTTGCAATGAAATTTATATTTTAAAATGTAATTAAATCTATTAATAATCTTAATATATTAATTAATATATATTAATATAGAATTTGCAAACTTCGTGTTTTATTTTTTTTAAATTTACAAACTGCATTTTATTTGAAAATTATTTTCGCAAAATTTTCGCAAATCAATTTTGTAATATTTTTGTAAATTATTTTCAAATATTTACAAACTATTTTATTTGAAAATTATTTTCATAAAATTTTCGTATTATTTACATCGTGTTTTATTTTCAAAAAAAATACAGAAATTTGCGAATATTTAAAATTATTTACAATAACATTCAATATTCGTAAATAAATTAGAAAAATTTTCGAACAAATTTCAAATTTTGGTTTACTTGGTAATATTAAAAAAGGATCGTATGGATGATCTGGTTATTCTTTTTAATGGGGCAATAGAGGAACCAGGAAGGTTATATAATAAGGAACAACAATAATCAATACGAGTAATTACAAGTGAATTAATATGCACATAGGGGATAAGTAATATAGGATATGTAGGTATCCTACTGATACATATGATTATAATTAAATGATAGTTGGTAGATTTAGTAATTTTAGCAATATGGATAGAAGATTATAGATCATAGTCGAAAACGATTCCAAGATTGAGGACTGAGTTAGAAGGTGAATAATAATGTTGTCAAGGTAAAAGGATGGAAATGATTGGGAATTCGTAGGTATATTGAGGAGGGTATTTTTGAGGTTTTTAGTAGAAGATTGTTGAAGAGAAACCAGAATTTAATAGAGGAGGCACACGCAATTAGATGAGAATTATCTAGAGTGTATATAGGGAAAAAGGAGTAGAGTTGGATATCGTCAGCATATATATATTATCATTATTATTATTATCAGATGTAGGCAATGCCAGGGTAATTATAGAAGCAGTGTTGCTTATCGAGACAATTAACCTAAATATAATAACAAAAACACTAGGAAATTGTGATATAATATACCTTATAGGTGCTATATATATGGAGAATAGAAGTTGACAGCTTAGGACAGAATCTCATGAGACACCATAGAGTAGAGGGCGGGATCAGAAGAGAAATCACATAATTTAATAAAGGATGATCTGTTGAGGATGTATGAGTTAAGCCATTTGATAGCATTACCATTACTTCCGATCATCTCAAGTCTCTAGATAAGAATATAGTGGCGAAGAGAATTAAATGCGCGAGAGATCAACGAGAATTTACACTATATTGAGGGAGAAACTTTGCCATGTATAATATACATTGTATATTTTTCAATAGTTGAATTAGGGCAGTCTCAGTTGAGTGACTTCAACAACATTCACTTTATATATTCAATTCAATTCAATTCAATTTATTTTAAAGACTCGTTGTGCCATAGCAATCAAGCGTCTAAAGTAAAAACAAAAAACAATATAACGGAACATAAACGAAAATAATAAACTAATATAATAATATAAATAGGAATACAGAAAGTACTCAACATTAATATAAATTGTAAATAAAATTGTAGATATTGATAAATAGTGATAAAAAAAATGATCAGGGAAATGCAACAGTAAATAGATATGTTTTTAATAGAGATTTAAAAGAGGTGGTGGATTGAGTGGAGCGAAGATTATGTGGTAGTTTATTCCATAGATAAGGGGCCGATATGTGCCATGCACGAATATTAGTGGTAGGTTAAGCTATGTAGATTAAACTTAGAGGGTAGATGTAGAAGGTAAGAAGTAGTTAAACGGAGAGAGATAGTGTGAGTAGGAATAGAGATTAAGGAAGATAGATATTCAGGTCGGTTGTGGTGAAGAGAGTTATGAGTTAATAGAAGAACTTTAAATATTATTCTAAATTTTATTGGTAGCCAATGCAATCTATGTAAATATGGGGAAATATGTATTTGGGGAAAGCGATCAATTTTAAAAATTGATCGTACTAACGCATTCTGTAGTATTTGTAATTTATTAATTTGATAGCCAGGTAAGGAGAAAAGGAGAATATTGCAGTAATCGAAAAGCGATAATATGAAAGATGAGGCGAGAGTTATAGAAACACTTAGGGCGATGGAGTTACGGATTAGACGGAAAGAGTGAAGATGAAAGTTTATAGAGTGAAGAAGATTTGAGATATGGCGATGAAAAGATAAAGAACTATCGAAATAAACACCAAGATATTTAACATTATCAGAATATAAGATATTATGATTGTTAACCATGATAAATGATGGGACTGTTAATGGGCGTCTGGGAGAAGGGAGGTGAAGAAATATAGTTTCTGTTTTATTGTGATTCAGTGATAGAGAGTTATTTAAAGCCAAGTATGTATAGATTTAATACAGTTAGACATAAGATTGGGAGCAAAATTGATATCAGAAGTGCATTTTACGTTAAGTTGTATATCATCAGCGTATGAGTGGACTGATATAAGGGGAAATTTAGAAATTATATCAAAAATAGGAAGTAGATAAATATTAAAAAGAATCGGTCCTAATACAGAGCCTTGGGGGACTCCGTAAGAAATATATCTAGGAGATGATATATGCCCATTAACAAAAATAGAAGAAGTACGATCAGAAATGTATGACGTAAACCATTTAAGTGCAATACCGGTGATACCAATATTAGCCAATCGTGATATGAGAAGACTATGGTCAATTGTATCAAATGCTGCGCTAAGATCAAGTAGAACAAGAATTGTTCCATATGTATTATTAAAGTCACATAAGATATTTGTTGTTACCCTGGTTATTGCTGTTTCAGTAGATTTGTTCGGTACATAAGCACTTTGGAAAGTACAAAGTATATTATTAGTAGTCAGGAAAGAAGATAGTTATTTTGAAACGACTCTTTCTAAGGTTTTATAAAGTATTGAAAGATTGGAAATAGGTCTATAATTATTAAAGTATGAGGGGTCAAGAGAAGGTTTTTTAATGATAGGAGTGATAAGAGAATGTTTGAAAATGAGGGGGACAGTACCAGAAATAAGTGATTCATGGATGATATGAGCTATATTTGATATTATATAAGGAGCTATATCATTTAGTAATTTTAGAGGAATTGGATCAAGAGAAGAAGAGCTGCGAGAATTTTTAAGTAAACAAATTAGTTGATCATTAGAAGGTAGAAAAAATGAAGTTAGTGTATTAGTCGTAGAGAACGATAGAGCTATAGATATAGGTTTGGGTAATGACGAAATAATATTGGTGATTTTATCATTGAAAAATGAATCAAATAAATTAGGTAATTCATCATTAGTAAAGTCAGGATATGGCGATTTTTGTCTTCTACCAAGTATGCTATTTGCTAACTTAAAAAGTGACTTGCTATCATGTTGCATAGAAATAAACTTGTTATGCGTAAACATAGCTTTAGCGTTAATGAGATCGATACGATATTTATTTTTCAAATTTTTATATATATTAGTGATGATGAAGATTTTTCTTTTTTCCATTTAGATTCAAGCATGCGTAGACATCGTTTTTGACGATAAAGGTCAATAGTATACCATGATGTATTAGGTCGTAATATAGTAGTTTTATTAAGTACAGGAGCATGGATGTTAAGTTTGTGATTTAGTGAATTATGAAGAGATTGAGCATCATATGTAGGCAACATATTTAAGTCAGTTAAGAACTGAGATATTGATATATGATTTAGATGGAGAGTAAAGCGAGAAATTGTTGGACGTTTAGGCTTATTAACTGATATTTGAAATAGTAAGGCGAAATGATCGGAGAAAAGAGGTCCAGCTCTTATCGAATGAACTTAATATGAATCAATAGGATGCATAATGAGATCAAGTGTGTTTCCTAATTCATGGGTGGGAAAGTTGACAAGCTGCGAGTAATTTGAAGAGTTGAGTATATTGTTAAGTCTAGTAGAATATTGAGAGAGTAAGTTAGTAGGGATATTAAAGTCTCCTAAAATAATATTTGAATTATAGGGATGAGTGATGAAATTATTAAATTCATCGAGAAATGGGGGGATTGGATAGCTAGGTGAATAAAAGCTAGAACGATAAAAGCTAGAACGATAAAAGACAGAAATATTAAATTCAGATTCCTGTAAAGTTTGTTTAGAAAACGGTTTATAAAAACGATTCTTACAACTATCGTGCAGTAATTGACCTATTATCGATTCCAAAACTAATTATTAAGAATCGGTTTTTAAAAATGATTCATAAACGAATTATTGGGAATCGGTTTATGTTATTGATGTAAGTATTACTTAAGTTATATACCTATATTATTTTTTTTAATATAGAATGAATACAATACTATATATTTTAATTATTTTAATATATTTATTTAATTTTCATCTATGCAACTTAATTATTAATTATTATTTTAATTTTATATTTAAGTTAATATAAATCCTACTGATTTTAATAAATAAAATATTATTTTAAAAACTAAAATTATTTAAGTAATTCTATGTATATTTTAAATTATCATAATTTCATTCAAGTGGCACATTTATCTACAATTGTATTGTTTATTTACAATTAATTGTAATCATAATTATATTGATAATACAATTGGAAATCATTTTGTATAATATTTAATATATATAGGGTAAAGCAATTGAATATTGATTAAATATTGTATTCAATATTTAATGTTATTATTATTGAATTTAAGTTTTAAATCTAACTTAAATGAAATTATATAATATATTATAATATATGAGTTAATACTTTGCTACGATACTAATATTTATTTTAATATTATATGTTACATCTAAACTTACGTTCAACTTACATAAACAACTTAAGTTAAACCGATTCCCATAGTAATAATTTAGGAATCGGTTTCATATAAATCGATTCCTATAGTAATAGTTCAGGAATCAGTTTCAAATAAACCGATTCCTATAGCAATTTAAGAATCGGTTTCACATAAACCGATTCCGAAACTTGAATTTTAGGAATCGATTTAAAACCGATTCTCATAAATACACTCAGGAAACGATAAAAACGCAAATATGACTCGGATTTTTTTAACTGTGTATAGTTTACAAATAACATTTAATAATTTAATAATGGAATACTATATATGTATGTATATATATATATATATATATATATATATATATATATATATGTGTGTATGTGTGTGTATATTGTGATGTGTATTACAACTTACATGGGTGATTTCTATTGAATTAGTGATAAGGACGCATTACTATAGTAATCATTACTAATCACTAGTGGTTTAACCCGAACTCGGTTTCGGATATCAATTCCGGGTTCTAGTAAAATTTCATGAGATCGGGTTTCGAAAAATGGTCCAAGAACGGGTCCGGGTTTTAGTAAATTAATTTCGGGTATTTGTGTAAAATAAAAATAACCTACTTAATTTAATTGATAATTATTATAATACATTATTATAATGGATACAACTGATAATGGATACAACTGATAATGGATACAACTGATAACGTAAGTATACTAAATATTGCCAAAGCCAAATATATACTATATGCCTATTAATCCTATGTAAATTGTAATATCTGGAAAATAATTATTTAATTATTTCATAGATATTGAAAATGTCAATAATTGAAATGTTTATAATGTCATATATAAGTGTACTCCATTTTGTACATAACTTATGTTTTAATACAAATTAAAAAAAACTACAATATGAAGTATATTATAGAATGCAATAAGCTTTCCGGTGTTAATTATTGTATTACAATAGAATCTATATAAAAATTATCATTCTAGTAGATATTTGTTGATCATAATAACAAATATTTCACGATCTAATATTTATAAATTATATTTTGATTGTTGTTGCCTATCTATTATTTATTAATTATAGCTATTTCTGATTCTGTATTTCTGTATTGCTACAAAATATATTTTTTATAAAGGTTCTACAAATATTTTAAAAAGTATAATATTTATATCTTATAATATTTATATATTTATTATATAATTATAATATTTTAATTATATCTTAAAATAATAATATTTCAAAGATTAGTTGAAAAATATAAAAAAATATTTCAAATAATATTTTTAAATATAAATAATATTACAAAATATATTTAAAACAAATTTCAAACAAATGTCCACAAAAATGTTTACAAATATTTCAAAAAAATGTTTTAAAATATTTCAAAAATATTTTAAAAATTTCAAAAAATTCAAAAAAATGTCATCAAATTTCTAAAAAATTATATGAAAAAATGTAAAAATAATATTTCAAAAAAGCGACGCTGAAGATTTTAGATGACAAAAAATCATTGTAATGGCAAAAAGTAAATTTTTTAGGTTTTTTGGGGTACGCGGTAAAATATTCAAAAAATTTATAAATATTATAAACTTTCATTATCTCGAAAGTCTCGAGATAATGAAATTTAGGATTTGATTGTCTCGAGATAATGAAAATTAGGATTTGATTGTCTCGAGATAATGTAAAATGGGCTAAATTTAAACCACTACTAATCACTCGTTAGAGATGAATCACGACAGAAGAAAACAACGCGCGTGCGCGGCGCAGATTTACGACAATCGATCACGGCTATATAAATACACGTGGTGCGGGTGGTGGCAGCACCGTATCACTACATAAAAGCAGTACGTCAGGTGATCGAGACCACAGTCGGGCTACAACTTCTGCACTACCAGTCGGATATAGGCCGCAACACACTCTACACAGGTTACGTACACAACACTATAGGTTACGTACACAACACTATAGGTTACGTACACAACACTATATGTTACGTATACAACACTATATGTTACGTTTACAACACTATAGGTTACGTATACAACACTATAGGTTACGTATACAACACTATAGGTTACGTATACAACACTATAGGTTACGTTTACAACACTATAGGTTACGTTTACAACACTATAGGTTACGTTTACAACACTATAGGTTACGTTTACAACACTATAGGTTACGTTTACAACACTATACAACGTATATAGGTTATAACCTACTATAGATCTCTTCATTATCGCATCCGCTACTTAATCAACAGCGATTATAATGTGATTATATACGCGCGTACACACATTTGTATATATGCACAAATACACACACACATATATATATATAATATATATATATATATATATATATATATAAATATATATATCTATTATATACTAGTGACTGCTAATAGCACAGTATTCTCCTATATATAGGAGAATGTTTTTCTAAGGAAAGATATAACACTTTTATAACGCGAAATCTTGTAATTTGACTTTGTACAAAAAATATTAACAGCGCCACCTATACAGGTTGAATTTTCTGATAAATGTATTATTTATCATGTAAATTCGTATCAAACAATATACTTCTTGAAATGTAAAATAATATGCTTTGAATTATTATTTATGGTTAAAACTAAGTGTTCATTACTAATAACCCATATAACAAAGCAATAGGATATATCATAATATAATATATATCAGATATGTTGGTTTTAAATGCTATATATCTACGAGGTGAGTAAAATCTAACTTATATTGAATGTACTTTAATAGAACAAGACGAAATTGTTGTATACAAAACGCGTAAAATATATTTCAGTGATTTCGATACTATAGTATAGTATATATAGTATATAGTATAACTATATATAGTATCGAAATCACTATAGTATACTTCTATCAGCGACGATGTATACAATTAATTACGTTGCGTAGGTAGGGAGGGTTATATCTTTGCGACAGGTTCGTATGATTATGTGCTGTTTAATGGTGAATGATATTCAGCAGTGATATCTGTCATCTATGTCTAATTTATCCAATTTTTCTTTGTGGATATTGCAAATAATTATCGCATTTAATCTTCTCTGCATCATACTATTTCTTAGCCGTGTATTTAATCTTCTTAACTCACTGAAAGACCTTTCAGTGTCACACGAACTTGCAGGTAATAGGTAATATTAATAAGGTTTGAATTTCTGGAAACAAATTTATTACTTCGTTAGACATAGTTTTAAAATTTGTTATAATATTGTTCAGATTCATGTTGTTATAACATTTTCTATAATCAAATCTTCTTAAATAACTCTGGGTAGTCTTTTATTATATCAATATTGTGTTCTGGATTTGTAAATATTTGTTCCATTTGTTTATATTAATATCTGTTGCATTGAAATATGTATATATTGACTCTTTAATAAATTACCTATCAATAATTCTATAATAATCTCTTCTATACAATTTTTCTATATTAATATGTTGATTATTATCCTTTCGCTTTATTTTTCTCAGTAACATCAATTCATCAATCAATTTGTTAACTCGGTCTATTATGTCACTAAATATGATTTCTTCTCTTCATTCTTGTAGTTTGTGGATGACAGATTTTGAAGATGAAATCATTAAACTTACAGTAATAGTTTTACTTTGTAGCATTACATTAAATTTCTCCAAAAATTAAATGATTGGCAATACCATAGATATGCCAAGATTAAATAAAGGTGATTTCATATTAGCCAATATACCAGTAGATTTACCTGAAGCCATACCATTTTTACAATACTCATCCAAGTTGTTTATTATATCAGTATAGTTATTGATAATACAGGACACTGAAAGTTCTCTTTTCAAGAATCTGGACACAGCGGTTTTATAACATTATTTTCATTATTTTGAAATAATTTTTTAAACTTTCTTGACTGATTATATAATGAACCTAAATCTTGAACAATATTTAGAGAATTTCTAATTATAGTTGATTCATTGACGGCTTTTAATGCTATTAAATGGTAATCAATTACAATGAAATAATAAATATATATTTATATAAAATAGTATCTAATATATACTATTTTATATATATATATATATATATATATATATATATATATATATATATATTAATATATATAAAATGAGGAATTTGTAATTTGTAATATTCGTATACGAATATATTCTATATATATATAAATTAATATTTATATATATATATGTATGTATATATAATAATTTATTTAATAAAAATTTGTTAGGAGGGATATCCCCCACTATATTTTCAGGGGGATACATCCCCCGTCACTCCTTAAAGTTTACATTACACTCCCTATGCATACAACGTAATTTAGTAATACCCGATGCCGCTGCTAGCAGTAGCATCGAATCACTGCAATAGATGTAGGTTCGGCTCTATTTGCATACAACAATGATATCATTGCTCTATTAAATTACATGCAATATACATTAGCTTTTACTCACCAAATATATACGTATATCATTTAAAACATACATATAATATTTTTTTGTTATATATTAGTAATGAAAACTTAGTTTTCATCATATAGATACTAATTTAAGCATATTATTTAACATTTTAAAAGTATATAGTTTGATACGAATTTACATTATAAACAATGCATATATGCAGTCGAATGAACTATAGTTCCTAAAAGTAACCCGATATAGGTGGACTGGGGTATTTCGTATACAAATTCGAATTACACGATTTCACATAAGTGTCCTATACAGGACTTCTAAGAAAAGATATATATATATATATCTTTTCTTAGAAAAATATTCGCAATTAAAATATACGCCTATATATTATCTCAAACGTGCGCCCGCGCCCATCAATACATTGAATGTTTTTATTTGAGTGTGTTAGCATGACGTAGACGCATACATAATAACAATATCGTATACACTGTAAAAAATAATTCCATTTTAACCTATAATCATATGTCTTAAATATATGTAATAGGTTGTTGCCTATTACCTATGGCGTAGAAAATAGAAATAGGTTGGTGACCTATTACCATTAGTGGAATGAGGTTGCTGCCTATTACTGAACACTGTAAACACCACCTATTACCATACGGCTGAATATGGTTATAGGTTAAGGCCTATTACCATACAGCTGAATATGGTTATAGGTTATAGCCTATTACCTTATACTGTAAAATAGCCTATTACCATATGGCTGAATATAGTTATAGGTTATAGCCTATTACCATACGGCTGAATATAGTTATAGGTTATATATATATATATATATATATATATATATTACTTTAATTATTAGTATATATATATATATATATATATATATATATATATGATAAACTAGTAAATAATTCACATATTCAGCCATATGGTTATATATATATAATACTAATAATTAAAGTAATAAATATAATATTATATATATATATATATATATATATATATATATGTATATATATATATATATATATAATACTAATAATAATATAGTTTAGACACTTAAATAATAATAGAATCAATTCTATAAAGTTTAATTGCATTATTATTATTTTTTAATTATTATAAAAGATGAAAATATTATAATATTTAAAATAAAAATATTTGCTTCAACCTGGATTCGAACCTCTGACCGTCGTCATAAGAATACTGGAGGACTTGGGGGACGAAATGATTTCTACAATAAATATAATTTAAAATTAATTATTTATTTATTAATACCTAATTACATAGTTCTCACTCGACCATATAATGTTATTATTTTCCATCTTATTCAGTCCGTCATCAGTGTTCGTAATTTATCTTCTTAACAGACCCAATGTTTCTTTATAAAGATGTTGTGGGTTGTCTCCCTGTTTCGTATACGTATGTTGTATGGAATGCCATTCTTTGGCTTCCATAACATTAATTGTGCACTAATTCATCGGTGTACCTTATGCAGTGTCCTATTAGTTGCAATATTCTTTGTTTAATTACCTAATTGATCTTTGGCATTCCATATACTTTGTATGTTGGTAATCTTGTCTTTCCATGATGTGTTTGTGGTCATTCTAGGTAGGCTGGTAGCCAAGTAGTTTATAACGTAAATTTGCTTATTCATGGATTGTTCAAATTATATATATATATATATCAGTAATAAATCACAAACCTATAACCACGCATTCAATAGATCAGTAATAGGTAACTAACCTATAACCAACAAATGTGCACTAACCTATAACCACCCATTCAATAGATCAGTAATAGGCCACTAACCTATAACCACAAAATGTGCACTAACCTATAACCACTCATTCAATAGATCAGTAATAGGTCACGAACCTATAAGCAAAAAATGTGCACTAACCTATAATCACGCATTCAATAGATCAGTAATAGTTATCTAACCTATAACCAAAAAAATTACACTACCCTATTACCACTCTGTTAAACATATTAGAAATAGGCAGTAACCTATTTCCATTTTGGGAAATTTTAAGATAGGTTATTCAGCGTTGTGGTTATAGGTTATTTTTTACAGTGTACGATTATCAATACATGATCGATTGACGTGCCCATAGCTATTGTTAGCTATTGTATGGAACCCACACTAAGGGTTTAGGGTGGTACAATGACTGATCGAATGCATGAGTGGCTACAGGACTTATATTCCTACTAATCGGACATCCATCTGCATAACCTATATTTAGCTTATATTAATTATTCGCCTTATAGCTTATATATAATACGTTATACTTAATATAGGATAGGTCTACTGATAGCGTTTCATGAGAATAATTCAGTACATATAGTTCATTTCATAATATGACATATTGATGATTTTATAATCGACTAATGTTCATTGAACATCGATCAATACCTAAACACACACTTTGAATAGTCTGTGTAACCTACATCAAGTACCATATTGTTATTACGAGGTTCTAATAACCTATATATTAGTTTATATCTATAATTAGGTCTATATATAGGCCTAATTATAGATATAAACTAATATATAGGTTATTAGAACCTCGTAATAACAATATGTCCTATAGACTATAGTCATAGACTATAACCTTTAACCCCGTTATAACTATAATTCAATATATATATATATATATATATATATATATATATATATATATATATAATAAAGTATAGGGTATTGATACACTGTTAAAATGTAGGGTACAGCGAATTCAATTTATTAGGGTACAGATCGTTAAAATATCACCAACATTTGCCATGTATACATGGCAAATGTTGGTGATATTTTAAATATGGGTATACCCTAAATATGGTACACGACTTTTAAACTCACTAGGGTCCAATATACATATTTATTAGGGTACATATATGTTAAATATTAGGGTACGTGACTATTAAATGTACATACAATGCAATTCAATTACGGTACATATCATACAATTACATTTGGGTACACGGTATCATATAATTAGTGTACAACTAGCTTATATACTTTATGGTACAGTTTGATCATTTTTAGGGTATTGATCTTATTGATTCAAATTGTACCCTAATTAGGGTACGGCTATGGGGACAATACTTACACCTTAATAAGACACTCGCTGTACCCTACTTTTTAACAGTGTAGCCTATTAATAACCCGTATATATACATAAATATGCGCATAATGATAAACATACACATGCTGATACCCTAACGGATACTTTTCAAATGCTTTTCAAATAATCATCGAATTATTTATGGATATTTTAAACTATTATCTAGACAATATTCATGTATTCATCTATTCATCAAATTCATCTATTAATTCGTATGTTTTAATAAATATGGTATATATGAATTGTTATTTTTAATTCGAGTCTAAATATATTTAATAAAACCAAGAACACCAAGGATATGTCCTTGGTAAAACTAGATACAAATAACAAAAGTATAAATATCCGCCAGGTAGAACTATTTCCATAAATATTCAATCAATAATATTGATTTAATTTTGTTTATGTTTATAAGGTGCGTTCATCATTAAGGTGCGTTCACACCAAAAATTTCCGCTGGAAATTTCCGGATAAGAAATATTACTCGCAGACGATTAATTCTCTCTATAGAGAGAGAGGGGCACATTATTATTGTTGTATCGCAACCTTTATTTGTATACATTTCTATTTAGAAAAGTCTTTGCATTTTAACGGACATCTTGATTCGTGTGCGTGACGTATTACATTTGATTAATTATCGAAAACATATTTCCAAATAACTCACCGACTAATATACCTAAGCGTTTCTATATCTGTTATATCTTACATAATTATTAAACAACAAGTTTCATGTTTACGATAAACTATAGTTATTCATAATGTGTATCCATAAATTAATTCACAGTTCAATAACATATAAACTTGGTACATATGTATGTATGCGGTCCACATAATGTAGTTAGATATATAGGTAGATAAGTATGTATATCTATATATATATATATATATATATATATATATATGTTTAGGTATGCATAGGTGTGTATATATTTATATATATACATAAATTATTAATAAACCTAACGAGATTAGTTATTTATCTACGTAGTGCATCTGTAGATAAGTGGGCTAATTATATATTTGTTATTGGATCTACGAAACCATAGCTCGGATAACACCCTGTCGGGTAGTCTGGAATGATACCCTCGTTGCCCCACACACACGTGGGCGATAACGCGTGTGCGATGTTGTCTAACACACCCTTAAGTAACCTTTAACCCTTAACCCTTAACCCTTAAGTAACTTAACCAAGACATAGCACACTATAAATAGAACACAATACGTGTGTGTTTGTGTGTGTGTGTGTTTATAATATATGTAGGCCTATTCATCAGCGAGTTACGACCGTGGTGGCGATGTATCGATAACATCCGGTAACTACGGGGTGACACTATAGATGCGCATCTAATCAGTACATATCGTATACAATCAATCTAATCGCGTGTGTTTATTTACGCACCTAATCACTTTTAATAATTACGATAATAATCTTCGTAAACATATATGTATATATATATATATATATATATATATATATATAAGTATACTTATAGGTATATAGGCCTACTTATATTTATGATATAATATATGACTTGTTGATGTGGTGGCATACGGAACGCATGTCATATATGATATGGTATACCGTACACTTGTACAGCATGACATGCGTTGTGTATCTATCATGGTTTGAGTTATGTATAGTGTCTACATACAGTGTCTACATACATGTCTACCACATCGCACGCTTTAGGACTACGACACTATAGGTACGATGTTCAGTGGTTACTAAGCACCCACGTGACGCCGAACACGTGGCTATACTCACGTGATATGATTAGCAGCATTGTACACAATAGTATACACGGTTAACGGTAGCCTACTGTACTATATATTGTATACACATTAACTCCTGTTTGAAAGTCGGAAGTGTTACACTTACGATATCATAACATCTATATAAGTAAGTAATTAAGTAAGTAAGTAATTTATTTATTTATACACTTGTACATTTTTCAATCTCACAAGTGTAAACGAAAAGAAAATAACAGAAACGATAAATAACTAAAATAAATATATATATATATATATATATATACATACATGAATACATACTTATCAATCACTCATTCATTTTAACTTATATGTTACCTATACCCTATAGATACTGTTACCCAGATGTTGTTCTATATATAGACTGCTTTTATATATTGTTATTGTTATTGTTATTTTTATTTGGTGGAGTCCTTTCAACCCTTCCAGGAACTTAGATGAAGTTTTCACTTATAACCATATATGGCTCTAATGTCACTTCGAAGCCGCTCTCGTGTTAAGGCATCCATGGTTTTAACGAGAGCCGATCATTTATTTATACACAATTATATAAGATCACTTCTAAATAATATTTTAAGACCCATTTTATAAAATTAATTATGGTCCGGACGAGGCTCGAACCCGTGTCCTACTGCTTGTGTGTCCGACGCCTTAGCCACTGAGCCGGCAGTTAATATGTATATATTAGTATATATTAGTATATATATATATATATAATATACTTGCAATATACGTAAACCTATATTTACACGTGGTATCCCCATCACGATTAGTCATCCATACAACAATCACCTCATTGTTATCCGAGCCTCAGGGTAACCCTATACCTCGGAGATACGCGATACCCTAGGAAAACACACGCACGCGCGACACCTCCGTGCGGCGCACCCACACACATACGCACACACGTACGCACACACCTACGCACACACACGCGCTTACATCTTCATCATCATCGGTCTACAGATACGACTTCCTCACACACGCGCACCGGCCACTCCACCGATAAACCGATAAGAGATAAGAGAGAAAGATAAGAGAGCGATAGATAACAACGATGATGTCATCGTACGCCATCGTAGCGATGGCGACGGCGTTCTGTTGCCTAGCGACGGTTGCCAGGGTACCGGATGACGTCTACTACGTCTCGGAGAACATGGACATGTCTTTCCAGGTTAGCCGCCTAGCGTGACGTTCGCTATTAGAGTTATACACATGCGATACATATGTCATGTTTACTTATCTATGTGTATGTTATATATATATATATATTGTTCTGTGTGTATTATATTGTTATCTAGAGATATCACATATGTGTGGGATGTGTGTTCCTGGTTATTTTAAAATTACCGTATTTATTAATGAATAAGTATCATATGTTTCATATATTAATTGATATATTATATATATTATTATAACATATATTTATGTATATATATATATATATATACATATATTAATAATATAATAAATGTATAACGTATTATATAACAATTATATAATCGAAAAGAGACATACTTAAAACTAATAACCGGTTATGTAATGTATTTTGTGTAAGTTTTTCAACGAACAGAAATAGATTGTGATTAATTCACCACAATACTAGTACTACCCGCATACATAACAGTTACACTATGTATACACACACCAGTATACTTGTCCACTTGTCCACTCGTCCGTCTATCCACCTGACCATATGTCAATATGTCTATCTGTCTACGTGCAGGTTGCGGGTTACCTACAGAGGGTGCGCAATATACCTAGTATGTTCCGAGTTATTGTAAATATATACTTGGAATTATCTAATTATATACAAGTATATATATCTAATTTATGTGTTTATGTGTTTATGGCATTCACTGTATGTATCTAAAAACGTAACTTAAATATGATATTGTATAGAAAAGAATTAGGTATATAGTTATTATATAGTTATTATATACCTATAATTATTATAAAAACTAACTTTTAACACGTATGTCATACGTGATACAAATTTAGTTTTTATAATAATTATACTTCTTTTCTATACAATATCATATTTAAGTTACCCTTTTTGATACGTACAGTGGATGTCATACAAGAAGTCATACGCACATAAACACTTGTATATAAGCAGATCATTCCATGTATATATTTACAATAATACTTATTAATTTTATTGAATTACAAATATATATTTTCATAGTAATAAATGAGCCATAGTAATTTATAATGGTTACGACACGTAATGTAATGAATCATTACTAATGATCGAGTGAAAGTTTGTCATGTGAGTCATTATTTAAACGTATTCAATTACAATATCAGTAGGTTTAAAATATAATCAGCATATTTAATTGCAATATATTTTTATTGTTGAAATCTCAAAATGTTAATATCAACTTGAAATTACTGAAATGTAAATATATTGAATGATATAAAAACAGTTATATAATATTCGAAACATATTTACTGAAGTCGTCAATGCAGTAAATATTAACAATAGTACCTACCACCGTTACCACCACCATGATAGTGATGGTGGTACCACCACTGCCACCATCACCACTACCACTACGACTACCACCACTACCACCAATACTAACACCACAGCCACCATCGTCATCACTTCTACCACTAATACCACTACTACCTATATACCACCCCTCCATCAATACTAAACCACTACTACCACTACTACCTCTATACCACCCCACCATCCATACTAAACCACTACGACCACCCCGGTCAGGTGTTGGCCAATCTGGACTTAAAGTGCCACGTGGAAGTACTATTACGAAACACGGGATCTAGCGACATCGTCGACGGATGGATGCTGGAGTTCTGCAGCATCCGTAAGGTGTTGGCCGACACGGTGCAAGCGTACCTAGCCGAAGAGCTGACACCCTTATCGGCTAACGAGTCGGTGCGGGTGGAACACGTTAACGGGTGTGCGCACCGACTCACATCCGGACCAGAGTTCAGATTGCCAGCCGGCGGTACTATACGGATCACGTTCACTATGATGTACTGGGTGGTGGCACGAACGGACATAATGCCTAACTGGTTAGCCTACACTGTATATTAGGGGTGATGATATTGTTTTATTCAGTTGGAACATCGTGTATTTAATAGATATGGTGTTTATATTAAGTATCTAATTTAGGTTTTTTTACAGTGTACATACGCCGTACACATTGTACACTAGGAGAGCCAGATTTGTTAAATTTTTTAGTTCTCTTCATATAAAAGTTCCATATCGCTCGCAATAACTCCTGTTATTTATTCCGGATATAATAAAAAAATAATAATTGAAAAATTACAAAAATTCAGAAAGCGAAACCATATTCAAAAATAGATAGGAATTTATGAAAAAATTTAAATTACAGATATACACACTGTACACTGTAAATACGCCGTACAGGTTTGTCACGTGATATCACTAGGACACCGGTGTTCTATTATTCGCACACACGCACACCGTGTGAGTCGCACGTACACACACACTTTTTATGTATAAATCATATAGGATAGGTCTATCACCGATGTGAATAAACAACGTTATTAATAAAGATATTATTATTTGATACACATAGATACACCTACCTTCGTATGATTCCGCATCAAAGTCCTATACTTTTTAGCCTGTAGGCACATTTTTAAAATGATTTATTAAATAAAATAAAATTCGTTTACTAAGCACAATATTTTATAGGCTCGCTTCGGGATATAGTGCAGCTAAAAAAAAACAGAAGAATAAAATTAGACCAAATAAATCAAACAACCCTTAAATATCAATACGAAAATATATATATTATTATTTTTTTAATTTTAAAATGGTTTATTGACTACAAAATCACGTGGTGTTTATGGGCGTTAAACAATATTAAATATTGTTTATTATTTTTTTTAATCTGCCTACTTTGATGCGGCTGGCTTCATATATATGTATATATATATATATATATATATATATATATATATCGTATATATATATACATAAGTGCTAAAGTTACATATATTATTATAAGTATTGAACGTGTGACTATATGTAAGCCTCGGTAAAACGTTATCTCATTTCCTGGCCTGGATGAAGAGAATCCATCAAAATAACAATAACAATAATAAAAATAACAATATATAAATAATTTAAATATATATAAATTAAAGATATATTTGTACTCATGATATATATATATATATATTTATCTCATTAATGTATTCAAAACTATTATCTTATTTGGAGAATACATATATATATATATATATATATATTGTATATATTGTATACAATACGTTTAAAATATATATCATTTAAAGGTATTATTTAAATGTAGCTTATACTCTTTATATTACTTACGTAATTCACACCTTTGATAACGAGGCTTCGCTGAGAACATATCATCAAGGACATGTCCTTGATATCATCTCACTCGTACCTCATAATAACGACGTCGTAACCAATGACGCTAAGAATGCAGCCAATAAATCACGTGACAACACGGTCCTGTTGTCGGCATAACTCGCGTATTACCTCAGTACATCAACATAGCTATGTATTTTAATTATCAATATAAATCACTGTTTTTCGTAACACAAGTGAGATGAACAGTTAGCGTTGCAGACATGCGCATATCTGTGTGTGTATTCGTGAAGATATCTTAATGATGACAACCAATTAAAACACTATACATACTACATTATACGTACAGCGATATAAACAATAACTGATTTGTATACAAATCCCATATATGGGCCGAGTACTCCCGATAAACAATTTATTAAACTATTTATCTTCTAGATATTTGCTATTTTTTGCTATATATTTGATAATTTTCTATTTATTTTCAATAGAGAATACATTTCAAAATGGTAGTTATCAATACTGTGCGATATTCATAAACATATTTAAGATATCCTATATAAACTGTTAGATACACTATTAATAATAGTCTATTATATACGTAGTATGTATTACGTACAATATATATAATAAAATATTTATTTTGTAATTTACTGAATATCCTAATAACTATATATTTTGTTGCTGTGTACTAGTTAGTTATTTGCTATTATGCACATTACTTTCAATTATGATTGTTTGGATATTCAACTCATATTGAAGTGTCTATATAGAAATGTTAGGGGTTACGAGTCTGAACTTAATACAAACAATTACGTTGTGATCGCGTGGTTACCAATTGTATAGAATGCATGGGTAATCATAGCAAACTATAGCTAAAGTGTAGCGGTTGTGGTTGAACATGGCGGATATTCTACACATACATGAACGTGTAAAAGAGGGCTAGATAATGTTACTTTATCGATGTAAGGCGCGAGGAAACCGCAACAAACCAGTTTAAACCAGTTTAAACCAGTTCTAAAAACACAAATCCACCAGAAATGTTAACAATCAGACCTTTATAATCCGACCTGTTATTTTGAAATTCGAAACTATACATATATGATATACTATAGCAGCTATAGTATAGCTATAGTATACTATAGTACTATAGCAGCTATAGTATACTATAGTATACTATAGTACTATAGTATAGCTATAGTATACTAATACTACCCCAGGATAACACTAATACGCATACACTCGGGGCGAGTCATTAAAACTCAGTAATGTATCGTCAAGTAGGATATGTGTGTGTTAAGGACATGTTAAGGACATGCTGTATTTATTACACTATAGATGATATGCGGGCTTTAAGATTAGTATAGTTATAACTCGATATATGGATATAACCGATAGATAAAGGGAGATACTTCCATATATGGCAGCGTTACAAGTATGTACATATATAGGTAAAGGCAAGTTTCCGTAAGAGATTGAGGAGAAAAAATTAAATAAATTGCATAATTGTATAGGATGGAATAAGAGGTGAATTTAGGAGGAATGTTAACTCAATCAAGTATGAAGGTCGAATTGATTTGTAATTATTGAGGAAAATCTAAATGAGGAGCGGTTTTCACAAGGGAACCAGTTGTGGAATACTTGAAAGGAATCGGTATTTTAGTGTTCATGAAATATATATATATATATATAATAGAAACTATGATTAATAAAATAAAATATTAATATAATATTCAATGGACTAATTGTATGATGTAGCGATATTTATTTATATAAATTCCTAAAGAAATACAGGAATGATGCAATATAATGTAACCATGGTTACTAATACGATGTTGTGTTTTATTTGTAAGGCTATCTTAGAACCGATATAGGCAATAGTTATATATATATATATATATATATATATATATATATATATTTTATAGTTAATCACAGAATATTACTTTTTAAATTAAAAAATATTGGAGTACGAGGCATTGCACTTAACTGGATAATGAGCTATTTAACAAATAGATATCAACAGTGTATATATAATGATGTAATTTCAGATAAACTAAAAGTCATAACGGGTGTACCACAAGGCACCATCCTAGGACCCATTTTATTTTTAATTTATATTAATGATATTACAAAATCATCTTCTTTATGTAAGTTTACCATGTTCGCAGATGATACTACTTTATATTTTGAAAATACATCAGCCGAATTACTTAATTATATTTGTCAAACTGAATTAAAAAATATTAATAAATGGTTAATATATAATAGGTTATCATTAAATTTAAATAAAACTTGCTTTATGTCTATTAATTCAAGAACTATTATAAATATAAATTTAAATAACAGAAATATTGAAAGAGTTACATTTTATAAATTTTTAGGCGTAATTATAGACGATATATTAAACTGGAAACAACATATCTTGTTTTTAAAATCAAAACTAAAAAAAATCATATGGATTACCAACATTATTTCCAAATTTATAAATAAAAAAGCATTACTTCATATATATAATTCCATATTCTTGCCTCATATAAAGTATTGTAACATATTTTGGGGAAATACATATAAATCTAATGTATCATGCATATATATTCTTCAAAAGCGAATGATAAGAATTATATGTAAAAAACATTTTTTACATCATACTAATGGACTATTTATTGATAATTCTTTATTAAAAATAAATGAAATTACATATATAAGTACATGTGAATTTATGTTTAAAATTTTCAATGATCTTCATCCTGTTATAACAAATGCATTTTTTTCTGTAACTTTATCATCTCACAACACTAGGAGCATAAATAATTTCTCAATTATTAATTTCAAAAAAGAACTATGCAGAAGAACATTAATATACATTGGACCAATTACCTGGAATAAGCTTGATAATATTTTAAAAAATATTTCAAATTATAAATTATTCAGGAAACGTATGTATACACATTTGTTATCTTCTTACTCAGTATACTTATAATCTAAATCTCATTTTTCTAATTTTATATCTTTTATCATGTCTTTTATCTAATATTGTATTATATACTAAGATCCACATTTTATTCTTATTTTAATTTATTGACGTTTATGTAAAAATTAAAAAAAAATTAATACTTTTGAGTGTTTTACTTTACAATATTTTATTTCCCCGACATTAATAATATTATTTTACTGAATTTTTGCATTTTATATTTGAATTTACTTTCATGTTTTCTTTCTTTTTAATTGACGTTTATATAAAAATAATAAAATTAAAAAAAACTGTTAGGTATTTCTTTTTTCTTTAGTATTTTCTTTAGTATTTTTTATTTCCCTCCGACTAATAATATTATTTGACTTTATTTTTAATTACATAAACATTTTGTATTGAATCTTTTTTCTTGTATACTTGATTATACTTCTTTGTTTTATTTCTCTTTATTGACACTTATATAAAAATTAGTAATTAAACTAACATTTCAGTTTGAACAAATATTTTACATTCTTTACATTATTATAAAGTATTACAAAAAAATTCCTAAAACTTATTTACTGAAAAAAAAAAAAAAAAAAAAAAAAAAATGTTACATACATTTCTTACCACCTTTCTAGATATTCTTTTTGTTATGTTTTATTCAGTTTTATTCAGTTTTACTTCATTTTACTTCATTTTTTTCTTCTTTTATACTAATACATCTATATTTTTGTTTAGTATATTATTTTATAGTACTTATTATTTATTTTAGTTATTTATTTATAAATAATTAAATGATGATTACATAATTTTATGGCAAGTTCAAACAATTTATATTATTTTTCTATTTTATTCATTGTATTGTATCTATGTAAACAGGAAGTCATCTAATATTTTATAATATTTTATTTATTTAGTTTTTTTTGAACTTGCTTTAAGATTAAGGGTAATTGTCTCGATAAGCTTTAGCTTCTACAAAAACCCTGGTGCAAACCTAAATCTGATAATAATAATAATAATATATATATAAAGGAACATATAAGTCGCCTTAACCACATTGTCTATAGCGTTATATATATATATAAACTATTATATGATACTAATAACGTATATTATACACACGAATTTAGTATACAATATTAATATATATATATATATATATATATATATATATATAAACTATTATATGATACTAATAACGTATATTATACACACGAATTTAGTATACAATATTAATATATATATATATATATATATAAACTATTATATGATACTAATAACGTATATTATACACACGAATTTAGTATATAATATTAATATATACATGTTAATCATATATGTATCATACAGTATGATTCATACTTGCCAATAATGCTAGGTACGTTACGTCAACCGAAATAGAAAATACTACATCAAAGATCTTAGAATGTACGAAAAACCTCGACTTCGTGAAAGATTTCACGTCGGTTGACAGCTACAGAAGATCTAGAGATGACCTTTACTCCCCTTTCTCCGCTCTACAAAGATACGATAGAAATAAAAACAAAGATGAAAACGTATACGAAGTTTGTGTTAATTTATACCGCACGGTAATAGGTGTATTGATAACAGATACGTCTATAGATCACGAACCCAACCATATAGGTTAAATTACGCTAACTTACCTGAACGTGAAAATTATAGGGTAAATTATGCTAGTTTACCCTAATTTAGAAATTAAAAGGGTAAATTACGCTAGTTTACCCTACAAAGGGTAAACTGAGCTAATTTACCCTATAATACATAGATAATAATGTAATTTAGCCTACATTTTTAACAGTGTAGACCGCATAGAATACTGTTACGTAAGTGTCCTATAAACACAACATTATATGTTGTATAACCAAAGACGTTATATATGTATAGGCTCCGCCCCTTAGATGTCTATGGTTGTAACATAGGTTTTAACATAACCTAACCTGTGTTACCGACACATAACATCGTGTACACGGTTATATTTATAGAAATAATATTAGTTAACGAATTTAAAACATAGCGCTAATAAAGCTAACTCCGTCGGAGGTGGTTAATAACGCCACAATAACAGGACTTTACGCCGGTCATTCCGTCCGTCAAACAATACACTCTACAAGAAGGGTGGATAGTACTAAACAAAAGATGGTCGATAGTGTCTAATGCGGAGCTGAGCTTCGAGATAGAATATCTGGCAAGTAAGTAGTATGACGTAATGACGCCGCTGACGTAATCGAACCTCATTACGTAACACCTCTATTAGATCACACCGAAGTGAAAGTTGTGCAAGAGCAGACTCGACATGTAATAGTTCTCGCGTTATTAAACGAGTTAGTATTTATATATATATATATATATATATATATATATACTTTATAGTATATAATATTTATATTTACTTTATATTATATCATATTTATATATTAATGATAATAAATCTACAGAAAGTTTATATATATATATTAATAATAACTATTATTAAACTATTACATAATTGTGACGTGTTATGACATAACTATGACGTAACTATGATTTAACTCTGATATAACTATGATTCACATATATGACGTAACTATATGATGTAACTCCCGTAGCACGAACATGAATGAAGAAGACTACTCCATTGACATCGCTAAGAAAATCGTCAGTATCAAATCTCCATCGGCAAAGGGAATCTTCTACGCCGTTCAAACTTTGATTAGTCTCACTACTCAAGGTTAGTTTGAGCATGCGCGTGATGTGATGTGTGGTTTGCGCATGCTCGTGATAGAATTGTTCCTTTGCGCATGACAGGAAACGCTAACATATTCAGTATACTATACGCGTACTCGTAACCATTCATTAAAGAATAAAGAATAGCAGTAATAATGAAGTATATCGATTATTATATAAGCTTTTCATTACATTTATGTGTAGAGAAGTTCTTGAGATACCGTTTTCCATGGAATGCTACAGCACATATTTAACGATATGTATTAAATATATGACATTTAGGTGTAGTATTTGTATATCTATATATTGTCGGCTATTCTTACAATTGTTATACTACGAAGTGGATGTCATGCGCCTTTATAGCATCGCTGTAATATGTTAGATGATTGGTTTACGTGTTACCATATATGGTACCTATAGTTACAAATATGTCCTTGCAATACCTTGGTGTACCTGTTTGGCGTTCGTTTATATCATTATTATATTAGTATTATTATTAAAGGGGTTTCACACCAACTCGAACGCGATTATTAACTAAAATTATAATAATTATTAGAGGTTACAGTTTAACTATATTATTTAAATCTCCGTAAAAGGGGTTTTACACCTAATTATAAGGGTTAATAATAGCCTTAGAGTTGGTGTGAAACCCCTTTTATATACCAATAATCGTATACAACCGCTCACTTAATAATAGTAGAAGCTCGTGGAATATTCTACTACCACTATTGTTACATTCAAAATTTATATCTGCTACCTACCCTTGTGTTATATCATTACATAATTACCGGATGTCATATATATATATATATATATTCATATATATATATATATATATATATATATATATATATATATATATATATATCTTGTTCTCCTTAACTTCCTTAAATCTCAAACCCTGTCATTATAAGGAAAACGATTAACATAATGTTATGAATTTATCTCCATTATGTTTCACGTATCGGCCAATACGTGTGTAGGTCTTTGGTATAATCTATTTATAGTTATTGTGATGTAGTCTGTTTATTTTTAATTACATTTTCAAATCTACGCAACCATATCTTACCAACATTCCTTCCACGGGACACCATAGGAAGGCGGTGGTCTTCCCTCCTATATCATGTAGTTAATAATGTAGAAGCATAAGAGTATACTTTATATAAGTTATACCGCGTATTGCGAATACGACTATAATGTGCCGATTGAGTTACCCGATGGTTTCTAGCGAATACCCGATGCTATAGTAATACTTCTTTATTCTTCATTTCATTTGTTTGCATCATCAGAGATCGCACATCATCACCGCACACCGCACACAATACCGCACACAATACCGCACACCACACACGATACCACACACCGCACGCAATACCGCACACAATAGCGCACACCACACCCGATACCTCACACCGCACACAATACCGCACACCGCACCGTTATATCCGCAGGTAAGGCCGGTAACCGAAAGTACAAGGCCGCTCGTTGTATGCAGATAGAAGACGGGCCTCGTTTCGCGTACCGAGGACTTATGATGGACATAGTCCGCAACTTCGCGCCTTTCGAAGAATTGATGACGTCAGTGTTCAGCGATTACGTAATATTTCGTAACGGTAGATTTAAATTTACGATTTGAAATATCGAGCTTTCCAAAATAAAACTATAATTAGACGCCTATTTTTTGTAATTATATAATATTTGTGAACGTAATCCTGTAGTAACACATATATATATATATATATATATATATATATATATATATATATATGCTATATATACCTGTAGTACCTATATATATACTATAGCATATTACACGTGCAATATAAGGATATGCTATGCTAACATGTATGATTTAGAATATGGCTATTAATCATACATTATGATTCGTAATACAATAGTATTACGTAATATTAAGTAATAATCGTGTATACATTACATCACAGCACATCGCTACGAATACACGCGTTACGTAATCACGTTACGTAATCACGTGATTCACTATTTGTATTGCGTAACTTAATTAGGTTACCTACCCTATATATCATTTATGTTTCGCGCATTATAAACGTTAAATATGGCGTAGTCTGGTCGAGCTGATGGGAAGGTACAAGTTAAACGTTTTACATCTTCATCTGGGTGACGACGAAGCTTGGAGACTTGAGATACCCACGATACCCGAACTTACCAAGGTTCCTATTATTCGCAATTCACATACTCTTTCTTACGTATATGCATATATTTAAGTATATATATATATGTATATAATTAAATATATTTAAATATATATATACATATATATATATATATATATATATATATATATATATATATATATATATATAGTCAACTCTCGATATATCAGACTCTCTATATCTTAGAACCCCCGCAAACTCAGACTTTTACAAATACTAGTTTGGTGTTGTGCCTATATAAATACATGTAGGAATAATGCGATATCTCGGACATATTTATTCGGTCGCTTGAATTCTAATATATATTAAGTTTCATTTTATTATATACTTATACCTTGTTACCTTGTACCGTCGAGTCGAAACCGACCCGTGGCGACGTCCACGGTAGCTATTCTCCATCCCGCCCTGTCTCTAGCATCTAATCGGAGATTCATAATATCTTTAGAGATATATTTGATACTAATATATATATGTATATACATACATCATTTGAATATAAACAGTACGGCGCTAAAGTTTGCCTTCGCGGAGAAGAGTGCCTGTCCCCACTTCAACTGGGCGCCGTTAACTCCGCAGATGTACCGGATAAACGTGACCATTTGACCTCTGTCCAGTATCGCCAACTATTGGAGTACGCCAGAGATAGACACGTGACGATCATACCCGAGTTCGACATGCCGGGACATTCCCGCGCCGCCATTAAGTCTATGCAGTACAGAAAGCGACAGGTTTGCGATTAGGCCACGCCCCTCCGTAGTTAGCTGATATATTATAATAGGTAACCTATAGGTAATACTAGGGGTGCTGCAACAGGGTGGAATATGACCCCACTTTAAAATCTAGGGGGACCTCCTATGTGTTGGTCCCCCCCCCCCACTTTTACAACAAAATTTACTTTAAAAATATTTTACAACAAAATATTACATCGAGATCATTATAACTAATTCATCGTTTTCATTGTAATATTACAAGAACACTTAGTTATGTATTTATAAATACTTGCGTTGTATACAATCATATTAGATCTAGCGCACTTATACGTACGTATGTCATTATTATAAATACCTGGTCATAATTTAAATACATTTTATAACCTTTATTTTTTTTATTTTTATTTTTTTTATATTTTTATATATATATTATTTTCTGGACTATTCTTTATATACAATACTATTTTATTTAATTTATATTAATAACCTTAATATTTAATAATGTTATAGAATTCCGCATATATATATATCAATAGTTAATAATTTATTTTAAATCAATTACGTTATATCATAATATAGTTATATACATAACTAGACACATAATTTAACCCCTAGTTAAGTTTACTACCAATTTTACTCCAATTATATATATATATATATATATATATATATATATATATTAAGTATATATTATATACATATACATATATGTAAACGAATTCGTTTTGGTATTGGTCTTTTTGACAATATATAACCGTATACACATAGATAGTGCATACAGTTTCCTACGATACGCCGTACGTCGTAGGTGGCATGTCCTCGAAGGACGCGTACTTAGGTGGCATGTCCTCGAAGGACGCGTACTTAGGTGGCATGTCCTCGAAGGACGCGTACTTAGGTGGCATGTCCTCGAAGGACGCGTACTTAGGTAGCATGTCCTCGAAGGACGCGTACTTAGGTGGCATGTCCTCGAAGGACGCGTACTTAGGTGGCATGTCCTCGAAGGACGCGTACTTAGGTGGCATGTCCTCGAAGGACGCGTACTTAATCGCCTACTTAAACTAACGCTCGCGCGCGACAACTATTTCAGCAATGTTCGGAATCCAGCCAAGCGGACTGCGAAGGTGACTACGATCTAGTGGAACCCGTTGACCCTTCCGAGTATTCCAGTGTTCAGATGTTCAACGATAACGCCATGAACCCGTGCTTGACCACTACCTACGAGTTAGACGTGATGGCGGCGGCGCTTATGTCAATCATTTTGAATATTTTATTTCAGACTCCGCCATTTTATAATTCACTATTGTATACTTGATAAGTATACTTGATTACTACTTTACTACTTTTATTACCTACTTAATTTATTTTCAATGCGGGTAAAATTAAATGAGTTTTGAAATTTAATGACCAGTAAAATAACATATAATGATATAAATGAGGTATTAGAATTAAAAAACCCATCGACTCTATAGATTAGTATCGGAATAGTATTTAATACTGCTCCGTTATAAAGTAATCTCGTTTAAATATATATTAATATTGTAAAACTGAGTTAAACTTTAATATAAATTGAAAATATAAATATTAAATGTATATTCGAAGAATTCTATTTATCGTAATAGTATTCATTAGGTATTCCAGGTATTAGGCATTCAAATAGTATTCCTATTAATATATTCTATTATAAAATTATTAATTATCACTAAATGTTGATGAGAGTATTAGCTATGTATCTAACTATTAGTAATTAGCATAATATCAATATTACGATAGCTTAGTTAAAGCTAATATATTCACTAATCAGTGATGACCTATTTATTTGTATAAATACATTTTATTTGTTTACATATTATTATGAATTATCCCTCCTAAATCTTTATCTAGAATATCGGTCAACTAAATGTTAGGTCATGTATACATTCATATAGGCCTCAGGCATATAGTTATATCTTTATATCAACAATACGTACTTCAAATAGTAGTAGATTATTATATAATCGTTAATATATATATACATAAATATTATATATAGGTAAGTATACCTAAGTACCTTACTAATGGATATGTATTTATAAAGTAAATTTCTGATTTGAATACCTAAGATAGATAGACCAGGCCACAATTAATAACATATGCATATTAACATAATCAGTTTTATTCGAGAATTAATGAAGAGTGTAAAGAAGCTGTACGAAGATATGCCCGGAAAACAGAAATTTAACTTCGGGGGTGACGAAGTTGCACACGGGGCGTGGCTTGAATCTCCGGAGTGTCAATCACAAGGCTTCAATTCCAGTATCGAAATTAAGGTATATAGGATAATGGATTTTAATTTTAAATTTATATGTACTTTTAAATATAATTCACTTATATGATTATAATATTATATAAATATACATAACACACACATATATATATATATATATATATATATATATATATATATATATATATATATATATATATATATTATACGTACTTTATAGAAAATGTTTATGTCTAATATAAATTCATTGGCTATTGAAGAAAATGTTGTTTTATATGCTTGGGAGGATGCTTTCATGTTACCAGGTCAGTTATATGTGTATATATATATATATATATATATATATATATATATATATATATATATATATATATACATATATATATATATATTAATGTATGCATACTAGTTGAATTATTTACATTTATCTGCCATTATTATTTAATTAAATTAATAATCATAGTATATCTATATTCCTATATTTACTAATCATTGAACACATTAGTAAATCATATATCTTAAACCAACCGACTATATAGGAATACTATATACACCTACTTAATACGAGCGTAATAAATAATAATACTACTAATAATACATGGTGCATTCTAATGAACAGGAGGTGTTGCCATGGATGGAATGTCGTCTGAAACCACGGTGGTCACTTGGCAGAACATTTGGGAATGGGGCGGTGGTAATAGGCCGTACGTGCTAGCTAACAAAGGGTTCAAAGTTCGTACGTACGAGTTTAGCGTATCGCGCGCGATATTCATTTAATTCTAATTTATAATTAAATTAAATGGAATTAGGTTTCCGTAAAACGGAAAGCGAATATTAATTCCATTATATTAGTCTATCTATTTTCTATGATTTCATTAATAATGTTTTTATTTCTGTTTACAATAGTATATAATATATTATTTATAACCGTAAATAACATATTTTTTAAATTTAACAATATGTTGTTAATTAATAATGCTTCCTATTCATAAGTAATACACAACATTAAATAAGTACATGCCAACTTTTGTAACTATGTCCATAATCATATAGTGTTCTATATTGACTGATGGGTTGAATTATACTATTATAGTATAACATATATATTTATAATGTTTATAATGGTAAGAAATAATATGAAAAAATTCCTAATTACAAAAAAATATTTCGATTTGAAAAATAAAATTAATAATAATATGTATAATATAGTAACAACATTCATTCTTAAGGGTGTATCCCACTACCAGTATTTCCGTAAATAATGTTCGGAAATGTTTTCTAAAATGTGATTTTCTAGAAAGTTAACTACAATTGTAGTGGTATACTCCCTTACTTAAAGGCAACTTGCCTGAAATATAGTAACTTTAAACGGGGGTATCCCACTACAACTTGCTAGAAAATAACTTTCTAGCAAACATTTCCGAACATTATTTCCAGAAATACTGGTAGTGGGATACCCCCTTTAAAAAGTGTACAATTTTATGAAGTTTATGAACCTATGTTCTATGATTTAAACCATTTTATATTTGAGTGACGTTTGCTCTATTTTAATATAGGTAGTTATAGGTGGCGCTACCCATCTTTACTTTGATCATCCACAAGAACCTGACCCCGAAGAAAGAGGTTTCTATTGGGCTACTCGTTTTACAGATCTAAAAAAGGTTTAATACTACTACTACTACTATTACTACTACTACTAAAACTACTAAAACTACTACTACTACTACTACTACTACTACTACTAGGTATTTACATTTAAACCGGATGATATATATTCGAATATTCACGATACTCGGTTCGGACAACTTTTGAACAGAACAAAATTCTGCGAGGAAAATGACTGTGTTCCCCTTCTGCTTAAAGATAATATAATAGGTATGTTATATTGTGTGTATAAAGTGACTACTATTATTATATATATTACAAATATCATCGGTTTATATATACTTAACTTATAATTTAAAATTAACTATATATTTCAATATATTAATTAACATATGCGTATGTGATACGTATATAGGTATATACATATATGTATATATATATATATATATATATATATATATATATATATATATATGGTATATGCTTACTTATATATGGCTCACATATGCCTACTTATCATAAATACACTATATGTTCAATATAGTATACATTAAATCATCTAATTTATTATTTCTGTATTCGTTATTTTGGTCTCATTATATTCAATGTATTATTATTATTATTTAATTTGTACAGCAAAATGTTGTTTCATTAATACATAGTTCTTGTATTACTATTTGATTATTATTTTCTTGTCGCATTAGCGAAGGGGTCTACATTGACCTATCCTAGTGATTAGTAAACTGTTGATCATCATATATTAAGTTATATATCGTTATCTAGAGGCATGATTAATTCATTATGTTTTTTATTGTATATATTCTATTTTTTCCTTTTTGTTTTGTTCATCCGTGTTTCATGTCTCAATATATGTACTTACTCGTTACCCATAACCCTATCCCACATACCCATATCATTCGTACATATAATAAACTATTAATCTATCTATCTATCTATCTCATATCGTGCTTCACACCGACTCATTTACGCGCTATAGGTATTCAAGCTAATCTCTGGTCGGAAACCGTCAGAACTAAAGCAGACCGAGACGAGATGCTCTGGCCTAGAGTGTTCGCCTTAGCCGAGAGGGCGTGGCATAAATCTGCCTGGGAAGATATCACGGATATCGATGAGGATTATAGACAAAATGAAAAAGCCTTATACGATTTGGTAAATATTGTATTATATAAATATTATATTATTAATATTCTATTTACGTACGATGACTCAACAAGAATATTTATATTATTTAGTTATTAATATTATCTCTATCATAGCTGTATCTAGACGTATTCTAAAACCTAATTGTATTTAATAATATCAAATTATTTAATTGCATTTTTTTTAATTTATAAATTTTAAGAAATGACTACAGAATAATTAAATTCGTTAATTAGACTAATACGATACTACACATATACATAATGTTGTTATTCATACTTTAAATCTAAATGTGTATCATATACGTTTTGAATTATACTCTATTGTGTTGTTATACAATTATATTAAAATTAAAATTAATATTGAATATCTTATCACTTAAGTTACAAACCTGTTCAAATAAATTTACATTTGTTTTTAAATTTAGGAATTAATTTTGTTATATAGTGAGGAATCTGTATCCAGACTTAATATAATTATCATGAATATGTATCTGAATTATAATTAAATTATAATACCTATAATATCTAGGTATAATACCTCTATAGAGGTCAAATATTTATATTTAAATAGTTGATTATGAATGGATAGACATAATATATATATATATATGAAAATGTATTTATACATATATTATATGATAAATAAATGAATATATTTATATTCATAAGTATACTTATAAATATGATTGATTATTTTTCAAATAAATCTTATAAATATTCATATGTCATGTAATAAATATGAAATGATAACTTTAATTTAAATACATAAATATATTTAATAATACAATGTTAACCTTTACTAATTAAGGAATGGGCTCAATTCAAGAGAAGAATTGGAAATAGTGAACTCCCTAGATTGGTTCACGAAGATATCGAATTTAGAATACCTCCCCCTGGAGTTCAATGTATATTGTAAGTATCGTTCTCATAATACCACAGCTATGTACGTAGGTAGATAACTATTCCTTGGCATTTACCACTATTTTGTAAAATATGCAATGTCCGCCATCTCGTGTGTAGTGACCACGTGACTTTGTGATTTATTTACACCCAGATTATATTTGTCTATGTAGAAATTTGAATGTATTTCAGATTTGATTATAAATTAAATTAGGATTACAGTAATATCCTATATATAATAATATATTTATTATAATAATGTAATAGTACATTATAATATATGTATATATAGGGGACGGAACGGATTAGTGACAGAGAACGTAGTAGTGGTCATTTTAATTAACGCTTGAATGCTTTTATGCTTTTTTTTAATGCCTAATAAATCGTTAATATTATTCAGTAATATATAAAAGTGAAATCACAGTATTCTAGAACTATATGATTTATAGCTAATTCAAAAAAAATAAGATCTTAAAATTCAATATTTATCGATATATTAGAAGTACGCTGAGAGGCATATACATTATCGGCCACTACTCCGTTCACTCCCCTAGCTAATTTCCGGTCGGTATCTACTCACAAGATGGTCGACTATATACTTGGTTGTTAAATCGCATAGGTAGTATTTACAAATACCTATCTACCTAATCACATGAGATTATATACAAATATACAGGCCTGTGTATATATGCCAGATATATATATATATATATATATATATATATATATATATATATATATATATATATCTGTATGCGCCAAGCACTCTTTACGTTACCGTTAATTAGTGTCGGTATCCTAGCCTAACCTAACCTAACCTAACCTAACCTAACCTAACCTAACCTAACCTAACCTAACCTAACCTAACCTAACCTAACCTAACCTAACCTAACCTAACCTAACCTAACCTAACCTAACCTAACCTAACCTAACTAACCTAACCTAACCTAACCTAACCTAACCTAACCTAACCTAACTAACCTAACATAACCTAACCCACACAGCGGCGTTATACTAGCTAACGTGGAGTTCTCTAGTCTGCGCGTGGAGTGCAAGAAGGGATCACGCTGGGTGGTACTTAGGAACGGGTTCGGCATCGGTGGCAAACACTGCGAACAAGTCAACGGACAGATGTCCTTCCGTTCAGGGTTAGCCGCGTCCTACCGATATTAAATATGCGTATACGTATATATATATAACTGCCTGAGTGGCTCAGTGGCTAAGGCGTCAGACACACAAGCAGTAGGTCACGGGTTCGAACCTCGTCCGGACCATTAATTAATTTTATAAAATTGGTCTTAAAATATTATTTAGAAGTGATCTTATATAATTGTGTATAAATAAATGACCGGTTCTCGTTAAAACCACGGATGCCTTAACATGAGAGCGGTTTCGAAGAGACATAAGTGAAAACTTCATCTAAATTCCTGGATGGGATGAAAGGACTCCACCAAATAAAAATAACAATATATAAGTAGGTAGATAACTATTCCTCGTCATGAGTGTGTGTATATATATAATTAAATCAGTGAATAATATAAGGTTCGTATGCATCATACATATATATATACGTATAGTTAATTAAAAAAAATTGAAGTATACATATATTCTTAGAATTTCAATAGCTATAAAATGCAATGTGTCCACAAAAACTTTTTTTTCTATGATCACCCTTAGTGTGCGCGTTGCGATGCGTATTAAGTTAATCGATATTATTAATATATTTCACGCGATTTTTAATTACGTATACAACTTACAGCGGCGCACGTCGTGCATTATTATCATATTAATAATATCCCTACTTATGTTACAATAAATACATATTTGAAACTCTTATATTTAAGATATTAATAATCGTATACGATTAACTATAGTTATAACTATATATAGTTAATGATAATATTAATTAGTATTACGTATTAGTATTATGGACGCGATCTGATGTATATTGTACACGCGTATACGCGTTCGTTTAAAGGTGTTTTATCCGCATTCACGCACTCTTAGATCCGATGATTTCTCGAGAAAAAGCAGAACGATAAAGGCCTCGTGTGCTTATACAGGGCAGACTAACGGAGCTCAATCGATGAACAGCAGTTTATTTTTATTGTTATTGTCCATTGTTTTCGTAATGTTCGGTAAACAATAGTGACAATCGTTTGTGGAACTTCGAATAATTATGTATTCGTGTTTTAGTTCATATTTAATAATAATTAATATTTAGTTAATTATAATTATGTAGAAATCATATATAATATAGCTTGCTAATTTATTAAATTCATTGCAATTCATATTACTATTATTGTTTTACTATTATTTAATATAATTGATTATATGTATTTAGACGGGAGTATATTATTAGTAATGCATTATTTAAACTATATATGGTATTGATTCAAAACTTTAATAATAAATTAAGTTTTATATATTATTTTAATGAATTATTATATTATTTATACATTATTTAAATTATATATTAATATATATATATTAAATCAGATATTAAAAAAAATAAAATATTCATAGAAAAGTTAATATTTATTAATATGTATATATAATACCTATGTATATATATAATATATATATATTACATATATATCATTTAGTTAAAAATATAATTAATAACTCAATTAAACTATTAATTAAATGCGATCTTGTTAGGGAATATGTGATGAACATAACATGTTTGATTTACGTGTCGACTATACGCTTAACTATATAGGATATGAACACAAGGATAAGATAAATAAGTTAATTGTGAAATTATTGATAGCACTTAATTATTTATCTTTTAGAAACGTGCGATCTACGACGTATATAAATAATACAATGTACAATGGACATACTTACTATATATTCTACGAATTATTGTATGTTAAAATCGGTGAATAAACAAACAAACACACACACACACATATATATATATACATATATATATATATATATAAATTAATGGATAAATAGAAGTACATATACGTATATATATATATACATATTTGGTCGGCCGTAATTTAACTAACGGGATTGATGCGAACAACCTATAACGTTAGAGCCGTAGTATTGATGCGGTTATCAGGACGTGCCACTGAATAGGGCAAGAGCTTTGTTTCTCAGTATTCTGTGTCAGATTTCCTGACAATTGTGTTCGACGGTCGGCTATCTTAATAATACCAGATACTCGATACCACATTTATAAAACTATATAGGCGATACTATAATATAAGCATAGGTTACCTAATATATACATATAACAAATTATTAAATGAATATAAAAGATATTACATCAAATTTAAAAATAAATAAATATATATACTAATTGAATGATATATATATATATGCTATCATAACTAGGCCTATATGACCATAACTAGGCCATAACTAACCTATATCACAGTGTTATGTTTAATATGCTATACTAATTTGAAATACATGGTGTACTACTGAACTGGTTTAGGTATAACTATATGGTTTATTAGATCAGGATGCTCGTCTCGATATATCCTACATTTAAATATCTCCTATCATTACAAATAAATTGTCGCGGTTTTCCGAAAACTTCTGTTTTAGGACTTATTTTAAATCTATATTTTACTATAGAACACATAATTGTTAAATATAAGCACATAACATATATTTTATATTTTGTTAATCTCTAATTTGTTCTAATAATTTTATTATTATTAATATTCATTGATAATATGTCATATGACACTTGCTCTTCTTAACTTTAACTTCCTGTTATAAATAAATATATTACTAACCATTATCGTCTTATTAAATATATACAATATAGATCATCAAGAATTGTTATAATGAGATTATAATTTATAACATGCAAAATCAGGACAGCGATGTAATATTGAGTCTTTATTTATATTTAAATGTTTATATATAATATCGATATAAAAACATTTTCTTTACATAGGTCATAATCGAATATAATTATATATATATGTATATACTTTACCTTACTAGGTCGAGCTTGCTCGGATATTCATGACATCTTTTTATCCACTATTCTCGGTTATCCATGGCGTTCGGAATCTCGCTGGGTATGCAGAGGGTATCATCAACCAGTTTATCTATGTACGTTTTCCGTAGTCTACCTTTACCACGCGTTCCATGACTAGGATGCCGAAGTATAACGTCTGCTACCATTTCGCGTGTTTCGCGCGTCAGAGGTGGCCGCTGAAACGTAGTCTTTGGCGTCGTATCGTTGTACTTAACCTCGGAGTATTTCCATACAGATCCTTTATTGTCGAATGATCTTTTGTTCAAGGCTACTCTCAGCATTCTGTTTATATCTGAGCTTTTTTCTAAAGAGTTTGTAAGTGTCCAAATTGTTGCTCCGTATACAGACTATTCGGTAGCTCTAAACAAATTTCTTTTTAGATTATTAGCAATTTTATATTTTCAAATTGTGTTCATTGCATTTAATGCTGCCCAGCATTTTGCGAGTCTTCTTTTGATATATGTTTAAGTAGAAGAGACGTAACTGCCTAGATATTTGAAAACGTTACATTTTTTATTTGTATTCCACTTATATTTGTAGTAGTAGTAGTAGTAGTAGTAGTAGTAGTAGTAGTAGTAGTATATTTACATTTTAGGATTAAAATTAATCGAAATTGTTAATAAATAACCAATAATTTTCTCGCATTTTAATTTTTTTTTTAGTTTTTGTGTAAATAAAATATACGAATATTAAAATTGCTAATAAATAAAATCACTTAATTGATTGCCTAATTACTTTAAAGCACCGATATCGCAATTGAAATATAATACCAATCATAAATACAAATAAATACAAATAACTAACCAGCTTCATACAACAAGATGGTAAACAACGTAAACAGAAGATGCAAGAAAATGTCAAAAGTACCAATTTTTAATTCACGTACAATGAAAAAGAACATATGCAAGAGGGCCTCAGTTAAGAAAACATCCTCAAAGAGAGTGGCGTCTAAAAGACGTTCAATTAATATGAAGCCAAAGAAAGCAAGAAAATCTTTAAAATCTCGAAGCAGTTCATCTATTAGACGTGTACAGAAGAAGAGAGTGGCGTCTAAAAGACGTTCAGTTATAAGGAAGCCTACGAAAGCAAGAAAATCCTCAAAATCTCGAAGAAGGTCATCTATTAGATGTGTACAGAAGAAGAGAGTGGCGTCTAAAAGACGTTCAGTTATCAGGAAGCCAACGAAAGCGAGAAAATCCTCAAAATCTCGAAGCAAATCATCTATTAGATGTGTACAGAAGAAGAGGGTGGCGTCTAAAAGACGTTCAGTTATCAGGAAGCCAACGAAAGCGAGAAAATCCTCAAAATCTCGAAGCAAATCATCTATTAGATGTGTACAGAAGAAGAGGGTGGCGTCTAAAAGACGTTCAGTTATCAGGAAGCCAAAGAAAGCGAGAAAATCCTCAAAATCTCGAAGCAGATCATCTATTAGACGTGTACAGAAGAAGAGAGTGGCGTCTAAAAGACGTTCAGTTATAAGGAAGCCAACGAAAGCAAGAAAATCCTCAAAATCTCGAAGCAGGTCATCTATTAGATGTGTACAGAAGAAGAGATTGGCGTCTAAAAGACGTTCAGTTATCAGGAAGCGAACGAAAACGAGAAAAACCTCAAAATCTCGAAGCAGATCATCTATTAGACGTGTACAGAAGAAGAGAGTGGCGTCTAAGAGACGTTCAGTTAATAGGAAGTCAAAGAAAGCAAGAAAATCCTCAAAATCTCGAAGCAGGTCATCTATTAGATGTGTACAGAAGAAGATAGTGGCGTCTAAAAGACGTTCAGTTATCAGGAAGCCAAAGAAAGCAAGAAAATCATTAAAGTCTCGAAGCCGGTCATCTATTAGACGTGTACAAAAGAACAGAGTTGCGTTTAAGAAATGTCTTAGACGCAGGTCTTAAGTTGCGGAATAGGGAATTCGCTTAATAATATACTTGTACAGCATGGTTTAGGGTAACTCGCGTTGATGTCCAGATCAAATACTGTTACCCTAACGAAATGGCGATAAAGTGTTAAGCGAAACTTAGGTAAATGTTTATTCAATAAATATATTTACCAAATTGTCGTTTATTATTATTATTATATACTAATACAATACTACTAATACTACTACTACTACTACTACTACTACTACTACTACTACTACTACTACTACTACTACTACTACTACTACTACTACTACTACTACTACTACTACTACTACTACTTTGTTAATGAGGCTGTCGTTTGGACAATTCCTGAAAGGATTTTCTTTGTCGAGCCATTAGCATATAAGATGGAGCCTAAGTATTTAAAAGTATCGACTGATTCAATTATTTCGCCATGTAAGGAGATACTATTATTGAAGTGCCCTTCACATTTTGTCATTATTTTTGTCTTGTATGTATTGATTTCCATGCCATAAGTTCTAGAAGTAGAATCTATATTGTTCATCAGATTAACAACTACTTCTACTACTGCTATTACTAATATTACTTTTGATAATTAACAAATACAATTTATAACTATAATTTTCATTTTATTTTAACTATGAAATACAAAATATAATATAATGTTTTAAGTACCGATGCACTTAAGAGTTGACGTATGATTGACATATATTTCACGCGGGATATCTATTATACGGTTAATATAGTGTATAATTATAATAGGTATAGTTAATATATTTCGTGATATATAATGTTATATATTGTCCAATGTTATTACTTGGATGCACTGATTTGGTATTGATAAATTATTATAAATTATTCTTAAGAATGAGTAATCTTTTAATTAAGTTTAAATAGAGTTTTCAGTAATTTAAATATATTATTATTCTTCAATAGAACTATAAATATATATATATATTTGTATTACAAAATAAATAAAATAAATTATAATTTGACGTAAAAACTAAATTCTTTAAATTTATTGAATTATAAATTTCATAATATTACATATATAAATATATAGAATAGAGCGTTCATTATTTCACCAGTTAATTTAATATGAGACTGTCACTGAATAAAATGTACACAAAATGTGTCCAAAGGAAGACATTTAAAACGGTAAGTTTATATATATTAAAATGTTTCTATATATTATTACATATTTACATATTGCTAGCCTACGTATTCGTACACACTAACGGTTGTAAGCTAACGAGTGGTACATACTACGGGTCACGTGCGTATCACTCGGTATCACGTGGTACAGATCATGTGACCACGTGACACTCGCTGATTAACCACGTGATTACGTAATCATAGATGAATGACGAAGAAATATATGTAAAACCAACTCACAAACATGTACTTCTATTTTGTACACAAATACTAATGGCGCCACCTATATAGTTCACATTTTCTGAATTTTGTGTTGTTTACTAAATGTCCATTATAATGGTATACATATTATATTAGTATACTAATATATTACAGAGCTCTAGGATACGTTTGTCTTAAATGATATACATATTTAAGTGGCAGTGAAATATAATTTATATCGGATGTCATTAAATAAAACAACGAAACATTGTAGTATACAAATCGCGTCAAATCTATATATATTTCAGTGATTTCGATATTACCGCTAGCAGAATACGGACAGTTATGGACTTCCAAACATAACGATTCATCATAGCCGCTCGTAGATAATTTTTTCGTAGACTGGTATCACGCTCCAGAGTCTTTATATATGAATCAAGTGGTCTTCCTCGCATTCTAGTTCTATGGGTTGGTTTCCACAGAACCAGATTCGAAATTACCTCGTCTTCTCTTCGTAGGCAATGGCCGGCAAACTTTAGTTTTCTTCTTCTGATCTTGTTCGATACTCATTCCAGATCTCCATAAAGTATTTCATTCTTGATTTTATTTGTCCAGTGGATATTTAACCATTCTCAGAATTGTAGTATATGTTCCATCCAGCTTTTTGAGTAGTGAGTTTGTTAAGCAGAGTGAGGCATACATATTAATCACGTTGCGTAGATAGGGAGAGATATATCTCTGATTCGCAACATCTTTAACGCAACCACACACACACACGTACACAATGCCCCTAATTGTAGATGAGGATGTGCAAAGAGTCTGACTGTTCAGATGTCCTGCAATCAGAAGATAGGCCATTATATTACTATGTATATTAAATGTATATGTGATATATATATATATATATATATATATATATTTAATAATCGACATAAAAACTACCTAGAATAGGGATATTCTTTTTTTTATAAAAATTAAATAATATTAAATGAATAATATAGGCACCATGATTCTTATATATCATTATAGTATATAGAATGAATCTATCATAATATTGGAGGAGATCAATTTCAGTATTATTTTAATTAATTTTTAAATTAATAGTTGGAATTTATTCTTTTAAATATATATATATATATATATATATAACATAAAATAAGTCGAGTTACAAATATTCGTTAAAGTCTTCAACTTCAACAACAAAATTACAGAAAATGAATTATTTGTCGTCGTCGGAAATAGAAAAAACCGCGAAAACAAAGATCTAACAACAAAGATACCAGTGATATTACCAGAGTGGAGAGCTCAGTTTCCCAAAGATCCTCGGCCCACAATTCAGCGAATTATGAAACATATGTTAATATAGTATGACGATGATGATGATGATTTATAATACACAAATATAATAGCGAGCGCTATTCTCGAATGTGTTTTAAGTAGTATATTACTTATATATAACAATAATAATAATAATAAATAGTGCGTAGTTAATAGTATTACAATAAAAAGGATATATACAGCATATTCTCTCGATAAAAAGAATAAAATATAATAAAATAAAAACGAAAATAAAATGTGTATGAATTATCATATATAAGTTAAATAAACATATTACGTAATCTAATGTTTAAGTATATCGCTTCTTCGATATAGGGTTGATTTCCGTATATTGTCTGGAAGATTATTCCACGTAGATGCAGCCATATACCGAAAAATCCTTCCTATATATATATATATATTTATATACATATATATATATATACGTATATATTAATATATGTATCCGTCTATATCCCAATTCATTCCATCTTACTGATGATCTATGATCTCATGATTTATTTTAGATATTTATTTTTAGATAATTATTTATATTTTTGCCATTTTTATGGTAACCATTCAATTACATACATATCTAATTGGCAGTGAAAGCTGATTCATATCGCATGTCATTAAATAAAACAACTAAATATTGTAGTATGAAAATCATGTTAAATCTACATATATTTCAGTAATTTCTATGCTCATGGGGCCGGTTGCTCTGAAAATAAAATATGTCTTATCACTATCCATAGATAATCTCTGGATAATTCTCAGGGTTGCTCTTTGCTCACAATTCCTATATCGGGTTGCTCTGGATAAAATAAATGTCCTATCCCAGTACACACAAATAGCCTAGGATATATAGCGAATCGGTTGTTCTGGGATTTTAAGTTATATTTATTAGCGTAGGACATTCGGGTAGCTCTAGAAATATATTTGTATAAAACTAGGATAATTTTATGATACTTAAATGAAAAAATAAGGATCACAAATACGTGTCCTTAATTTAAAATACATAGGATCAACTATTAAATATTAAAATATGAAATATAGGTCCTATATAGTCCTAATAGTCCTATAATATATATATATATATATATATATATATAATATTATAATACAACTATAGAGCTTCGTTAAAGAAAGTTAGGAAAGCGGGTTTCACACTAACGAAACTCCATAGGTATATTATTATAATATATAATAATTATAAAATATTATATATATAGGTTGTATATCTAGTTGAATATAATTTAATTATGTATAATATACGTATATATATTTCATAATATATACTATTTTTAATAGATATGATAATAATACTAATATAATAATAATACTAAATATTAAATAATAATATTAATATTTAATAGAATTTTATTTGTTTTATATTTTGTTTTATAGTTTATATATATATAATAAATATGATAATTATATAATTAATATGCTTTATTCGTAAAGGGCTACTATTATATTAAACAAAATATATATTATAAAATAAAAAAATATGCCTCCAGAGATAATTGTATCCATACCTTCTGCGCTGCATACATCAATCTAACTGCATTTAGATTGCTGCAGTTAGTATAAGCATATGATATAGGCTACTACTTAACTATTTTACTAATTGTATATAATTACTAATAGTGTTAGTAGTTTTAATTTAATTATAAATAGATTTAGAATAGAATTATATTTCATAATGTAACATTTTACCTATTATTTATCAGTTATCATATATACATATTATTTAGTATATATAGGAACTATTAATATTTACTTATTAAATATAATAATTATAATAATATAAACTATTCAACGAATATTATTTAGATATTAACTAATGTTGATTTTATCTATTATTTATAAATGTCATTATGTTATACTAATATTATATGATATTATTATAATTTGTAAGACTATATTATACTTAGTATAATACTATATTCATTTATAGAATAATATTCATCTACCAATTTATATTTATATCATTAATTACTAATGTTTTCTTAAATATGTTTAAAATGTCTCCTATGTGTTAATAAGAATAAATAAAATAATATAATAAACTAATGATAATGGAAAATATTATTTAACTTACATTAGAAAGTATATGATAGTATAATTAAGTAATTTCAAATAATATTTAACATATATTTGAAAATTAAATTAAAAAAAATAATTATTACCCTTAATATTACACTTTACTTATCGTTGTGTTAACTTATTATAAAAATATTATCCATTTATTCTACTTGAAATAAAATGGGCTCTCCGAAATTATATAAAACTCCTATTCACATATATGTATTTTCTTTAATAAACGAATTAATTTATAACTTAGGTACCTAATTATATTTAAAAAATTTGAAAATATTTGAAAATAAAATAAGGATGTTATTAGAAATATTGCTGAGTTTGATCTCAGCTAGGATATATTTACAAAATTGCAAAGCAACCCAAAAATCTCATTAAATAAGGATTATCTTTGGATTGTCTTGGTTTGGATTGTCTCTGGCCAATGCCAGACATATTCCAGAGCTACTGGCCCCTTACTAGCAAAATATATATTAATCATGTTGCGTAGATATGGAGTGTTACATCTCTGTTTGGCAACATATTTAACATAACCACATACACACACGTACATAATAACGCCTGATTGTAGATGATGATGTGCGAATAATCTGACTATATAGATATCCTGCAGTCAGAAGATAGGCCATTCTCTACCTTCGCTGAAGAAGAAGAAAGCGACGTAGAGAGAAAACTGTTATTGTAATAGTTATCACGTAAAAGTAATAGTCTAGTATTACATGTATACACCATACTTAGTATTATATTAATATGTGTATTAAATGTATATGTGATATATATATTTGATATATATATATATATATATTTAATAATCGACATAAAAACTACCTAGAATAGGGATATTCTTTTTTATAAAGTTAAATAATATTTAAATGAATAATAGAGGCACTATAATTCTTATATATCATTATAGTATATAGAATAAATCTATAATAATATTGAAGGAGATAAATGTCAGTATTATAAATAATTATACAAATTTAAACCAATACATTATCATACAAAATGTGGGAAGTCATGATTATTTTAAATGATGAATTACAATTATATTTAGTTTTTTCGCTGATAAAAGATATTGCACAATAATTTTTTAATTATTCGATAAATTCATAAATATCCTATAGTATCTAATAACTCGTTTGTTATTTATACATCTAAATTAAATATAGTATATTAAAATTTGTATGTAGGTAGGTAGGTAGGTACCTATGTATATATAATTAATATAATATTAATTTTTAAATTAAATATGTGCAATTTATTCTTTTAAATATATATATAACATTACATAGGTAGAGTTACAAATAATCGTTAAAGTCTTTAACTTCGACAAACAAAATGACAGAAAATGAATTATTTGTCGTCGTCGGAAATAGAACAGAACGCGACAACAAAGATCTAACAATAGAGAATCCAGTGATATTACCAGCGTGTAGAGCTCGTTTTCCCAAAGATCCTCGGTCCACATTTCTTCAGCGAATTCTCAAATATATGGTAATATATATATATATATATATATATATACGTATATATTAAAATATTTATCCGTATATGTCCCAAATAATTCCATCATTTCTGATGATCTATGATCTTATAAATCATTTTTTATTATTAATGAATGAATATTTGTTATGAATTTTTTCAAGTTCGATTTGGTAATAATATGTAGTGATACATTCAAAAAACGACACCAAAACGTAAACCGTATACGTATAAAAATAATAATAATACAATAGAAACGTATTACATGTGACGGTGATAAAAACAATTAATAATTAAAATTAATATTGTAATAAATTATATATATATATATATATATATATGTATAAATAAAGATTACGTTATAACTTTTTAATATCATTTTTAAAGGAATATAAACTATTTGCTAATAAAATATTTTCATCGAGTCCATTCCAAATTTTAGTTATTAGATTATTTAGTATATTTTTTGTAACATTTAGTTTACATTTATTTGTACTAATTTGCATATAATGGCTTCTCGTATTGTAGTTGGTCTTTTTGATATTAATAATAGATGATGCATCCATAGAATTCAATCCATTAAATAGTTTATATACCATGACAAGATAAAATATAGTTCTTCTAATTTCTAGAGAATCTAGATTTAGGTACATTAATCTGTCCTTATAAGGTTTATAAGGTAAACCGTATCTCTCGATTAATCTTCTCTTAAAAATTTGTTGGAAATTTTCTAGTTGAATCTTCAGGCCTTTGAATGTCCTGAAATCTAGTCCTGGATTCCAGACTGTCGAAGCATATTCAAGGTGGGGTCTAGCATATGATACATATGCTTTTCTAATAGCTGGAATAGTATTAGTAATGAAACGAAAAATACGATTGATAAAACAATATGCACTTATATAGCATACATCATTATATTCATAGAAATGTAATGATGGATTAAATTGTATACCAAGATCACGATACGATCTACAGTTTACTATTGAACTATTATTTATAGTATTCAATGGTTTATTAGTAACACCTAATGTAAGGGCTTCTGATTTTGTGCCGCGTTTTCTAATTGCCAGGAAATAGACCATTCATAAAATTTATCAAATTATGTTATAATTTATATCTATGATTAATGTCATTATATATAAAACTCAATTTAGTGTCATTCGCGAAAAGATTAATAGATATATCTTTATCAATCTCTTGGACTAAATAATTGATATATTAGAAATAGTAAAGGTCCTATAGCAGATGTGGAACACCAAATCTTATTTTAACTGTATTAGACATTTTATTGTTAACTATTACTCTTTGAGATCTACCAGATAGAAAACTACTTATACAATAGGTTAAATCCCTAGTGTATGTTACCACCTATACCTAAATTAGTTAATTTTACATGTCATTTATGTATAGATACCTTATCAAAAGCTTTATCATAGTCAAGATAAATAGTATCAATACAACTGCCTTTATCAATTGCAGTAATCCATTTAGTATAACAATTTAATATATTATATAGTTAACAGATTTTTTATGACGGAAACCAAATTGTGAATCAGAAATTAATGAGTTACGTTCTAGATAAAATTTATATCCTTAACTAATACTCGCTCGAATACTCTGGACATAATTAAGGTAATTGAAATATGCCTATAGTTTTCTATTAGAAAGTTCACCTTTTTTGAATATTGGAACAATATAAATTACTTTCCACATGCCAGGATATATACCAGCTGATAGAGTTTTATTTAATATTATGGTAAGTGGAATAGAGAGTTCATATGAGAATTGTTTGAAAAATATTGAAGGGATATTATCTGGTGGCAATGTAGTGAAATACATGATAGTGAAATATTTATTAGATTCTTTCTTAATGTATGCCTAGAGAATATAAAATTATAGGTGAATTATGTTTAGGTGGAGATAAAGGAGGAATAATATCATTATCATTAATTGATAAAAGCAAATTGATTATTTAGTATATTAGATTAAACTGTATCTGAAAAAATATATGTAGGTTATATCCTATTAAATCCTATTATCGTCTTATTTAATAGTGGAAAAAGAGGAACATCTTGAATTAATATAATTATAAAACCGCGATTTATCATTAGATGATAATATTAATTGTTCTCTATAAATAGTTAATTTTTAATGATATTATCTAATAATTTTGTGAATATTTTTCCAATTTATAAAATTATTATGTGAAGCTAATCTAGTTTTATAATATTTTAAACATTTTACTTTTAAACGTAAAATATATTTTGGATACCTTTTTTTTTTATATGTTTATAAGCTGGAACATTATCATTAATACTATTAAATAAAGTATTAAAAAAAATATTAAACATATTATTATATATGTTTAATTAGATAATAATACATTCTAATCAATAGAAAAAAGGGATTGGTGTATATTATATAAATTAGACTTTCTAAAATATAGCCCAACTTTTTGATTTATTTTTAAATTAGCTTGGAAAGGTAGAGAAAATGAAAATGATATATAGTCACTAATATATTTATCAAATGGAGGACATTCGTTAATTTTCTAAATAATCATAGGATGATTATTGGTTTGTAATAAATCCAGCAAATTATTATTATGAGTTGGAAAAGTAATTAATTGAATAAGTGAGTTTTGACAAGTGAAATTAGGAAATTATTATAATTCCAACTATAAAGAGGTACATTGAAATCTCCTACAATGATAATAGGTGACATTGTATCACATAGTGAACATACAAAATTACAATGGAAATAATGTTAATATCAGTTGAGGGTGGACGATAAATACAAGATAATATTATATTTTTTCCTAGTAATTTCTGATTTTTGCAATGAGATCCTGGTATAAATATTGTCATATGTAGATATACTATTTAATTTAAGTCTAGAATTATTTATTATTTTATTTTGTAGAATAGGGGATTCAAGTTTTAAAATAATCGATTTGAGATTATAATTAAATTTTGAATTTATTTTATATGAAGGGATACCAACATTTGTTGAGATAACTTCATTAACATAATTTAAGTAGCCTAGTTAACATCTAGAGGTAGATTATTAATATTTGGCAGATTTGCGTATTTTTTATTATATTCTTAGATAATTATTTATATTTTTGCCATTTATATGGTAACCATTCAATTAATATATATATATATATATATATATATATATATATATATAGTGAAATTCGCTTACTTCTATAGCCACGTACATCGATAATTCAGCTACATCGAAATTTGGAGGTATTTTTAATAATAATTATATTGATAATACAATTGAAAATCATGTTGAACTATTTTCTCAATTATTAATGTATAGCAATTAAATATTGATTACATATTTAAGTGAATATTTGACAGTTTAAAAAATATTAGGTGATATAATATAATTTAATTATGATAAAGAAAAAAGGCAAAGGATCAGTCTGGAACCATATTTAGATATCCTGTTTTAGTGTTCGCATCTAAGGAGAAATAACATATCGTATAAAATCACAAATATAACAACCACTTAGAAGAGAAGGATACGAAATAAATAAATTATTAATTATGATTTAAATCAATAGATATATTGGATATAATATAATTAATATCATGAATATTATCATCAAAAATATGTGAAAACCGAGATAATGACATTATATACTTTACTTCTCTCATGAATTATTCTAATAGTCACTAAATGATATGTCCATTATAATATTAGTTAAATCCAATAATCACAAGTAATTAAAATAATTATATAATTACAGAATGGACATAGGAACTATGCAGTTGAACCTGGAAGAATACATCCATCTTTCTATAGGTTAAGATATATATATATATATATATATATATATATATATATATAAATTTATATATAAATAATATATACATATTTTGATGAACCATATTTTAGAAGAATATTTTATCTTCTTTAAAGGATTAAGTTTTGTCCAAAATAAAAGTAGTTTAAGAAATATAGAGAAGTAACTATACTTACATTAATAACTAATAGATATATGATATAAACTATTATAAATATTCCTATATAATCTTATATATAATACATATACAATTATTTAAATAACTTAAATAATATAGTTAAACAATATAATACATCAACAGTGGCATGTCACGATATTAACAATGATAACAATTCACCAGTGTATTCCAATAAACGAACAGATAAACTCATTATCCTCTTCTCTCCCTCCCTTCATATATTATAATCATCACACTTTTACAATGTTCCATAATATGAATAAAATAATAGATTATATGATATCTAAGTTATATAGTACAGAAAAAGAAGGCGTACACTTAATGAACGCCCTTCATAATGGGATATTAGCCAGAGGTCAATATTGTATATCACGTGATCACATGACCTTACATCAATATAGATCATTAGTTATAGTCACATTATAGTTATGTCATAATTTAAGACATGTAATTACGTAATTGCCTCACTCAAACATGCATGTATACTCGAATTTCAAATACATTTTTTTATATATAACTTATAAGTATACTTATCATTTATAAATATCTTTTTATTTATCTTTTATGATTCCTCATTCATAATTATAATTGAACTACACTTATTATAATAATTCTCATATCAATTATTATCATAATTATAATCATAACTATTATCAGCATATCAATTTCATATTTATTAATGATAACATTAATTATATCGTAACTATTATCCTTTCATATATTTATTTAATAACGATATTTGTATCTTCCATTTATTTACTGTTGCTATCTATTTAATCTATTTTAATTTAATATATACTTGTCGAACTAAATATTAAGGTAAATAAGATTAGTATATCAATATGTAATATTATTAAAAAGTATTCACATTTGAATTAATAGCTATACTAATTATTATATAATGCAATTGGTATTTCTTCCTCTTCAGATGCACCCGAGAGTGAAGGTCACGAGCAAGAATCTAGTTACTCTTCCAAGGATTAACCGTTACGGAGACTGGAGCGTATGTTTCTAGCGGAGGGCGAAACCTCCATAAGGTACGGAACTACCTCAAGAAACTGAATCATACGTGAAGCATGAGTTCGAGCGAAGGTTCAGCCGTGAAGAAACTGCGCTACGCTATCCAGTAAAAGAAATGATATTTAATAAATTATCGTGCAATATATGTATTTTAAATTTCATTAACACAATATTGTTAATTCATTTATGACACTAGTTGTATTAGATATAATTGTAAAATAAAATAAAAACATCGGTAGTTACAAATACAATATATATGTGCAAGAATACATATATAGTAGTAGTATAGTAGTAGTAGTAGTAGTAGTAGTAGTAGTAGTAGTAGTAGTAGTAGTAGTAGTAGTAGTAGTAGTAGTAGTAGTAGTAGTAGTAGTAGTAGTAGTAGTAGTAGTAGTAGTAGTAGTAGTAGTAGTAGTAGTAGTAGTAGTAGTAGTAGTAGTAGTAGTAGTAGTAGTAGTAGTAGTAGTAGTAGTAGTAGTAGTAGTAGTAGTAGTAGTAGTAGTAGTAGTAGTAGTAGTAGTAGTAGTAGTAGTAGTAGTAGTAGTAGTAGTAGTAGTAGTAGTAGTAGTAGTAGTAGTAGTAGTAGTAGTAGTAGTAGTAGTAGTAGTAGTAGTAGTAGTAGTAGTAGTAGTAGTAGTAGTAGTAGTAGTAGTAGTAGTAGTAGTAGTAGTAGTAGTAGTAGTAGTAGTAGTAGTAGTAGTAGTAGTAGTAGTAGTAGTAGTAGTAGTAGAGGTAGTAGTAGTAGTAGTAGTAGTAGTAGTAGTAGTAGTAGTAGAGGTAGTAGTAGTAGTAGTAGTAGTAGTAGTAGTAGTAGTAGTAGTAGTAGTAGTAGTAGTAGTAGTAGTAGTAGTAGTAGTAGTAGTAGTAGTAGTAGTAGTAGTAGTAGTAGTAGTAGTAGTAGTAGTAGTAGTAGTAGTAGTAGTAGTAGTAGTAGTAGTAGTAGTAGTAGTAGTAGTAGTAGTAGTAGTAGAAGTAGTAGTAGTAGTAGTAGTAGTAGTAGTAGTAGTAGTAGTAGTAGTAGTAGTAGTAGTAGTAGTAGTAGTAGTAGTAGTAGTAGTAGTAGTAGTAGTAGTAGTAGTAGTAGTAGTAGTAGTAGTAGTAGTAGTAGTAGTAGTAGTAGTAGTAGTAGTAGTAGTAGTAGTAGTAGTAGTAGTAGTAGTAGTAGTAGTAGTAGTAGTAGTAGTAGTAGTAGTAGTAGTAGTAGTAGTAGTAGTAGTAGTAGTAGTAGTAGTAGTAGTAGTAGTAGTAGTAGTAGTAGTAGTAGTAGTAGTAGTAGTAGTAGTAGTAGTAGTAGTAGTAGTAGTAGTAGTAGTAGTAGTAGTAGTAGTAGTAGTAGTAGTAGTAGTAGTAGTAGTAGTAGTAGTAGTAGTAGTAGTAGTAGTAGTAGTAGTAGTAGTAGTAGTAGTAGTAGTAGTAGTAGTAGTAGTAGTAGTAGTAGTAGTAGTAGTAGTAGTAGTAGTAGTAGTAGTAGTAGTAGTAGTAGTAGTAGTAGTAGTAGTAGTAGTAGTAGTAGTAGTAGTAGTAGTAGTAGTAGTAGTAGTAGTAGTAGTAGTAGTAGTAGTAGTAGTAGTAGTAGTAGTAGTAGTAGTAGTAGTAGTAGTAGTAGTAGTAGTAGTAGTAGTAGTAGTAGTAGTAGTAGTAGTAGTAGTAGTAGTAGTAGTAGTAGTAGTAGTAGTAGTAGTAGTAGTAGTAGTAGTAGTAGTAGTAGTAGTAGTAGTAGTAGTAGTAGTAGTAGTAGTAGTAGTAGTAGTAGTAGTAGTAGTAGTAGTAGTAGTAGTAGTAGTAGTAGTAGTAGTAGTAGTAGTAGTAGTAGTAGTAGTAGTAGTAGTAGTAGTAGTAGTAGTAGTATCATTCTGTCTCTATCGTTCGGAGTGAACAGACGTGTTTTTGCTTTCATAATTTCTATTGTTTATAATTTCGACCAGCCTATTGTCATTCGACCAGCCTATTGTAATTCGACCAGCCTATCGTTCTGTATAGTGCCGTATAACTTTCGTGTGTATTGCATTACCTAAGCATCGATTATACATCTGGATATATGGATCTGAGAAACTGATTGTCTTCTGCACAGCTTAGTGTCTATATTACTATATCTGATTTAGCGCTAACTTGTATATGGTTGGCATTGATCATGCTTAGTAATTGTTTTCACTGCAATAAAATTGCTTCATCAGATACAATTACATGTTATTTTTGTAATAATATTATTCATATATGATGTCTCTATGACGCTAAAATTATTGATGTACAGGTAGCTCATAATAATAAAACTAAAGCACCTCCGAATTATGCTAAATCTATATTTAATAGTGTTAATTTTTTATTTAAATGCCCTAATTGCATATCAGCGGTACCTATCAATAAAAATGCATCAAATGATTCATTAATATTACCACAATTAACTAGTATTAATGATAAATTAGATAATATTAAAAAACTAATTGAAACTACCACTCATGACTCCAATAATAATAATATGAAATTATCATATGCTGACTCACTGAAATCTATTTCTAATTTATCTACTCAACTAAAATCTTCATTAGAAACAAATATTAATTATAATCAAGCTTCTAATAATAATTCTAATATAGTAGTTATTGATAATATACCTCATCTAAATAATAATATGAATAATCTTCAATCAATTTTTCAATTATTTAAATTAGATATTAGTATAATTACTAATGCTAAATTTCATTTTAGTTCTGCCATTATTACTCTTAATTCTACCTTTTCTAGAGATCTAATTTTATCTTCTACTAATCTATTGCGAAATTCTGATTTCAAAAATGTATTCGTTCACCCTTTGTTAACACCTGAAGTTAAACAATTCAAACATATTTCTTACCATGCTTTAAAAAGCAAATTAATTCAAGGTTATAAATGTGTTTTAAACCGAAGAAATAATAAATATGAATTAAGAAATATTATAAATAGTGATGGTTCTGATGTAATTGACTGGAGTGGTAATCCTTATATACCATGTGATAATACATTTAATGAATGGAAAATATCATTTAATAGTTATATAAGTGATATCAAAAATAAATCTTCTGATCCACAATCAGCTTGACTAAATGTGTCTACTAAGTCCTACCACCCTACAATTTCATTAATAAATGCTCGTTCCGTTAAGGCAAATTTGATTTTCATTCTTGATTTTATTAATGAATTTAATCATGACATCATAGCATTAACGGAAACATGGTTTAATGAAAACGACTGTGCAGTCATTTCTTAATTAAAATCAACAGATTATAATTTTATTCAAGCTAATCGTGTGTGTGGTCGTACGGGTGGTGGAGTAGGTATACTGTATAAAAAAAGTATTGAACTTGTCAATTCAAGATTATTTGACTTACCTAATAGTGAATGTTTAATTTCAAACTTTAAATTAAATGTTTGCAATAATTTTAAATTAATTGTAATTTATAGACCTCCAAGTAATGCTTATTCTTCTTTCATTGATTGTTTTTTTGAACTTGTTTCCCACATCTCTCTTACTAATACCGTTATTTTAGGAGATTTCAATTTTCATATTGGATCTGATAATACGGCTGCTCTCTCTTTTAATAATATTTTACAATCTTTATCTTTAACTCAACATGTATCTGAAAGGACACATATATCTAATAATATTCTTGATTTAATTATCAGTTCTAGTTTTCATCTAAATTATTTAACAATTCTTCCAATTAAATTTCTTATTTCTGATCATTATGCTGTTTCATTCATTCTGAACGTTAATATTAACTGCAATTCAAATCGAACGATTAGCTACAGAAATATTCGCAATATTGATTATGAATCTTTTAGTACTGATATCAAGTATCATACTAGCTCCAATTTCAACAATATATCTATATATTTTTTAGATCAAATTCTTACTTTTCTACTGAATAAATATGCTCCTTCTAAAAATAAAGTAGTTAGTGATCGTACTAATGAATGGTTCTCGAATGATAATTTATATATCAAACGCCAAATGAGAAAAGATGAAAGAATGTTCAATAAAAACTCAACATCTTTTAACATGATAAATTTAAAAAAGTTAAAAATATCTTTTAAAAGGAGTATAACTTCTACTAAAAAAGAATTTTATAAAAATAAAATTTTAAAGTGTGGTAATAACATGGGCAAGCTTTATGCTTTCACTAATTCTCTTCTAGGTAAATCTCATCACAAATCTTATCCTAATATTTCTGATGATATTTTATGTAATAATTTTAGTGATTTTTCATTTCTAAAATTGATATTATTTACTCAGTCATTAAAATAAAATTGTCATCCCCTTCTATAAATCAATACAATTATTTGAATAATTCCTCTGAAAATTCTCAAAATACTCATTTAAATCAAACTCCTACTCTTACTCATTTTACGCTCCCTTCTAATGTTGACATCTATAATCTTTTAGTTACGGCTTCTTCTGCTTCTCCCTCTGATTCTCTGCCTCTTACTGTGATGAAATCTTTAGCTAACACACTCACTCCACTTTTTTCTTCAATCATTAATCAATCCCTTATTACAGGTGTTATTCCTTCTATTTTAAAACATTCTATTATTACTCCTATTTTAAAGAAAAATAGTCTTGCTCAACTACCTTTAATCTCTAAAATTCTCGAAAAAATTGTTTTTAAACAGATAACTACTTTTATTGATTTTAATAACTTATCCTGTAACTTACAAAGTGCTTTTAGAAAGAACCACAGTACAGAAACTGCGATAACTCTTATACTAAATGATATATATACTTCTTTAGATAGAAATAAGAAAATTCAGATTCTACTTCTAGATCTGTCATCTGCCTTTGATACGCTATCTTTTGATATCCTTTCAGATAGACTTTTAGACATTGGTATATCTTCAACTGCTCATGATTTCTTAATTGGATTTGTCACTAATAGAACTTTTTCTGTTAAGATCAATAACTCTTATTCTAAATCTCAATCATTTAAGTACGGGGTTCCGCAAGGATCCGTCTTAGGTCCACTACTATTCTCTATATATCTGAACCCAATAACTAATATCATCAAATCATTTAAAACATTAATATTTCATCTCTATGCTGATGATATTCTTATTTATTCTGTTAATAGTAGATTGGTCATGAATAATGAGCTAGTTGAATGTGCCAATCAAGTGAATAAATGGCTACTTATGAACAAACTTCTACTTAATACTTCTAAAACTGAATTACTGAACTTACCGCATAACTTTAATAACTTCACTGATGTATTTATTGATAATATTAGAATTATTCCATCACTAAAAATTAAATATCTTGGTATTACTATTGATAATAAATTGAATTTTGATGATCATATGTCAACTGTTTGCAGGAAAGCAAATTTTCATTTATATAATATACGCTATATAAGAAAGTTCATTAGCAAAGACCTCACTACGATGCTAATTAAAGCAATGGTATTTTCGTCGACTAATTATTGTAATTCGATATATTTAGGTCTATCCAAAAAATTGAATAAATGTATCTTTAGAATTGATCATTCGGCAGTACGATTAATCTATCAACAACCTTTATTTGATCACTCGAGTGTTACATTGCGTCAACATAATCTTAATATTCTCAACAATATTAATAGAAGTAAATATAGAATTCTATGTATAATTCACAAATCACTCACTGCAGGTCCCTCATATATTAGAACTTGCCTATCAGTTAAAGTGCCTATCTGTCGTGAACTTCGATCATCTAATGATGTATACTGCTTACAAGTCAAGAAATCAGTGAAAATAGTAACTTCCAAGAGAGCCTTTCAATACTATGCGCCGCCACTATGGAATTCTCTTCCCTTGAAAATAAGAATGATTCCTAATCACGATACCTTTAAATTTAATTTAAAACGTTATTTATTCAATATTGAAAAGTCTTAATTTATTATTTTTACGTTATTTATGTTATGTATGTTATTGATATGTTTTATTTTCCATATGACATTATATCATATGGTTTTTTTTTTATATATCAATAACCAATATTGCATTTTGCAATGTACAGTTTATAATAATACTAATTATTATTTTGTTTATATTCAATTATGTTATTTTTGTTTGTTTGCTTTGTTACACTCTTGAGAACGCCTGGTGTGTTATTTGCAGTGTTTAAATAAATCGTTTTGATTGATTGATTGATAGTAGTAGTAGTAGTAGTAGTAGTAGTAGTAGTAGTAGTAGTAGTAGTAGTAGTAGTAGTAGTAGTAGTAGTAGTAGTAGTAGTAGTAGTAGTAGTAGTAGTAGTAGTAGTAGTAGTAGTAGTAGTAGTAGTAGTAGTAGTAGTAGTAGTAGTAGTAGTAGTAGTAGTAGTAGTAGTAGTAGTAGTAGTAGTAGTAGTAGTAGTAGTAGTAGTAGTAGTAGTAGTAGTAGTAGTAGTAGTAGTAGTAGTAGTAGTAGTAGTAGTAGTAGTAGTAGTAGTAGTAGTAGTAGTAGTAGTAGTAGTAGTAGTAGTAGTAGTAGTAGTAGTAGTAGTAGTAGTAGTAGTAGTAGTAGTAGTAGTAGTAGTAGTAGTAGTAGTAGTAGTAGTAGTAGTAGTAGTAGTAGTAGTAGTAGTAGTAGTAGTAGTAGTAGTAGTAGTAGTAGTAGTAGTAGTAGTAGTAGTAGTAGTAGTAGTAGTAGTAGTAGTAGTAGTAGTAGTAGTAGTAGTAGTAGTAGTAGTAGTAGTAGTAGTAGTAGTAGTAGTAGTAGTAGTAGTAGTAGTAGTAGTAGTAGTAGTAGTAGTAGTAGTAGTAGTAGTAGTAGTAGTAGTAGTAGTAGTAGTAGTAGTAGTAGTAGTAGTAGTAGTAGTAGTAGTAGTAGTAGTAGTAGTAGTAGTAGTAGTAGTAGTAGTAGTAGTAGTAGTAGTAGTAGTAGTAGTAGTAGTAGTAGTAGTAGTAGTAGTAGTAGTAGTAGTAGTAGTAGTAGTAGTAGTAGTAGTAGTAGTAGTAGTAGTAGTAGTAGTAGTAGTAGTAGTAGTAGTAGTAGTAGTAGTAGTAGTAGTAGTAGTAGTAGTAGTAGTAGTAGTAGTAGTAGTAGTAGTAGTAGTAGTAGTAGTAGTAGTAGTAGTAGTAATAGTAGTAGTAGTAGTAGTAGTAGTAGTAGTAGTAGTAGTAGTAGTAGTAGTAGTAGTAGTAGTAGTAGTAGTAGTAGTAGTAGTAGTAGTAGTAGTAGTAGTAGTAGTAGTAGTAGTAGTAGTAGTAGTAGTAGTAGTAGTAGTAGTAGTAGTAGTAGTAGTAGTAGTAGTAGTAGTAGTAGTAGTAGTAGTAGTAGTAGTAGTAGTAGTAGTAGTAGTAGTAGTAGTAGTAGTAGTAGTAGTAGTAGTAGTAGTAGTAGTAGTAGTAGTAGTAGTAGTAGTAGTAGTAGTAGTAGTAGTAGTAGTAGTAGTAGTAGTAGTAGTAGTAGTAGTAGTAGTAGTAGTAGTAGTAGTAGTAGTAGTAGTAGTAGTAGTAGTAGTAGTAGTAGTAGTAGTAGTAGTAGTAGTAGTAGTAGTAGTAGTAGTAGTAGTAGTAGTAGTAGTAGTAGTAGTAGTAGTAGTAGTAGTAGTAGTAGTAGTAGTAGTAGTAGTAGTAGTAGTAGTAGTAGTAGTAGTAGTAGTAGTAGTAGTAGTAGTAGTAGTAGTAGTAGTAGTAGTAGTAGTAGTAGTAGTAGTAGTAGTAGTAGTAGTAGTAGTAGTAGTAGTAGTAGTAGTAGTAGTAGTAGTAGTAGTAGTAGTAGTAGTAGTAGTAGTAGTAGTAGTAGTAGTAGTAGTAGTAGTAGTAGTAGTAGTAGTAGTAGTAGTAGTAGTAGTAGTAGTAGTAGTAGTAGTAGTAGTAGTAGTAGTAGTAGTAGTAGTAGTAGTAGTAGTAGTAGTAGTAGTAGTAGTAGTAGTAGTAGTAGTAGTAGTAGTAGTAGTAGTAGTAGTAGTAGTAGTAGTAGTAGTAGTAGTAGTAGTAGTAGTAGTAGTAGTAGTAGTAGTAGTAGTAGAAGTAGTAGTAGTAGTAGTAGTAGTAGTAGTAGTAGTAGTAGTAAATGTAAATGTAAATGTAAATAGTTTATTATACACTGCATTAATGTTTTATAAACATTCTTAGAGTGTGAACGAATAAATTAAACAGAACAAATATTACTAATTGTTTTTAGCATTTAAAAACATAACATGATAAATATATACATACATATATGTGTATATAAATATATAAACGTATATAAATAAATATACACAAATATACAGATACATACAATACTTTCGTATATGTTATAAACTTTAGAATATTATTATACAATTATTACAATAAATAGTTATTTAATATATAACGATGTAAATGTTTCTTGAACGTATAATGGTTAATCATATTCTTAATGTTGGATGGAAGTTTGTTCCAAAGGTAAGGGGCATACCACCGATAAGATAGCTCGCCATATATTGAAGAATTAATTTTAGGTAGTTCAAGGTTAATTGTAGAATTAGATCTCAATTGCGAGTTATTAATAGATAACTGTAGCATATTATATATATACATAGGTTTCTTAAATACTATAGCTTTATGCGTTATAGTGAGTATTTTATATATAATAGATTGCTTAGTATTATGCCAATTGATTTTAGAACGAAGTTCAGAAATACTTGTAGAATAATCAGTATAAGGAATTTTAAATATAATTCGAATGCACCTATTTATAATGGAATCACATTTTTTTAGTAATGTAGTATTAATTTTATAAAGAAAAGAGTTGCAGTAATTTAGTTTAGAAATAATTAGTGAAGTAGATAATATTTTAGCTGTATTTAGTGAAATGAAAGGGCGAATTTTTTTTAAATTGTAAACATTATATGATGCAGACTTAAGTATATCTTTTACATGTATTTCAGTCGATAGATCTTGTGAAATAGTTATTCCAAGATACTTTGTACTAGTAATAGGAGTAATATTATCTGTACCGATATAGATATTTGGAAATGCAGTGCGAGTTCTAGAAATATTAATTAGTTTAGTTTTATTTGAATTTATTAGTAAGTTATTATTAGTAAGCCAGTTAGTAGTAGAATTAATACAGTCTTGAAAATAATTATTTTGTGTAGAGTTAGTTGCAAATGTGTGTAATACAATATCATCTGCATATATATTATATTTTAGTAAAGTATATGATTGGAGTAATTTTGATAAAGGTCGTAGATATATAGAAAATAGAATTGGAGAAAGGACAGAACCTTGTGGGACACCGAAATTTAGTGGATAGGGTTGAGAAAATGAAGAATTAATTTTAACAGAGTATGTTCTAGTAGTAATGAAAGATTTAAACCAATTGAAAGCAGTTCCAGTAATACCAATATTGGAAAGTCTAGATAGTAATATAGTAAAGTCAATGGTATCAAATGCAGCAGTCATATCAATAAATAATAATTGCAAAGATTTGTGGTTGTCAAGTGAATGGTGAAGGCTATCAGTAAGTGCAATAATGGAAGTTTCAGTACTATGATGTTTACGGTATGCACTCTGGTAATTATCAAATAAATCATTATAGTCAAGATAAGATATGAGCTGTTTATAGATAACTTTTTCTAGAATCTTTGAGAGTAATGGTAATTGAGATAGAGGTCGATAATTAGATAAAATAGAATCATCTAAAGATGCATTTTTTAAAATGGGAGTTATTATAGCATGTGTTAATTCAGGTGGTATAATGCCAGTAGTTAGTGAAATATTAATAATTTTATGATATAGAGGTGTTAAAGTGTTAATAATTTGTTTAGTAATAGAGAGAGGTAATGGATCATTTGGTGAAGTACATTTGGCGGTAATTATCAAATTATATATTTCAGTATGTGTTGGAGTTATGAAATTATTAAAATTATTATTGGGAAATGAACATATATCAAAACAATTTATATTGATAGATTTATTTACAGATTTACTTTTCGAGATATTATCACATATGTTGGAAATTTTATTATCAAAGAAATTTGAGAATTTATTAACTAGTAGATTATTTTTTTGAGGAGGAAAAGTTTTTCTTTTGTTCCTTCCCATTAATTGATTAGTAAGTTTAAAAAGTTTTTTAGAATCATTTTTATATAAATTAATTTTATTATTATAGTACATTGTTTTTTGAGATTTCATTTGTTTACGGTATTGAGATCTAGCAAATAAGAAATTATCATGATTAATTGTATTTTTATTTTTATTATATATTTTGTTTAATATGTTAGTATTTTTTTTATAAGTATGACATATATGATTAAACCATGGTGTTATAGAGTATATTTTAATTGTTCGGTTATTAAGTGGTGCATATGTGTCTAGAAGATTAGAAAGTGTATTATTAAGTGCAGTTATAGTAAAATTATTTATGTCAAGATTAGATAGAATATCAAGAGAAAATTTAGTTAAGTCTATATTACGTAAATGTCGATAGGATAATAATTTAGAACTTATATATTTTTTTATATTTAATGTACATTTAATAGCATAATGATCAGTTAATAGTGTAGAATTAGTTGGTTGTTTAGCTAATAGAATAGAATTATTATGAGTAAAAATAAGATCGAGTACATTTCCAGAAATATGTGTAGTTTCAGTAACATGTTGAGATAAACATAATTCATTACAGATATCTTTGAATTTATTATGGGGATATGATGTAGAATTAAAATGAAAATTAAAGTCACCAAGAATTATAAGGAAAGGGCTAATGTGTTGATGTATTAGATCCGAAAATTCTTTAAAAAATATTATATGGTTATTATTTGGAGGTCTATATATAGTGAGAACAGTTATTATTTGAGATTGGGATGTTTTAAATTTTACAAGAAGTACATCACATAGAGTCATATTAATTCGAATTTGAGAAAGTATAGTATAGTTATTATTTAAAAGTAAAGCAACACCACCACCATTTCTACCATCACATCTAGGACTATGTATAAAATTAAAATGTAATGGTTCAAAATAAGAAGGAGTAACATCATCTAATATATGGAGCCAAGTTTCTGTGAGTGCGATTATTGATGATTTAGATTCTATTATATATTGTGTGATGATATCAATATTAGCAACTAGTGACCGACAATTAATGAGGGAAGTAATGTTTTCATTGCTACATACCGATAGTCAATTAGATTTATTATTTGATTTATTTTTGATTGATGTGATATATGGGGATATGATGTAGAATTAAAATGAAAATTAAAGTCACCAAGAATTATAAGGAAAGGGCTAATGTGTTGATGTATTAGATCCGAAAATTCTTTAAAAAATATTATATGGTTATTATTTGGAGGTCTATATATAGTGAGAACAGTTATTATTTGAGATTGGGATGTTTTAAATTTTACAAGAAGTACATCACATAGAGTCATATTAATTCGAATTTGAGAAAGTATAGTATAGTTATTATTTAAAAGTAAAGCAACACCACCACCATTTCTACCATCACATCTAGGACTATGTATAAAATTAAAATGTAATGGTTCAAAATAAGAAGGAGTAACATCATCTAATATATGGAGCCAAGTTTCTGTGAGTGCGATTATTGATGATTTAGATTCTATTATATATTGTGTGATGATATCAATATTAGCAACTAGTGACCGACAATTAATGAGGGAAGTAATGTTTTCATTGCTACATACCGATAGTCAATTAGATTTATTATTTGATTTATTTTTGATTGATGTGATATATGTATCGTATGATTTACTCCATGTGTTCAATTCATTTATGGACGGTAAATATGGAGAACAGTTCCAATCAAGTTTATTTGTATTATTATATGGTCTTAGTTCATAAGTATTAGTTTTTAAATTTAATGTACATTTATAGTTTAAAATTAGCTTAGATTTAATAGCATGATAAAATATATTACCATTTCTTCTAACATCAGCGGATA
>OZ025239.1:7882463-7897463 GCA_964019155.1 Osedax fenrisi
CATTCTAGTTCTATGGGTTGGTTTCCACGGAACCAGATTCGAAATTACCTCGTCTTCTCTTCGTAGGCAATGGCCGGCAAACTTTAGTTTTCTTCTTCTGATCTTGTTCGATACTCATTCCAGATCTCCATAAAGTATTTCATTCTTGATTTTATTTGTCCAGTGGATATTTAACCATTCTCAGAATTGTAGTATATGTTCCATCCAGCTTTTTGAGTAGTGAGTTTGTTAAGCAGAGTGAGGCATACATATTAATCACGTTGCGTAGATAGGGAGAGATATATCTCTGATTCGCAACATCTTTAACGCAACCACACACACACACGTACACAATGCCCCTAATTGTAGATGAGGATGTGCAAAGAGTCTGACTGTTCAGATGTCCTGCAATCAGAAGATAGGCCATTATATTACTATGTATATTAAATGTATATGTGATATATATATATATATATATATATATATATATATTTAATAATCGACATAAAAACTACCTAGAATAGGGATATTCTTTTTTTTATAAAAATTAAATAATATTAAATGAATAATATAGGCACCATGATTCTTATATATCATTATAGTATATAGAATGAATCTATCATAATATTGGAGGAGATCAATTTCAGTATTATTTTAATTAATTTTTAAATTAATAGTTGGAATTTATTCTTTTAAATATATATATATATATATATATATATATATATATATATATATATATATATATATATATATATATATATATATATATATATATATATATATATATATATATATATATAACATAAAATAAGTCGAGTTACAAATATTCGTTAAAGTCTTCAACTTCAACAACAAAATTACAGAAAATGAATTATTTGTCGTCGTCGGAAATAGAAAAAACCGCGAAAACAAAGATCTAACAACAAAGATACCAGTGATATTACCAGAGTGGAGAGCTCAGTTTCCCAAAGATCCTCGGCCCACAATTCAGCGAATTATGAAACATATGTTAATATAGTATGACGATGATGATGATGATTTATAATACACAAATATAATAGCGAGCGCTATTCTCGAATGTGTTTTAAGTAGTATATTACTTATATATAACAATAATAATAATAATAAATAGTGCGTAGTTAATAGTATTACAATAAAAAGGATATATACAGCATATTCTCTCGATAAAAAGAATAAAATATAATAAAATAAAAACGAAAATAAAATGTGTATGAATTATCATATATAAGTTAAATAAACATATTACGTAATCTAATGTTTAAGTATATCGCTTCTTCGATATAGGGTTGATTTCCGTATATTGTCTGGAAGATTATTCCACGTAGATGCAGCCATATACCGAAAAATCCTTCCTATATATATATATATATTTATATACATATATATATATATACGTATATATTAATATATGTATCCGTCTATATCCCAATTCATTCCATCTTACTGATGATCTATGATCTCATGATTTATTTTAGATATTTATTTTTAGATAATTATTTATATTTTTGCCATTTTTATGGTAACCATTCAATTACATACATATCTAATTGGCAGTGAAAGCTGATTCATATCGCATGTCATTAAATAAAACAACTAAATATTGTAGTATGAAAATCATGTTAAATCTACATATATTTCAGTAATTTCTATGCTCATGGGGCCGGTTGCTCTGAAAATAAAATATGTCTTATCACTATCCATAGATAATCTCTGGATAATTCTCAGGGTTGCTCTTTGCTCACAATTCCTATATCGGGTTGCTCTGGATAAAATAAATGTCCTATCCCAGTACACACAAATAGCCTAGGATATATAGCGAATCGGTTGTTCTGGGATTTTAAGTTATATTTATTAGCGTAGGACATTCGGGTAGCTCTAGAAATATATTTGTATAAAACTAGGATAATTTTATGATACTTAAATGAAAAAATAAGGATCACAAATACGTGTCCTTAATTTAAAATACATAGGATCAACTATTAAATATTAAAATATGAAATATAGGTCCTATATAGTCCTAATAGTCCTATAATATATATATATATATATATATATATATATATATATATATATAATATTATAATACAACTATAGAGCTTCGTTAAAGAAAGTTAGGAAAGCGGGTTTCACACTAACGAAACTCCATAGGTATATTATTATAATATATAATAATTATAAAATATTATATATATAGGTTGTATATCTAGTTGAATATAATTTAATTATGTATAATATACGTATATATATTTCATAATATATACTATTTTTAATAGATATGATAATAATACTAATATAATAATAATACTAAATATTAAATAATAATATTAATATTTAATAGAATTTTATTTGTTTTATATTTTGTTTTATAGTTTATATATATATAATAAATATGATAATTATATAATTAATATGCTTTATTCGTAAAGGGCTACTATTATATTAAACAAAATATATATTATAAAATAAAAAAATATGCCTCCAGAGATAATTGTATCCATACCTTCTGCGCTGCATACATCAATCTAACTGCATTTAGATTGCTGCAGTTAGTATAAGCATATGATATAGGCTACTACTTAACTATTTTACTAATTGTATATAATTACTAATAGTGTTAGTAGTTTTAATTTAATTATAAATAGATTTAGAATAGAATTATATTTCATAATGTAACATTTTACCTATTATTTATCAGTTATCATATATACATATTATTTAGTATATATAGGAACTATTAATATTTACTTATTAAATATAATAATTATAATAATATAAACTATTCAACGAATATTATTTAGATATTAACTAATGTTGATTTTATCTATTATTTATAAATGTCATTATGTTATACTAATATTATATGATATTATTATAATTTGTAAGACTATATTATACTTAGTATAATACTATATTCATTTATAGAATAATATTCATCTACCAATTTATATTTATATCATTAATTACTAATGTTTTCTTAAATATGTTTAAAATGTCTCCTATGTGTTAATAAGAATAAATAAAATAATATAATAAACTAATGATAATGGAAAATATTATTTAACTTACATTAGAAAGTATATGATAGTATAATTAAGTAATTTCAAATAATATTTAACATATATTTGAAAATTAAATTAAAAAAAATAATTATTACCCTTAATATTACACTTTACTTATCGTTGTGTTAACTTATTATAAAAATATTATCCATTTATTCTACTTGAAATAAAATGGGCTCTCCGAAATTATATAAAACTCCTATTCACATATATGTATTTTCTTTAATAAACGAATTAATTTATAACTTAGGTACCTAATTATATTTAAAAAATTTGAAAATATTTGAAAATAAAATAAGGATGTTATTAGAAATATTGCTGAGTTTGATCTCAGCTAGGATATATTTACAAAATTGCAAAGCAACCCAAAAATCTCATTAAATAAGGATTATCTTTGGATTGTCTTGGTTTGGATTGTCTCTGGCCAATGCCAGACATATTCCAGAGCTACTGGCCCCTTACTAGCAAAATATATATTAATCACGTTGCGTAGATATGGAGTGTTACATCTCTGTTTGGCAACATATTTAACATAACCACATACACACACGTACATAATAACGCCTGATTGTAGATGATGATGTGCGAATAATCTGACTATATAGATATCCTGCAGTCAGAAGATAGGCCATTCTCTACCTTCGCTGAAGAAGAAGAAAGCGACGTAGAGAGAAAACTGTTATTGTAATAGTTATCACGTAAAAGTAATAGTCTAGTATTACATGTATACACCATACTTAGTATTATATTAATATGTGTATTAAATGTATATGTGATATATATATTTGATATATATATATATATATATTTAATAATCGACATAAAAACTACCTAGAATAGGGATATTCTTTTTTATAAAGTTAAATAATATTTAAATGAATAATAGAGGCACTATAATTCTTATATATCATTATAGTATATAGAATAAATCTATAATAATATTGAAGGAGATAAATGTCAGTATTATAAATAATTATACAAATTTAAACCAATACATTATCATACAAAATGTGGGAAGTCATGATTATTTTAAATGATGAATTACAATTATATTTAGTTTTTTCGCTGATAAAAGATATTGCACAATAATTTTTTAATTATTCGATAAATTCATAAATATCCTATAGTATCTAATAACTCGTTTGTTATTTATACATCTAAATTAAATATAGTATATTAAAATTTGTATGTAGGTAGGTAGGTAGGTACCTATGTATATATAATTAATATAATATTAATTTTTAAATTAAATATGTGCAATTTATTCTTTTAAATATATATATAACATTACATAGGTAGAGTTACAAATAATCGTTAAAGTCTTTAACTTCGACAAACAAAATGACAGAAAATGAATTATTTGTCGTCGTCGGAAATAGAACAGAACGCGACAACAAAGATCTAACAATAGAGAATCCAGTGATATTACCAGCGTGTAGAGCTCGTTTTCCCAAAGATCCTCGGTCCACATTTCTTCAGCGAATTCTCAAATATATGGTAATATATATATATATATATATATATATACGTATATATTAAAATATTTATCCGTATATGTCCCAAATAATTCCATCATTTCTGATGATCTATGATCTTATAAATCATTTTTTATTATTAATGAATGAATATTTGTTATGAATTTTTTCAAGTTCGATTTGGTAATAATATGTAGTGATACATTCAAAAAACGACACCAAAACGTAAACCGTATACGTATAAAAATAATAATAATACAATAGAAACGTATTACATGTGACGGTGATAAAAACAATTAATAATTAAAATTAATATTGTAATAAATTATATATATATATATATATATATGTATAAATAAAGATTACGTTATAACTTTTTAATATCATTTTTAAAGGAATATAAACTATTTGCTAATAAAATATTTTCATCGAGTCCATTCCAAATTTTAGTTATTAGATTATTTAGTATATTTTTTGTAACATTTAGTTTACATTTATTTGTACTAATTTGCATATAATGGCTTCTCGTATTGTAGTTGGTCTTTTTGATATTAATAATAGATGATGCATCCATAGAATTCAATCCATTAAATAGTTTATATACCATGACAAGATAAAATATAGTTCTTCTAATTTCTAGAGAATCTAGATTTAGGTACATTAATCTGTCCTTATAAGGTTTATAAGGTAAACCGTATCTCTCGATTAATCTTCTCTTAAAAATTTGTTGGAAATTTTCTAGTTGAATCTTCAGGCCTTTGAATGTCCTGAAATCTAGTCCTGGATTCCAGACTGTCGAAGCATATTCAAGGTGGGGTCTAGCATATGATACATATGCTTTTCTAATAGCTGGAATAGTATTAGTAATGAAACGAAAAATACGATTGATAAAACAATATGCACTTATATAGCATACATCATTATATTCATAGAAATGTAATGATGGATTAAATTGTATACCAAGATCACGATACGATCTACAGTTTACTATTGAACTATTATTTATAGTATTCAATGGTTTATTAGTAACACCTAATGTAAGGGCTTCTGATTTTGTGCCGCGTTTTCTAATTGCCAGGAAATAGACCATTCATAAAATTTATCAAATTATGTTATAATTTATATCTATGATTAATGTCATTATATATAAAACTCAATTTAGTGTCATTCGCGAAAAGATTAATAGATATATCTTTATCAATCTCTTGGACTAAATAATTGATATATTAGAAATAGTAAAGGTCCTATAGCAGATGTGGAACACCAAATCTTATTTTAACTGTATTAGACATTTTATTGTTAACTATTACTCTTTAAGATCTACCAGATAGAAAACTACTTATACAATAGGTTAAATCCCTAGTGTATGTTACCACCTATACCTAAATTAGTTAATTTTACATGTCATTTATGTATAGATACCTTATCAAAAGCTTTATCATAGTCAAGATAAATAGTATCAATACAACTGCCTTTATCAATTGCAGTAATCCATTTAGTATAATAATTTAATATATTATATAGTTAACAGATTTTTTATGACGGAAACCAAATTGTGAATCAGAAATTAATGAGTTACGTTCTAGATAAAATTTATATCCTTAACTAATACTCGCTCGAATACTCTGGACATAATTAAGGTAATTGAAATATGCCTATAGTTTTCTATTAGAAAGTTCACCTTTTTTGAATATTGGAACAATATAAATTACTTTCCACATGCCAGGATATATACCAGCTGATAGAGTTTTATTTAATATTATGGTAAGTGGAATAGAGAGTTCATATGAGAATTGTTTGAAAAATATTGAAGGGATATTATCTGGTGGCAATGTAGTGAAATACATGATAGTGAAATATTTATTAGATTCTTTCTTAATGTATGCCTAGAGAATATAAAATTATAGGTGAATTATGTTTAGGTGGAGATAAAGGAGGAATAATATCATTATCATTAATTGATAAAAGCAAATTGATTATTTAGTATATTAGATTAAACTGTATCTGAAAAAATATATGTAGGTTATATCCTATTAAATCCTATTATCGTCTTATTTAATAGTGGAAAAAGAGGAACATCTTGAATTAATATAATTATAAAACCGCGATTTATCATTAGATGATAATATTAATTGTTCTCTATAAATAGTTAATTTTTAATGATATTATCTAATAATTTTGTGAATATTTTTCCAATTTATAAAATTATTATGTGAAGCTAATCTAGTTTTATAATATTTTAAACATTTTACTTTTAAACGTAAAATATATTTTGGATACCTTTTTTTTTTATATGTTTATAAGCTGGAACATTATCATTAATACTATTAAATAAAGTATTAAAAAAAATATTAAACATATTATTATATATGTTTAATTAGATAATAATACATTCTAATCAATAGAAAAAAGGGATTGGTGTATATTATATAAATTAGACTTTCTAAAATATAGCCCAACTTTTTGATTTATTTTTAAATTAGCTTGGAAAGGTAGAGAAAATGAAAATGATATATAGTCACTAATATATTTATCAAATGGAGGACATTCGTTAATTTTCTAAATAATCATAGGATGATTATTGGTTTGTAATAAATCCAGCAAATTATTATTATGAGTTGGAAAAGTAATTAATTGAATAAGTGAGTTTTGACAAGTGAAATTAGGAAATTATTATAATTCCAACTATAAAGAGGTACATTGAAATCTCCTACAATGATAATAGGTGACATTGTATCACATAGTGAACATACAAAATTACAATGGAAATAATGTTAATATCAGTTGAGGGTGGACGATAAATACAAGATAATATTATATTTTTTCCTAGTAATTTCTGATTTTTGCAATGAGATCCTGGTATAAATATTGTCATATGTAGATATACTATTTAATTTAAGTCTAGAATTATTTATTATTTTATTTTGTAGAATAGGGGATTCAAGTTTTAAAATAATCGATTTGAGATTATAATTAAATTTTGAATTTATTTTATATGAAGGGATACCAACATTTGTTGAGATAACTTCATTAACATAATTTAAGTAGCCTAGTTAACATCTAGAGGTAGATTATTAATATTTGGCAGATTTGCGTATTTTTTATTATATTCTTAGATAATTATTTATATTTTTGCCATTTATATGGTAACCATTCAATTAATATATATATATATATATATATATATATATATATATATATATAGTGAAATTCGCTTACTTCTATAGCCACGTACATCGATAATTCAGCTACATCGAAATTTGGAGGTATTTTTAATAATAATTATATTGATAATACAATTGAAAATCATGTTGAACTATTTTCTCAATTATTAATGTATAGCAATTAAATATTGATTACATATTTAAGTGAATATTTGACAGTTTAAAAAATATTAGGTGATATAATATAATTTAATTATGATAAAGAAAAAAGGCAAAGGATCAGTCTGGAACCATATTTAGATATCCTGTTTTAGTGTTCGCATCTAAGGAGAAATAACATATCGTATAAAATCACAAATATAACAACCACTTAGAAGAGAAGGATACGAAATAAATAAATTATTAATTATGATTTAAATCAATAGATATATTGGATATAATATAATTAATATCATGAATATTATCATCAAAAATATGTGAAAACCGAGATAATGACATTATATACTTTACTTCTCTCATGAATTATTCTAATAGTCACTAAATGATATGTCCATTATAATATTAGTTAAATCCAATAATCACAAGTAATTAAAATAATTATATAATTACAGAATGGACATAGGAACTATGCAGTTGAACCTGGAAGAATACATCCATCTTTCTATAGGTTAAGATATATATATATATATATATATATATATATATATATATATATATATAAATTTATATATAAATAATATATACATATTTTGATGAACCATATTTTAGAAGAATATTTTATCTTCTTTAAAGGATTAAGTTTTGTCCAAAATAAAAGTAGTTTAAGAAATATAGAGAAGTAACTATACTTACATTAATAACTAATAGATATATGATATAAACTATTATAAATATTCCTATATAATCTTATATATAATACATATACAATTATTTAAATAACTTAAATAATATAGTTAAACAATATAATACATCAACAGTGGCATGTCACGATATTAACAATGATAACAATTCACCAGTGTATTCCAATAAACGAACAGATAAACTCATTATCCTCTTCTCTCCCTCCCTTCATATATTATAATCATCACACTTTTACAATGTTCCATAATATGAATAAAATAATAGATTATATGATATCTAAGTTATATAGTACAGAAAAAGAAGGCGTACACTTAATGAACGCCCTTCATAATGGGATATTAGCCAGAGGTCAATATTGTATATCACGTGATCACATGACCTTACATCAATATAGATCATTAGTTATAGTCACATTATAGTTATGTCATAATTTAAGACATGTAATTACGTAATTGCCTCACTCAAACATGCATGTATACTCGAATTTCAAATACATTTTTTTATATATAACTTATAAGTATACTTATCATTTATAAATATCTTTTTATTTATCTTTTATGATTCCTCATTCATAATTATAATTGAACTACACTTATTATAATAATTCTCATATCAATTATTATCATAATTATAATCATAACTATTATCAGCATATCAATTTCATATTTATTAATGATAACATTAATTATATCGTAACTATTATCCTTTCATATATTTATTTAATAACGATATTTGTATCTTCCATTTATTTACTGTTGCTATCTATTTAATCTATTTTAATTTAATATATACTTGTCGAACTAAATATTAAGGTAAATAAGATTAGTATATCAATATGTAATATTATTAAAAAGTATTCACATTTGAATTAATAGCTATACTAATTATTATATAATGCAATTGGTATTTCTTCCTCTTCAGATGCACCCGAGAGTGAAGGTCACGAGCAAGAATCTAGTTACTCTTCCAAGGATTAACCGTTACGGAGACTGGAGCGTATGTTTCTAGCGGAGGGCGAAACCTCCATAAGGTACGGAACTACCTCAAGAAACTGAATCATACGTGAAGCATGAGTTCGAGCGAAGGTTCAGCCGTGAAGAAACTGCGCTACGCTATCCAGTAAAAGAAATGATATTTAATAAATTATCGTGCACTATATAGAAAATGAAAATGATATATAGTCACTAATATATTTATCAAATGGAGGACATTCGTTAATTTTCTAAATAATCATAGGATGATTATTGGTTTGTAATAAATCCAGCAAATTATTATTATGAGTTGGAAAAGTAATTAATTGAATAAGTGAGTTTTGACAAGTGAAATTAGGAAATTATTATAATTCCAACTATAAAGAGGTACATTGAAATCTCCTACAATGATAATAGGTGACATTGTATCACATAGTGAACATACAAAATTACAATGGAAATAATGTTAATATCAGTTGAGGGTGGACGATAAATACAAGATAATATTATATTTTTTCCTAGTAATTTCTGATTTTTGCAATGAGATCCTGGTATAAATATTGTCATATGTAGATATACTATTTAATTTAAGTCTAGAATTATTTATTATTTTATTTTGTAGAATAGGGGATTCAAGTTTTAAAATAATCGATTTGAGATTATAATTAAATTTTGAATTTATTTTATATGAAGGGATACCAACATTTGTTGAGATAACTTCATTAACATAATTTAAGTAGCCTAGTTAACATCTAGAGGTAGATTATTAATATTTGGCAGATTTGCGTATTTTTTATTATATTCTTAGATAATTATTTATATTTTTGCCATTTATATGGTAACCATTCAATTAATATATATATATATATATATATATATATATATATATATAGTGAAATTCGCTTACTTCTATAGCCACGTACATCGATAATTCAGCTACATCGAAATTTGGAGGTATTTTTAATAATAATTATATTGATAATACAATTGAAAATCATGTTGAACTATTTTCTCAATTATTAATGTATAGCAATTAAATATTGATTACATATTTAAGTGAATATTTGACAGTTTAAAAAATATTAGGTGATATAATATAATTTAATTATGATAAAGAAAAAAGGCAAAGGATCAGTCTGGAACCATATTTAGATATCCTGTTTTAGTGTTCGCATCTAAGGAGAAATAACATATCGTATAAAATCACAAATATAACAACCACTTAGAAGAGAAGGATACGAAATAAATAAATTATTAATTATGATTTAAATCAATAGATATATTGGATATAATATAATTAATATCATGAATATTATCATCAAAAATATGTGAAAACCGAGATAATGACATTATATACTTTACTTCTCTCATGAATTATTCTAATAGTCACTAAATGATATGTCCATTATAATATTAGTTAAATCCAATAATCACAAGTAATTAAAATAATTATATAATTACAGAATGGACATAGGAACTATGCAGTTGAACCTGGAAGAATACATCCATCTTTCTATAGGTTAAGATATATATATATATATATATATATATATATATATATAAATTTATATATAAATAATATATACATATTTTGATGAACCATATTTTAGAAGAATATTTTATCTTCTTTAAAGGATTAAGTTTTGTCCAAAATAAAAGTAGTTTAAGAAATATAGAGAAGTAACTATACTTACATTAATAACTAATAGATATATGATATAAACTATTATAAATATTCCTATATAATCTTATATATAATACATATACAATTATTTAAATAACTTAAATAATATAGTTAAACAATATAATACATCAACAGTGGCATGTCACGATATTAACAATGATAACAATTCACCAGTGTATTCCAATAAACGAACAGATAAACTCATTATCCTCTTCTCTCCCTCCCTTCATATATTATAATCATCACACTTTTACAATGTTCCATAATATGAATAAAATAATAGATTATATGATATCTAAGTTATATAGTACAGAAAAAGAAGGCGTACACTTAATGAACGCCCTTCATAATGGGATATTAGCCAGAGGTCAATATTGTATATCACGTGATCACATGACCTTACATCAATATAGATCATTAGTTATAGTCACATTATAGTTATGTCATAATTTAAGACATGTAATTACGTAATTGCCTCACTCAAACATGCATGTATACTCGAATTTCAAATACATTTTTTTATATATAACTTATAAGTATACTTATCATTTATAAATATCTTTTTATTTATCTTTTATGATTCCTCATTCATAATTATAATTGAACTACACTTATTATAATAATTCTCATATCAATTATTATCATAATTATAATCATAACTATTATCAGCATATCAATTTCATATTTATTAATGATAACATTAATTATATCGTAACTATTATCCTTTCATATATTTATTTAATAACGATATTTGTATCTTCCATTTATTTACTGTTGCTATCTATTTAATCTATTTTAATTTAATATATACTTGTCGAACTAAATATTAAGGTAAATAAGATTAGTATATCAATATGTAATATTATTAAAAAGTATTCACATTTGAATTAATAGCTATACTAATTATTATATAATGCAATTGGTATTTCTTCCTCTTCAGATGCACCCGAGAGTGAAGGTCACGAGCAAGAATCTAGTTACTCTTCCAAGGATTAACCGTTACGGAGACTGGAGCGTATGTTTCTAGCGGAGGGCGAAACCTCCATAAGGTACGGAACTACCTCAAGAAACTGAATCATACGTGAAGCATGAGTTCGAGCGAAGGTTCAGCCGTGAAGAAACTGCGCTACGCTATCCAGTAAAAGAAATGATATTTAATAAATTATCGTGCAATATATGTATTTTAAATTTCATTAACACAATATTGTTAATTCATTTATGACACTAGTTGTATTAGATATAATTGTAAAATAAAATAAAAACATCGGTAGTTACAAATACAATATATATGTGCAAGAATACATATATAGTAGTAGTATAGTAGTAGTAGTAGTAGTAGTAGTAGTAGTAGTAGTAGTAGTAGTAGTAGTAGTAGTAGTAGTAGTAGTAGTAGTAGTAGTAGTAGTAGTAGTAGTAGTAGTAGTAGTAGTAGTAGTAGTAGTAGTAGTAGTAGTAGTAGTAGTAGTAGTAGTAGTAGTAGTAGTAGTAGTAGTAGTAGTAGTAGTAGTAGTAGTAGTAGTAGTAGTAGTAGTAGTAGTAGTAGTAGTAGTAGTAGTAGTAGTAGTAGTAGTAGTAGTAGTAGTAGTAGTAGTAGTAGTAGTAGTAGTAGTAGTAGTAGTAGTAGTAGTAGTAGTAGTAGTAGTAGTAGTAGTAGTAGTAGTAGTAGTAGTAGTAGTAGTAGTAGTAGTAGTAGTAGTAGTAGTAGTAGTAGTAGTAGTAGTAGTAGTAGTAGTAGTAGTAGTAGTAGTAGTAGTAGTAGTAGTAGTAGTAGTAGTAGTAGTAGTAGTAGTAGTAGTAGTAGTAGTAGTAGTAGTAGTAGTAGTAGTAGTAGTAGTAGTAGTAGTAGTAGTAGTAGTAGTAGTAGTAGTAGTAGTAGTAGTAGTAGTAGTAGTAGTAGTAGTAGTAGTAGTAGTAGTAGTAGTAGTAGTAGTAGTAGTAGTAGTAGTAGTAGTAGTAGTAGTAGTAGTAGTAGTAGTAGTAGTAGTAGTAGTAGTAGTAGTAGTAGTAGTAGTAGTAGTAGTAGTAGTAGTAGTAGTAGTAGTAGTAGTAGTAGTAGTAGTAGTAGTAGTAGTAGTAGTAGTAGTAGTAGTAGTAGTAGTAGTAGTAGTAGTAGTAGTAGTAGTAGTAGTAGTAGTAGTAGTAGTAGTAGTAGTAGTAGTAGTAGTAGTAGTAGTAGTAGTAGTAGTAGTAGTAGTAGTAGTAGTAGTAGTAGTAGTAGTAGTAGTAGTAGTAGTAGTAGTAGTAGTAGTAGTAGTAGTAGTAGTAGTAGTAGTAGTAGTAGTAGTAGTAGTAGTAGTAGTAGTAGTAGTAGTAGTAGTAGTAGTAGTAGTAGTAGTAGTAGTAGTAGTAGTAGTAGTAGTAGTAGTAGTAGTAGTAGTAGTAGTAGTAGTAGTAGTAGTAGTAGTAGTAGTAGTAGTAGTAGTAGTAGTAGTAGTAGTAGTAGTAGTAGTAGTAGTAGTAGTAGTAGTAGTAGTAGTAGTAGTAGTAGTAGTAGTAGTAGTAGTAGTAGTAGTAGTAGTAGTAGTAGTAGTAGTAGTAGTAGTAGTAGTAGTAGTAGTAGTAGTAGTAGTAGTAGTAGTAGTAGTAGTAGTAGTAGTAGTAGTAGTAGTAGTAGTAGTAGTAGTAGTAGTAGTAGTAGTAGTAGTAGTAGTAGTAGTAGTAGTAGTAGTAGTAGTAGTAGTAGTAGTAGTAGTAGTAGTAGTAGTAGTAGTAGTAGTAGTAGTAGTAGTAGTAGTAGTAGTAGTAGTAGTAGTAGTAGTAGTAGTAGTAGTAGTAGTAGTAGTAGTAGTAGTAGTAGTAGTAGTAGTAGTAGTAGTAGTAGTAGTAGTAGTAGTAGTAGTAGTAGTAGTAGTAGTAGTAGTAGTAGTAGTAGTAGTAGTAGTAGTAGTAGTAGTAGTAGTAGTAGTAGTAGTAGTAGTAGTAGTAGTAGTAGTAGTAGTAGTAGTAGTAGTAGTAGTAGTAGTAGTAGTAGTAGTAGTAGTAGTAGTAGTAGTAGTAGTAGTAGTAGTAGTAGTAGTAGTAGTAGTAGTAGTAGTAGTAGTAGTAGTAGTAGTAGTAGTAGTAGTAGTAGTAGTAGTAGTAGTAGTAGTAGTAGTAGTAGTAGTAGTAGTAGTAGTAGTAGTAGTAGTAGTAGTAGTAGTAGTAGTAGTAGTAGTAGTAGTAGTAGTAGTAGTAGTAGTAGTAGTAGTAGTAGTAGTAGTAGTAGTAGTAGTAGTAGTAGTAGTAGTAGTAGTAGTAGTAGTAGTAGTAGTAGTAGTAGTAGTAGTAGTAGTAGTAGTAGTAGTAGTAGTAGTAGTAGTAGTAGTAGTAGTAGTAGTAGTAGTAGTAGTAGTAGTAGTAGTAGTAGTAGTAGTAGTAGTAGTAGTAGTAGTAGTAGTAGTAGTAGTAGTAGTAGTAGTAGTAGTAGTAGTAGTAGTAGTAGTAGTAGTAGTAGTAGTAGTAGTAGTAGTAGTAGTAGTAGTAGTAGTAGTAGTAGTAGTAGTAGTAGTAGTAGTAGTAGTAGTAGTAGTAGTAGTAGTAGTAGTAGTAGTAGTAGTAGTAGTAGTAGTAGTAGTAGTAGTAGTAGTAGTAGTAGTAGTAGTAGTAGTAGTAGTAGTAGTAGTAGTAGTAGTAGTAGTAGTAGTAGTAGTAGTAGTAGTAGTAGTAGTAGTAGTAGTAGTAGTAGTAGTAGTAGTAGTAGTAGTAGTAGTAGTAGTAGTAGTAGTAGTAGTAGTAGTAGTAGTAGTAGTAGTAGTAGTAGTAGTAGTAGTAGTAGTAGTAGTAGTAGTAGTAGTAGTAGTAGTA
>OZ025239.1:7902463-7907062 GCA_964019155.1 Osedax fenrisi
ATAATAAAAAATAAGATAACATTAAATAATCATAATAATAAGAAGAAGAATTAAATGTATGGATATATGTTAGAGTTTATTAAAGTGCAGTTTATAAAGTTAGCTAGTCCAGTTCAAGTAAATATCTACGTAGTTTATTTTTAAATTTGTTTAAGTGTTGTTCGTTAGTTATAATCGCTGGTAGTTTATATTCTTTGTATTTAATATGGAGTTAATACCGGATGTATATATGTGTATATATAAGTTATATAATATAACAATAGAGGACTCAATAGACTATAGTGTAGGTATACTTGGGGAACCCATATTTCCGGACAGTTGTAGATTTTGTTCGGTTTATTGGATTTTGTTAAGAATGATATTATTGGTGTTATTATAATATATGTTGTTATACTATAGTATGTGTATGTATGTAACATTATGTATGTAGCATTATGGTAGAAGACAGCCGCGGGATCAAGTATACTTGTATACTATAGTAGAACTTGTACTTATACTTATACTGTGTAAGTATAACGTATTGATTAATTTTAATATTGGCAGGTAGCCTATATTTTTTCTAGGGTCAAGTAATAAAGTCCCAGTAATGGGTAATACAGGTTGCGATTATTTATTCTATTAGTTTATAAATATCTATATATATAGATCTATAGATATATCCATGTATCTTTAGATACAAAAGATAACTTGTACATCGGTCCGTAGTTTTCGGGAAGTGATTTGTCTGGTGATGATTTTTCAGTATCGAAGTAATTAGTGAATGCCTTAACGTTTTAGTGAGCGTGCGTGTGTGCGCGAGTATGCGTGTGTTCGCTCGAGTGTGTGCGTGTGTATGCGTGTGCGTATGCGATCGTGTGTGTGTGATTCATTACTATAACTATATATAGTTAACTATAGTTATGAGTCATAACTTATGATGCTATATCGTTACTAACTTCGTATATGCACGTCAGTTTAATCTGTGTGTTCCTGTCGTAATGCAAGGTAACTTTGTCTTCGGCGTGGTATCCGATCGTCAGATCTTTCATATTCGCCGCTGTAATAGGATGTCATTTGTATACTAATGTGTATATATATTTTAAAACTGCCTGTGTGGCTCAGTGGATAAGGCGTCAGACACACAAGCAGTAGGGCACGGGTTCGACCCTCGTCCGGACCATTAATTAATTTTATAAAATGGGTCTTAAAATATTATTTAGAAGTGATCTTATATAATTGTGTATACAAAAATGATCGGCTCACGTTAAAACCATGGATGCCTTAACATGAGAGCGGCTTCGAAGGGACATTAGAGCCATATATGGTTATAAGTGAAAACTTCATCTAAGTTCCTGGATGGGATGAAAGGACTCCACTAAATAAAAATAACAAAAAAAAACAAATATATATATATCTAAGAGATAAACTGAATACAATAATGTGTATAACTAGTATAGTAACGAGTATTACATTTCAAAGCTCTGCCACTGATATATAAATATGTATTCATGCGTCACATTAATGATGCTGATATAATATGGGGCAATAGTTTTGCCGCAATACATATATATATATATATATATATATATATATATATATATATATATATATCTAATACAAATTGTATCCTCTTACAACAAAATAAAATGTTAGGAATAATGTGTAATAAACAATTCATGACCATACTAATATTTTATTAACAAATATAAATACTCTTAAATTTAGTGACCTTGTTGAAAAAAATTATGTATAATAAATTATATTAGTCTTCATCATTATTTAAAAAAATATATATAAACTCTATTATTCGTGAATGACTAATTTTTTAAATATAATTATGCAGAAAGAATTTATTATTTTATTTAGTTTTTTATTTCCAAAAACATGGAATAATATAAACTCAGACATAAAAAATCAAAATCAATATCAATTTTCGCAAAAAAAAATCATGAAAAATGTATTGATAATTACAATTAAAATCAAAAAGCATTGACATTTATAAAAAAAAATATTTTCTCTTTTCTTTTATGTTATAATTTTTAACCTGGATTTAATATAAATTTTGTTTGATGACACTTATAGTAAAATAACGATGTTTACCTTTTTACCTTTATATAAAAAACGTATTGATTTTTATAATAACATATTTTTTTATTAATCCTTCTAAAAATTTATATAAAAATGATTCTCATAGAAATCCGAAATTTAAATTATTTTAATAACCATTTTGTATTTTTAACTATATACTCCTTTTATTTATTTTTATCTTCAATTTTATAGTTTATTTAATTATTAAATGATGATTTAATCAATAACGAATTAACAGATATCACAATTTTATAATATTATATTTATCTTAGTAAAAACAGGAAGTCAACCCTATTATTATTATTATAAATATTTTATATTCCAAAATATTCCCATTCCATTATATCTATATATTGGAATTACATTGATTTCTGTCAACAAGTTAAATAAGGGTATTGTCTCGACAATCAGTAATGCTTCTACAATTACAAGGTACGTAGTAATACGATTTAATAATATAGCAACTAGCGCTATATATAATTAATGTATTGATATCAAATATATTTGATATCAATACATTAATTAAAATAAATAAATAAATGTCTCAATCTCAATTACGTTATTTATAATGCGAATTTTATACCTAATGTAATAACGTAATTGAGATTGAGACATTTATTTATTTAATTTCAAAATGCAAGACGTAGGAGATCGATCGCCTAACTAATTAACAAGGATAAAACTTCATATGATAACATAGGATTAGTAATACATACTATATTAGTGTGGCGTTCATTTATATATATTATAATACTATAAATAAATATGCTAAAATAAATTATTTTTTTGTAAAAACAAATTATTTTTCTTTTTAAAAAATGTCATAAATATTAGCTTAGTATGTGTAATTATTGGTAATTACCAATATTACCATTATTAATATAATATACATATTATAAGAATAACTTTATGGATATATTAGTGTGGTATTCTATTATATTATTATACTAGAAATATAGTCAAATATAATATACAACTAATTAACATATATTACCATAAAATGTAAAACATTGTTAATATACAAACTTTAAACTCAATACCTTAAACTTGCGTAAGTAGGAGATTGAGGCATTTAGGAGAATATTATTTAAAATAAGCCATTCTTTAATCATCATTAACGAGTTGATAGTGAATCCTGATGGTGAATTCGTGTGAATAAGCATATACAGCTATATATCATCTGCAGATCTATGCATGTATAGAGATACTAATATCCATTAGAATATGTGTATATGATCGAATGTAGTGTATATAAATATATGGATAAAAGTGAAGGATCAAGTACTAACTCTAGTGGAATCCAAAATCACACGGGAGAAGGGGAAACTAGATAATTATATATTTATATACTACTTCTATGATCGGAAATGTACAAACTAAACCAGGAAAGCTAAATATCTCTAAATCCAGGCGGGTGGAGATGGTTCGATATAGGGGTATATACACCCTAATATTGGGGTATAGCGTATATAAGTTAGGATATGCTAATTATATATCCTATTGGATATGCCAAGCTTATTGCCAAGCTTACTATAGTCGATAGCGATTATTATTAGTACACGATTGATCGAATATACAACCTCGTTATGAAACTCATGCAACACAATCTAATTTAATGTGTTTATTTAAGTTGTAACTTAAACTCATTTAATAAATAAAGTACATTTAATTAATATTAATAAACAATTTATTTTAATTATGTTATCTATTATATAGTTATTAAATCGTATATTACTCAATACATTACGTTTTTAATAATAATTATAATTACCTTTTCCCAACCAAAGCTCAACTATATTTATTTTAAATATAGAAATAACAAATAATATACGGTACATATACATAACTAAACGAGTATCCCAGTATTTGTTTACGTATAATTTATAATAGAAAACAAACAAAAATAATAGTGTTTACATTTTATGAAATTTAATTTAATTTATCAAAATAAAATATTATCATTTTGTATAATATATTATGTTTATGTCTACGTTCGTTATAAAAGGGGGAATGGGAGGCCATGTCCCCCACTTTTAAAAGGGGGGGGTATAATATATAATACCCCTACACTTTTAAGACCCACACATTATTGTATTCTTAGGTAATATTATATTTCTGCTATTTATAGTATTTGTAGTATCATCAAAGATTTTCCGAAGGAAAGATATAACACTTACGCGAAATCGTGTAATTCGATTTGTATACAAAATACCCCGGTGCCACCTATAGCGGGTTACTTTTAGGAACTATAGTTGTACATATACGTGTTGTACATATACATAACATATATGTGTTGTTTATAATGTAAATTCGTATTTAACTATACACTTTTAAAATGTTAAATAATATGCTTTAAATTAATATTTATATGATGAAAACTAAGTGTTCATTACTAATATATAACAAACAAATATGATATTTATGTTTTAAATGCTATAAGTATATATTTAGTAAGTAAAAGTTAATTTATATTGCATGTAATTTAATAGAGCAATGAAAACATTGTTGTATGCAAACAGAGCCGAATCTATA
>OZ025239.1:7907262-7932262 GCA_964019155.1 Osedax fenrisi
AATCGAAGTGATTCACTATAATAGAAAGTATTACACCCGAAGCCCTCTAGGAGCTACAACATACCTCACAGTTATCGTATACTAACGTGAAGCGCACCGATTGTAGAATGGGCATCACCTGTCTGACGACTAACATGGACGACACCCTGCTGATCTCGGGTTCTCGAGACGGTAGCGTGCGAGTGTGGGACATCGAAAGTGGCGGAGTTATACGTACTTTTAAACACAAAGGTCGGAGTTCAACCGCCTATTATTAGCTCGCGATTATTAATAGCCCCCCCACCTCTCTCTCGCGCGATTATTAATATGCCCTCTCCCCCTCTGGCTCAATTATTAATACGCCTCCCCCCCATCTCTTTCGAGTATTGATATGCTCCTCTCTCCTCTCGATTATTAACCCCCCCCCTGTCGACCCCTCTAAAAGGAGCCATCACCAACATCCTGGCGATCGTGACCCCACCCGGTATGCTGAATAACGACAGTCGAGCGGATGCCCCTGTTTACGGCCAATTCAGGAAGCACCTGATCTCCGACATCGCGGACAAGAGTTCCGTGCACTTGAAGATTCAATGTCGAAGCAAGGTCAGCTTCTTTCGTATAATAATAGTCATAATTAGATTTTTTTGTAGAAAATATGATTATAAAAATTTTGCAGTATATTTTTCATTCAAATCGAAAAAATAAAAATCATTTTCTAATCTTTTTTATAATATATAAATAAAACTTGAAACCTTATCTTTAAAATGATGCATGAATGATGCTTTTATGTCAAATAGATCTCATAAAATAATCATTTAAAACACCACTAAACTATGAATTAAAATAATCGTCATACATATTTAAATTAAAATTTAATTTATTTTTTAATATATATATATATATATATATTTAGTTAAATTTGTATTATTATTTATAATCATATATATATATATATATATATATATATATATATTAGTTTCTATAAATATAATGATATATATTTTACATGAAATTATTTATTTTTTAAATAAAATGGTGAACATTTTAACATTTAAATCTGTATTTATTCAAAATAAATATGTTTTCCAATTGCGTTTAAATTAAATACATATAAATTCTATGATTTCAAAAGAATCATTTCATTTAGATTTGAATGCAAAACATCATCATCATCATCATCATCATACATGTGTTATCTTTATATCTCACATTGTTATGATATTAATTGATAACACTGGTCGACATTTGAACAAACATCTCTGTAGCTCGTGTTAACTGATTATAATTATAGACTAGTTTTTCTCGCTGATTTCAAATATGTAATTAGATTTTTCTGATCAGATCAAGTTTTTTCTTATTTAACTGAAAATTTGTGAAAAAATCACAAATTTCAAATAGTAATAGCAAAGATTTTGCGAAGCAAAGATATAACACTCCCTATGCATGCAACGTAATTTAGTAATAGCCCCAACCGCTGCTAGCAGTAGTATCGAAATCACTGAAATAGATTTAGGTTCGGCTCTGTTTGCATACAACAATGTTTTCATTGCTCTATTAAATTACATGCAATATAAATTAGCTTTTACTCACTAAATATATACTTATAGCATTTAAAACATACATATCATATTTGTTTGTTATATATTAGTAATGAACACTTAGTTTTCATCATATAAATATTAATTTAAAGCATATTATTTAACATTTTAAAAGTGTATAGTTAAATACGAATTTACATTATAAACAACGCATAGTTCCTAAAAGTAACCCGCTATAGGTGGCACCAGGGTATTTTGTATACAAATTCGAATTACACGATTTCGCGTAAGTGTTATATCTTTCCTTCGGAAAATCTTTGGTAATAGTATACATATATTTCAAAATTTTTTCAACAAAAAACTAGTCTAGAAAATATTTATGAAACACAAACCTCTAAAATCATGTCGACCAGTGTAATTATTTTGAAAATAAAATTTTTCTATTTTATTACTAAATTTATGTGCATACCTTGTAAACAAAATCCATTAAATAATTCATACATTAAAACATTTTATTATTATGTATATCATTTATAAAATATGATACTACGCTTATTAGGCATATCGCTTGCCCTTAATACAATGTTTTCTATTATAGGTGGCCAGTTATCAATATCTCTAAATAATTATTAATCTCATTACCAGTGATGTAGTTTTATAGAATCTGTGAACTGATATTAAGGGTGTTTTTATTAAATCTATTCAATTGCATATTTTCATATCTAAATTTATATATAACTGCCTGTGTGGCTCAGTGGCTAAGGCGTCATACGCACAAGCAGTAGGACACGGGTTCGAGCCTCGTCCGGACCATTAAAATATGTCTTGAAATATTATTTAGAAGTGATCTTATATAATTGTGTATAAATAAATAATCGACCCTCGTTAAAACCAAGCTGACGTTAAAATATGTATAATTTTATTTATGATATGAACAATTTTTGTTTTATTATCCATGTTCATTATCTTATTTATAACATTGTAGACTATTTTAAATTATGTATTTCTATCATAATAAGGGTTTTACGAGATATATCGAATTAAAAATCATATTAAATTGACAAGACTATTTTAAAAAAACTTTGAATGTCATTTTCTTTGGTTTTTACTTTTTAAACTTAGTAAGCATATGTAAATACATAAATACCTACTACTTCTTTGATTATTAATATTATTATTTGACATTTTGTATATAAATAACATGTAATACTATATTAATATTAACAGGATATTATATTATACTTTATATTTTTTTTAAATATTTCAACTATTTTAAACATATTTTGTTTACATCATTTTAAATAAATTATATTTATATAAAGTCAATACTTTTATATAATAGAATAATATCTATTAAATAAAATAAAAATTACTTCATTATCTTTATTAGTTTGGTATCCTTAGCATTTTAGCTAGAGCTAAAATTAACATAGTAAACCCAACCCTATCCTGAGCTTGCAATATAAGAGCGGCTTCTAAGGGATATTAGAGCCATATGGTTATAAGTGAAAACTTCATTTAAGTTCCTGGATGGGATGAAAGGACTCCACCAAATAAAAATAACAATAACAACAATCTTCATAAACTATAACTGTATATAGTGTTTATTTTTATAATAAATAATTATTATTTAATAAATTCGTAAATAATAAATTCTAAATGCAAATTTTATATTATCAATATCGTGTATTGGTTATTATAATTAGAATAATAACGACATTGCACTGTTTATTTTAAATATGATGTAAACATTATAAAATAAAAATCATTTAAATCAACAAGAAAATTAAAAGTATGTATATATATATATATTGTAAATGACAATAATTAATTATATTATAATAATTTAATGAAATAACATTGTTTTATAATTTGTTCTGAATTATAACTCTCGCAGTTATTATTAACATAAGCGAATTATAGGTCACACGCAATGCTATATTTTAGAGAGTTTATGATTTACAGCATTATCTATTTCTATTTTATAAATAGCTGACTCAAAAATAAATTCAGGCGAAGCTCTCGTATTATTATTTTTATCAGATGTAGGCAATGCCAGAGTAAGTATAGAAGCAGTGTTACTTATCGAGACAATTACCCCTTATAGTATCATATGTATTGAATTCGGTTACAGATGAGTCAGTTAATTTATAACATTTGTAAAATACCTTATTAATTAATATATATTAAACATTTTATCAATATATATACATTTTTATATAGTATTTTTAGTATGAAATTTATATACATTTTAAATAAAAAATTATTATAATTAATAGAATTATTATAATTTATTAAATATAATATGAATAATATTTATATTCCATTTTATTCTTCAGATTAATATAATATATTATGTACTAATCAACATAAATAGATAACTTGTAATAGTTAAATATCAATATATGAGTATACGTTTCGTTTTTTTTAAATATACATTATCTCTAGGCATTTAGTGCAGTATTATTTATTAATTACTGGGTATTAAAGGGTTAAGCTATTAAGAATATTGGTTGTTAATTTTTGAAGCTACATAATTTAATCATGATTAAAATTTGAATATTTTTTCAAATAAAATTAATATGACGAAGATTATAATATAGTTGTACAATGATATTTAGAAAGGAATAATCCAGACTAACTATACGTATTGAATACCGATTGAAATATAATAAGGACTACTATTTACATTAATATTAATATTTATGTCATGTGTTGTTATTTTTTGTCAAGGTTTAATTTTGTCATTTAAGGTTCTGAATATATGAATTCTAATGGTATTTATTTATTTAAAACCACCTAAATATTATAAAGTTAACTATTATATATAATATTTCAATTACAGGAAGATAAAGATGAAGATTATTTCACGAATTTAAGAAGTCGCACGAATGCCGCAAATGATTCTTCAATAAAAAATTAATAATTTAATTTGATTATTTATTTATTATAAAAATCAAATTCGAAACTTCATCTTTCGTTTCCGAATCGTGTTCAGAGATCTTGTTTCGCAATATAGACTACCCGTTCCGGTTTCATCTTTGTTCATTCTCCACCTTCTGACATTCTAATATTTCATCTGTGTTTAAACACTATGAATATTCGATCACCATAATCCCCTAGCTTCCCACTATTATCCATGTCTCCCTATTATTACCCTTGCCCCTCTTTTATTATCCATGTCCCCCATTAAAATTGACACCCATAATACAAAATATATTCCCCTAAATCAGAATATATTACCCCATTAAATATATATCTCATAAATGAGAATTTTCTACCTCCCTTTTTAATTATTTCCCCCAAAATTAAAATATATCCCCCCCCATGATAATAATACTAAAACCCAAACCTCCTATAACACCACTAACCCATACCCTAACACCACCACCCCACCTCTATACCCCCACTAACCCCCGTAGTCACCCCGCTACACCTCTACAGTCTATGGAAACTGAAGTCACCTGCCAGATTTAAATAATGATATTAAAATCGATATATTATATATATATATATTTATATATATATATATATTATATTATATTAATGAACACTAAGTATGTCGCATGTATCCGTGTATACACTATAGCTATATGTATTAGAGCTAATATAACGTACGTTAGAGCTAATTGATTACATATAGATATCGCATCACTAACAGGATAAACGTATCATTACCTTGGTAGGTAACAACATCCATAAATCTAGAATTAAATCTAAGGGTTTTTGAGTTTTTTGTTGGGTTTATCATAAAATAATACAATTTCATACTATTGATATGATACTTTTGATTAATCATAAATAGATATACTATTAGCTATAAAAATATATACTTTTAGTATATATCGTTTAGAAATTATTGAATACTATGGTTTTAAAAAGATGTAATGAAGCTTAGGCAGTCCGCCCCTCACCACTACATGAGAGAGATCACCTCACTCATTCAGTAAACTGTCGAGTTACAATAATATAGATTTATATTGATATATAATTATAGTAAATATATTTAATCTTTATATTTCCGATGGTCAATGTATTTCTTATATTATATTATATATATATATATATATATTGATAGAACATAAATATGATAATATACAGTTTACTTACTCTCGTCAGTGTGACTGTAAAAGTTCATTGATAAATATATATACATAATTTATATGTTAATTTTCTATAAATATAATAGAAATATATTAAATTGATCAGTTTTTAGAGTGAAAGTTAACGTGATAAACAAAACCATATTAGTACTATATATGCATTATAATCTGTATATGTTCAAAGATGTGTAAAATAACATGATTATTAATAATATAAATGCATCAGCTATTCTTACGTAATAACTATATGTATAAAATAGGCATATAACTATAATAAAGCGATTTCTAATATCCATTATATGTAACTTTTACCATTTACTACTATTTATATATCCTTCACATTATACAAGTGATATTGTATATTTTATTCATATAATGACATTTGGTGTGTTCAATTCTTAAGTTAATGATTTATTTGTATTTAAAGTTATATAATGTATTCTATTAACAATATTACTATCATTAAAAACAATTATAACATCTATAGATGTGTATATAAATATTGATTTGCAATATAGAATCATTTAGTGAAAGTAAGTCGTATTATAAAGCAGTGCTACACTTTGGTATTAGTAGATGGTAGTACCTACAATGCAGGTTACTGTATACCTTGATATGGAAATAAATGTCGGTTTTTTTATATTTACGTTAATATAATTTAAAAATCTATAACATATATATTATGTATATGAACCTTCCGGATGTTGTTCCACTTGTATTGCCCGACTGTAAATCATGATGATTAATTAGAAAACACTGATAGTAGGAATGAGTGAAATATTAAAAAAGAGTTGTAGATAATTATCATATAATGGTAGGTCAAAAATAAAGAGTTATTGTTAAAATGGATATCATATATTAGGAGGTCAGTGGTTAAACCCTTTTAGAGATAAAGGAAGAAAAAATAACACTACAAAAAGAGAATAATTTATTTAATTTGTTATAGAGAAATCAAGGGAAAATTACCTCGTTAGAAATAGGATGAATTATCTTCAACAACGATAGTCGATCTATTTATATATATGAAAATTAGTAAGATAATGTTGAATTTTATGACTATATTCACGCGCTCACAATGAAGAAATTAGAGCGATATTATCTGGAAAAGATTTACAGAGAGGTAATAATTAACACTAACGTAACTACTTTGAACGTCCGATTCCTGTTCACACTCCGATGGTAGTTGGGATATGGTTTCATAAGAAGAGGAGTTGTTTCCTCGGGTAAAAGTGCTGCTGGTAAAGCTAGGCCATTTATAACCGGTGGGCAGAGAGAATACCGGCTCGCTTCTATCGACGGGTGACGGAGGTCGTTGTACCGAACCCGTAGAGTCGGTCACCTGTACGCTGTTCATCAGACCCGAAGGAACCACTATCATCGACCTGTTCTCGCGAGATCCCGTGATGTAGACTATGTCCCCCTCTTGGTTGAAGTACGGCGATTGGGACTCGTCGCGCTTACGTTTTAGGTTAGGTTTGCAGCCGGCTGTGGAGGTTGACACGATGGGCGTGGCTAACGTCGCGGCGCTGGGCGTGGCCTGAGCGTAGCGACCGCCGCCACCGCTCTCCCAGTAGTCGTCGTGCTGAGAATATCTGATCTCCTCGTCCGACGTGAGTTCCGCGTCGATGAGGTTACGTTCCGCCTCGTCTTCGGTTTCAACGGTTTCCGTCAGGTATTGAGGTTGGGATCTGTCGTCTTCGGAGTCGGTCGCGTATTCGCTACTATTTTCGTCGTCTTCCGTGTCGGTGGTATCCGTGAAATAAGAGCGTAGTTCGTCTTCTTCCGAGTCGGAAAGATCGGAGAAAGACGCGGGTGACTCATCACCTGTTTCTCCTCCGTCAGCGTTAATCATACCATTAGTATTATGTTCGTCGTCTTGGAGATAGTGGATTTCACTACTACTGTCATCCCCTTCCGAGTGCATACCGTTCGTGTTGTGGTCGCAGTGGCTGTCACTGTTAACGTCACTCTCCTCCTCCTCCTCATCCTCCGTTAGCATCTCGTTCGTCGTCTGTTCTTCATCGCTGTACGCGGAGTTTAGGCTACCGTCATCGCGGTGTAAAGTATCGCTCTCTGTTCCGGCGGACGTCGACCAATCGGATCGCAGCGATAGCGATGACGTCATCACTTCGCAGTAACACTCCACCTCCGAGTCATCGGTCAGCAGCGGACCGTATTCGGGTTCGGCGATAGTGACGCGTTTCTTGCGCGGAAGGTATTCGCAATCTGACACGTATTCCACGACGCTGAAGGTGTTGTTGTTGTCGGTAGTAGCCGCCGCTTCTAGGTCTCCATCCTCGACACCGGCGTCCGTGGTTCTGTGTTCCCGCTGTAGGATACCGTCGTACTCGCGCTGTAGGTGGTTGCGGATAGTGACCGTCGCTGCGGGGGGCTGCGATTCACCGTGACCGTCGGTCGTGCCGGTTTTGTGGTCCTGGTCGAGGTCGAAGTCGTAGAACGGGTGTTTGAGAAGGTGCTGAGACAGCATTCCTAGCCGTCGTACGCTGTCTCGGTGTTTTCCGAACGCACCTCGACGGACACGCCCCTCGGAACACACGGCATCCGCTGCGGTAGTATCGAAGGAGGTTAGCGAGGGGCTGCCGATGCACACGTCCTTCAGTTGACCGCTAGGATTATCGCCGGCGTGGAATAACGCCGCGGTCACCGTGTAGGCGGCGATAGTGGTGCGATCGGTGCCGGGGGGCGTGGCTACCGTCAGCTTCAACAGCTCGTCGATACGAAGACCGGCGTCGCCGCCTAGACGTTGGTACGCCTCCCTGATAGTGTCCACACCGGCGTTGAACATTCCCGTAGCGAACGCGTTCATAGCCGTGGGTTTATTGGCGGGGTTCGGTTTGTGGGCGAGTTGATCGACTACCGCTCTCATCGTCGACAATAGGTTGAACCCGGGTTCCGTAATAGTACCGCTGTTAGTGGCTATCGAGTCCACTTCCGGCGTTTCCGGTTCGTCTACGTATCCGGTTAGGGCGTGTAGACATCGCAACAACACCGTCTCGAACGCGGCGTCCACGTAGTTGTAGTGAAGGTCAGCCGACGTGATGGGCGTACACAGTTGACAGGGGTCATAGGTCGGGTCGTCTGTGATTGACAGCAGCTCGACCAGGGCACGTCTGCAGTCGACGCACGAACAACGGCTACAAGTGCACAGCGAGCAGCCGCATTCTTGTCCGGTTACTGTGAGGGGTATACTGCTGGAGGGGTGGTGGGGATACCGGGGGTTAATGAGGTGATTCGCTGATGTGTAACGGGTTGAGGTGATGGTCGAGGACGAGGGTGATGTCCTCAGTAATGGTCAAGTATTAATGTAAGTTAAGTTAATATGTAAGTTATTGTTTAACTTACTCTAGGTATATATATATATATATATATATATATATATACTATACGTATATGTTATTATATGATTACTAGAATGCTTACCGTTTAGGAATAATACTGATGTCGAATGTATTACACAATACCACTACTAGACTTGTAACCAGTGTCAAAAATAAGAACCAATCAACTGACACAACACCCTGTTATAGTATAGTTGTTCGTATTAATATACTATACGAATTATATTCGCATTATATAGGCATTATATTTACATTATATAATAATATGTGTGAATATACATTACCGTGTAAGACATCGTGTAAATAGGGTAGTTTAAATGAACTGTATTGTATCATATAATAATAGGTAATAAGGGAAAGTAACCGAATACTTACAGTGCCCGAATGCGGACACTCTCTGTATCTCCGAAACTATAAATCCTACACAAAATTTGTTAATGAATAACATATTCATAATTATATAATTACTTTAAATAAGTATTTTTTATTTTTAATTATTCAAAATAGTGCTGATATATCTAATAAACTGGTTTTTTAATTTCGTATTTAAATTTATGAAAAAAAATGTCTACTTAAAACCTTCTCAAGAATATAAAAAACATAACAATATATTATTAAAAATTAAATAATTCAAAAAATTATATACATAATTTCTATATTTGTTATCAAATATTCATTATATTATAAGAATATATCTAGAGGTCATATACGTCCCTAATACGGACACTATAGGTGTATTAATAAGGACACCCTATAACCAATCATATTGCAGTGTATGAAATATTATGATTTTCATAAAAATCGCGTGAGTTATAATATAAATACCACAAATGAAGCTACATCTAAAAAATATGTTATTTAGACACTTAACTTGTATTATTACTTAATAAAATAATAAAAATTAATAAATTAATTATTAATCAAATTATATTAAATTATTCATAAAATGTAATTTATCTGATTGGTTCATTAATAATATATAGTTTATTTAGTGTTATATAGGATGTCAGTATTATAACACATGGTGTTCATATTTTGACATGTGTACCGAATACAGACACCCCCGTTATCTATTTAATAACAATATTAAATAAAATTTTAAAATCACAATAATATCTATGATATTATGATCTAGTCATATAATATTAATATATTATAATTTTTGAATACAAATATTGAGTCATCATAGTTAAAGTGTCCGTATTAGGTTACTTTCCCCTATACTGATTCAAATAAAGATAGAGAGAGCGAGAGAGAAAGAGAGAGAGAGAGAGAGAGAGAGAGAGAGAGAGAGAGAGAGAGAGAGAGAGAGAGAGAGAGAGAGAGAGAGAGAGAGAGAGAGAGAGGGGGAGAGAGGGGGAGAGAGAGAGAGAGAGAGAGAGAGAGAGAGAGAGAGAGAGAGAGAAAGAGAGAGAGAGAGAGAGAGAGAGAGAGAGAGATAGCGAGAGAGAGAGATAGAGAGAGAGAGAGAGAGAGGGAGAGAGGGAGAGAGAGGGAGGGAGAAAGAGAGAGATAGATAGAGAGAGAGGGAGGGGGAGAGAGAGAGAGAGAGAGAGGGAGGGAGAGAGAGAGAGAGAGAAAGAAAGATTAAGCAGAGCATATATGCTAATAATCTATAGATTAACTAATGTAGTTATTATTAAATTTGAATTATATTTTAGAAAAGAATAAGTTGAACTAATGTTGAACTTAAATAAGTTTGAAGAACTAATACGATAATGTATATAGTCTCTTATTACTCTACTGAATAAACCAGCAGGACATTACTAGTAATGACATACGTCGTACGTAAGGTAAACACATAAAGTTGATAAGTTTTACCATTTGCAATTTAATTAGTTTGTGTCGCTCTGAACTGCTCGTATAAATAACTAAACTCTTAAAACAAATGTTTCTTCCAGGAACAACTCCGGTTCTTTTTAGTTGTATCACCTATGAGAACCGCTGTGTTAGTTTAAAGAACACATCTAAAATAAAGGCATAGCGAAAACAACCTTTAAGAATAATGTATTCTAGGAACTATATTTTCAAGAACCTTTTAAGTTTATTAAAATAACCTATAGCCTATAGGCTATAGGTAACCATATATATATATATATATATATGGTTCACTCTACTTGGTAAAACTGAAGAATCCCTTTTGTTATTCGAATAGCAAATATTTTAGTTATATTTTAGTATTTAAAAGCCCTTATGCTTTCCTATAGAATAGATATACCTATTGATACAGTTAATATATATATATATTAATATTGGTATAGTTAATATATATATATATATATATATATATATATATATATATATATATATATATTATATAATATATATATATAGGTATGTATATTTAAATGATAGCTAGATATACATCTAACGATTTCTTTGGTCGGGTACAGGGATACCAGGTAATCACTCAACCACGACGGTAAAGCATCACTGATTCTCCTCTGTCCTCGCTGTTCTCCGTAGTTCAGAATGAAAGCTTCGATTTTAGAGATCCAATCTGTCGTCGTGATTCGTGGCGTGATTTTTATATGAAAATACATTTGGAATACATTTATTCATAACAACATTAATGTTATCAATAAACCATAAATAAAATATCATTTTTAATATTTAAATAGATACGTAGAGGTGTAAATATTATACCTATACGTATACACATATGTACATTGTACATGTATTATGAATCATACCTTTCACGTAAGCTGTACAATGTACAGTGTACATATCGCATTATTTGATGGCGCGTTTAAGAGAATAATCGGCAACACAATCGACATTATTTATTAGTGAATTCAGTATATATATAGTATATACTATAGTACACTATATATAGTATACTGAATAGTATACGCTATAGTAAAGTATATACTATAGCCAGGGCCGGCTTAAGGGGGGGGGGCAAATCGGGCAATTGCCCGGGGCCCCAAATTTTGGGGGGCCCATGAATTATTTGAGACATTTTTTTTTACTATTTATATGAAAAAAAAATTTCTTAACTATTTTATACTTTTTTTTTTTTTTTTTTTTTTTTATTTGGTGGAGTCCTTTCATCCCATCCAGGAACTTAGATGAAGTTTTCACTTATAACCATATATGGCTCTAATGTCCCTTCGAAGCCGCTCTTATGTTAAGGCATCCATGGTTTTAACGAGAGCCGATCATTTATTTATACACAATTATATAAGATCACTTCTAAATAATATTTTAAGACCCATTTTATAAAATTAATTAATGGTCCGGACGAGGGTCGAACCCGTGTCCTACTGCTTGTGTGTCTGACGCCTTAGCCACTGAGCCACACAGGCACTTAACGTATATATTATTAATTCTAATTAAAAAAATAAAAATAATATAATAAATTAATTAAATATGAGTCATTTAGGCCGATTTGAAGAGTGAATTTTACAAAAATTTCTAAATTGACACGAAGATATGGTGGAAACAGCTACATGAAGATTTTGGAGAACATGCTACTAGTGATAACATAGATCTTCTCACACATCTCTGATTGTTAGATCAAATAGTATGAAACCGATTGATAAATAATTGTTTGATAAACTAGAAGGTGATAAATGATAAACGTATTAAGGTATTATTAACCATAGTTAAATCTTAACAATTTATAATTCTATAATTAGTTTACAAAACAAAAAGTATACTTTTTTTTATTAAAATTAAATATATTTTATAAGATATATTTTAACTATGATTTCTGATATTTGTAAAGGATTATATTGATTATAAATTACGAAAAAAACGATATTCTATATAGATTTATAATTGTTATAGTAATTAAAAAAATAGATATTTTCAAAATAATTTTTCTCAAAATAATTAACTTTCTCTATCTTATGCTCGTAATAATCAAATGTGTATATTCTCATAGTGTATATATTATTATAGTTGTATTAGTACACATAATATATATATATAATAGTTTTAATTTAAATAGGATTATTCTGCTTTAGGTTATTCCTATAGTATTGTTAATAATGTCTATTGATGAAAGGGAATTATGTACATACAATGATTATCTTTTTCAACATACTATCATTACAGAAAGATATTATATTTATTGAAACAGATATTATTTATAAATATATATATATATATATATATATATATATAACATACATATAATACTAAAGGCATTTTTGCAATTATCCACCTATTACTTGCAAATGAATGTTTAGATTGACACCACCCTCATCAAATAAATACACAATGGCGATATTCTTATTGGAGAATAGGTGATAAGTTATCACTGATAACTACATAATTGAAGAAATACAAAATTCAAAATATTATATTATATATCAGTGTACTCAATTCCATATATATCACATCGATATATATTATCGTTATTTATATCAAGTTAGGTAGGTATTATAGCCTACTATTATTATATAGGTATTTATTGATTTACGACGTACGATTGTACGTTGAGATTCATTATCACTGATAAGTTATCAGTTAGAATTTATCACATTGGTCAATATTTAGCTACCGATCTATTAGAATTTTTTCAATAATAATATAATTATAATAGATTATAGAGCTCAAAGTTACGAAAATGCCAGCATATGTCAGGAAGATTCAATGACATGAAATATATTATAATAACCATAGTCCATTGTCAATATGGATTCACATATCTACACTGTGTATTCCTTAAATCTGGTTGGGCAAAATGCCGTTAAATCTTCGACAAGTGTAGCAATATTATTTGCCTTCATCCCAAATCAATATAATTTATTTAGCCAACCTATAAAGAATATATTAAAATCTAGATTAAAGAAGAATATAATATTTTTTATTAAAAGCATTATCGAATATAAAATTGTGATCGCATGCAGATTCTGTTAGTGCAGTCTCTTGAGGACTTCTTATAGGACCTAATTACATAATTTATATCTGATATTATATATGTTAAAATATAACTTAAATTACATTACTAGAGTCAACGTATTTATTCAATAAAATGCATTTTTAGAATTTGAGACTTCGATATAAAGAAAACCGTGGAGATAATTACTTTGTAGAATAAAGTCGATCAGAAAAGTATTGCAATTAGGTTACATTGAGATAATAGCGGTAATACAAAATATTGATGCACTCTATAAATCAGTGGTTCTCAACCTATTGGTCATTGAGTATTTTGTGTAGGTCCTGATCCAATTTCTAAAAAATAATATAAATGCTTTTATATGCAAATTGGATTTATGGTCGAGAAAAATTAAAGATGGAAATATATATTTAAATATATGTATATTAATTTTTATATGATTATTTTATGATTAAAGTATAATAATAACAAAATAAAATTTGTCATTGGGTCATGGTATATTTTTTAATTAAGAATTATAAAAAAAGGGTCACGGTGAAAAAAGTTGGGAACCACTGCTCTAAATATATATGCGAGAAAATAAATTATTATGAGGAGTTGATTAAAGTATACAAATAAATTACAAAATAATTAGTATAATGATAACATATGATAAAATTGAAGAGTTATAAATATTAGTTTTTGCCAAAATGGCCCATTTAATATGTTATTAAATTATTATGGGGCCCATGCGTTTTTTTTGCCCGGGGCCCATAGTATGCTTAAGCCGGCCCTGACTATAGCGTATAACTACAACTATTCTCTTACTGAATATTCGTAAGTGAACAATACAATAGTAATACATACATGTATTACATTTTTAATGCATTAAACTGCCTGTGCGGCTCAGTGGCTAAGGCGTCAGACACACAAGCAGTAGGTCACGGGTTCGAGCCTCGTCCGGACCATTAATTAATTTTATAAAATGGGTCTTAAAATATTATTTAGAAGTGATCTTATATAATTGTGTATACATAAATGATCGGCTATCGTTAAAACCATGGATGCCTTAACATGAGAGCGGCTTCGAAGGGACATTAGAGCCATATATGGTTATAAGTGAAAAACGTCATCTAAGTTCCTGGATGGGATGAAAGGACTCCACCAAATAAAAATAACAAAAAATAATAATAACATATATGATTACACAATAGAAATAAGCATACCTTTACCGACAACTACATTGTTACTATATCCGAAGCGTCTTATTCTGTTGACCCCCTTCTCGGATCGTCCGTGAAACGTGATCAACAGCTCGCAGAATATAAGTGCGGCCAGATCTTCGGGCGGCGTGGTATCGTCACTATCGTCGACGGCTGGGGGTGTGGCTTCGGTCGAGCTATCACGCCCCTCGGCTACCGCCGCCTTCTTTTCGGGTGCCCGGAGTTTGAGCCGTTTAGCTTCGAGTACGGCCTCGGTGAGGGCGTCTCGGACGGCGGTCGAATTAAGCGGGTTTCGGACAGTGGTCAAGGTGTTGATCAGCTGATCTATCTCAGCTGACCCGCCCTCTTCGCCGGCTAATCGGATAAAGGTCAACGCGTGCTCGAAAGTGATGCGACCCATTTCTAGAGGTGCGTTCTTAACTGTGTAGATGGGTGAGATGGTGATGATGAAGAGGCTGGCGGTGATACGATATAGGGAATACGCGTAAATATCGGGTCGTAAAGTAAACACGTATGTAGATACATCTATTTTTAGAAATAGTATAACAATTACCACAGAAAAGTTATATACTTAGTGTCCGATATTCACTATCACGAGTTGATTTATATATATATATATATATATCATATATGCATGCATTGTGATAGCGTAATAGACTGTATATGTTCGATAGTTATGTGTATACAACTTACCAATCGGCATATTTCGGTTCTAAATCAAGTGATATATTTAGATATAAGTATATATGTATATATGTATATATATATATATATATATATATATATATATCTATACTATATTAGCGAAAATGTCTGTGTGTGTGTGTGTATGTGTGTGTGTCTGTGTGTGTAAGTATTAGGATCTCGCGAACGCGAGATCCGTTTTCCGTAAGGAAAACCACAGGTGATAAAGTGGGGCAGCGGGGTTTTAATAGATGATTTACTTTTTTGAATATGTATTCGCGCGATACCAATAATCGTTAAATAATGTCATTTTTTAGTCGATTTACGTAATCGAAAAATTTAAATTCGACGCAAATTTTTAATAACAAACATTATCGTGGAGAATTTGATGGTAAATAATTTCGTAAAAATGAGTTTCTTTAATTTCGAATACATTACGTAGATTTACGAAATCGTACTTCCGGTTTGAATATCTGAATACAAATTGTTGCATCGCAATTTATTTACCCGTATTATTGAGGTGAAATTTACTAATATGTAATATCGAGTTAATATTAATTATTTCCTATCTACGCCATGTAAACATAAATTATTAAACATAGGTGATACGATACGGTGATGTGAAAAATCAAAATCTACAATATTTATTCGATTTCAATAATTTTAACTTTATTAAATAGATAATTAAAATAGAATATAATTTTATGAATTGGGACTTCTTATGTTTAATATTCTTCGAGCTACGGCCGAAAAAGTGAAAAATACAGGATTTTAGAGTAGTCTATTTGACCGACTTCCGGTAATATGTTCGTATAAATTATGGATTCTTCAGATTAGGAGTACGAAAATACATGTAATAAAATGAGAAAAATCATGAAAATATGAATAATATGGTTTCCATCTCGGTTTTAATATTTCGCCAAATGTCATCATATATGGTCAAAGAAAAAAATATAGATTTATAAAAAAATATTTTTTCTAAAATCTATTCTATAATTATATATGTATTACATACCGATTGAACCTTTAAAAGTATAGTGATATGTGTGTGTTTATGTTCATTGATATTGTGAGTGTTAGTTATTTTCAATGTTGTGATTAGTTGGGTTAATTTTAATATTGGTAAGTTTTTTTTAGCTACATTACTTCCCGAGTGAGACTATAAAAGTATTATTATATTTGTGTGTGATATTTTGAGTATTAGTTATTTTCACAGTTTTGGTTAGGTTAAGTTAAGTTTTAATTTGGATAGGTTTTTTTAGCAACATTACTTACTGAGTGAGTCTATACAAGCATATGTATTTATATTGTTATTTTCACAGTTGTGGTTAGGTTGGGTTAATTTTTAATTTTGGTAGGTTTTTTTTAGCTGCATTACTTCCCGAGTGAACCTATAAAAGCATATTTATTTATATTGTTATTTTCAAAGTTGTGGTTAGGTTGGGTTAATTTTTAATTTTGGTAGTTTTTTTTTAGCTTCATTAATTCCCGAATGAACCTATAAAAGCAAAGTTATTTATATTGTTATTTTCACAGTTGTGGTTAGGTTGGGTTAAGTTTTAATTTTGGTAGGTTTTTTTTAGCTGAATAACTTCTCGAGTGAACCTATAAAAGCATATTTATTTATATTGTTATTTTCACAGTTGTGGTTAGGTTGGGTTAAGTTTTAATTTTGGTAGGTTTTTTTTAGCTACATTACTTCCCGAGTGAACCTATAAAAGCATATTTATTTATATTGTTATTTTCACAGTTGTGGTTAGGGTGGGTTAAGTTTTAATTTGTGTAGGTTTTTTTTAGCTACATTACTTCTCGATTGAGCCTATAAAAGTATATTTATTTATATTGTTATTTTCACAGTTGTGGTAAGGTTGGGTTAAGTTTTAATTTTGGTAGGTTTTTTTTAGCTACATTACTTCCAGAGTGAGCCTATACAAGTATATTATCACTATTGTGGTTAGGTTGGGTTAAGTTTTAATTTGTGTAGGTTTTTTTAACTGCATTACTTCCCGAGTGAGCCTATATAAGTATATTTTCACAGTTGTGGTTAGATTGGATTAAGTTTTAATATTGGTGTTTTTTTTTAGCTGCATCACTTCCCGAGTGAGCCTATACAAGTATATTGATATATGTCTTTGTGTGGTCATTGCTTTTAGAGTATTAGTAATTTTTCACAGTTGTGGTTATGTTGGGTTAAGTTTTAATTTTTGTAGTTTTTTTTAGCAACATTACTTCCTGAGTGAGTCTATACAAGCATAGTATTTATATTGTTATTTTCACAGTTGTGGTTAGGTTGGGTTAATTTTTAATTTTGGAAGGTTTTTTTTAGCTGCATTACTTCCCGAGTGAACCTATAAAAGCATATTTATTTATATTGTTATTTTCAAAGTTGTGGTTAGGTTGGGTTAATTTTTAATGTTGGTAGTTTTTTTTTAGCTTCATTACTTCCCGAATGAACCTATAAAAGCATATTTATTTATATTGTTATTTTCACAGTTGTGGTTAGGTTGGGTTAAGTTTTAATTTTGGTAGGTTTTTTTTAGCTGCATTACTTCCCGAGTGAACCTATAAAAGCATATTTATTTATATTGTTATTTTCACAGTTGTGGTTAGGTTGGGTTAATTTTTAATTTTGGTAGGTTTTTTTTAGCTGCATTACTTCCCGAGTGAACCTATAAAAGCATATTTATTTATATTGTTATTTTCACAGTTGTGGTTAGGTTGGGTTAAGTTTTAATTTGTGTAGGTTTTTTTAGCTGCATTACTTCCCGAGTGAACCTATAAAAGCATATTTATTTATATTGTTATTTTCACAGTTGTGGTTAGGTTGGGTTAAGTTTTAATTTGTGTAGGTTTTTTTTAGCTGCATTACTTCCCGAGTGAACCTATAAAAGCATATTCATTTATATTGTTATTTTCACAGTTGTGGTTAGATTGGATTAAGTTTTAATATTGGTGGTTTTTTTAGCTGCATTAATTCCCGAGTGAGCCTATAAAAGCATATTTATTTATATTGTTATTTTCACAGTTGTTATTAGATTGGGTTAAGTTTTAATTTTCTTAGGTTTTTTTTAGCTCCATTACTTCCCGAGTGAGACTATAAAAGTATATTTTCACTATTGTGGTTAGGTTGGGTTAAGTTTTAATTTGTGTAGGTTTTTTTTAACTGCATTACTTCCCGAGTGAGCCTATATAAGTATATTTTCACAGTTGTGGTTAGATTGGATTAAGTTTTAATATTGGTGTTTTTTTTAGCTGCATCACTTCCCAAGTGAGCCTATACAAGTATATTGATATATGTCTTTGTGTGGTCATTGCTTTTAGAGTATTAGTAATTTTTTAATTTATTAGTAATTTTTGTGGTTAGGTTGGGTTAAGTTTTAATTTGTGTAGGTTTTTTTAGATGCATTACTTCCCGAGTGAACCTATAAAAGTATATTTATTTATATTTTTATTTTCACAGTTTTAGTTAGGTTGGGTTAAGTTTTAATTTGTGTAGGTTTTTTAGCTGCATTACTTCCCGAGTGAACCTATATATGTATATTTTAACTATTGTTGGCTTAAGTTTTAATTTACCTATATAAACATATTAATAAAAATTCCCAAGTACATTACATCACTAAGTGAACGTTACGCGCGATCACGGGCGAAGCCGGGCCCCGACCGCCTAGTATATATATATATATATATAGATTATATATATATTAGAATATATATATATTAGAATATATATATATATATATATATATATATCATCCTTATGAAATTTCAGAGACGTCAACACAATTGTTAATATATAATACGCAAGTTTAACATGTAGCCTCAAGGTCAACATGTATAACACGGCCTCCTCAAGGTCATGTTGTCGAGGACATATCCTTTAGGCGTAAAGTATACTTCATCTGCAGGCCCCTCAACTATACTGTGTTATACTATACAGTGTGTATACTATTGTACCGCGATGTAATGGCAATTCCATCAACTATAGATCATAATATATATATATATATATATATATATATATATATATAGTATATAGTATATATTATTATAGTATATGGTATATAGTATTGTTATTAGTATATATTATAGTATATAGTATGCCAGCAGCAGCAGCAGTATCACTATCTAACCCTGTGTATACGTTTCAGATTCCTCATATATGTGGAGAATGTGTTGTACTCGCGACACGACCTTAGAATGACCTTCAGACGATAGGCTATCTCGGCGAACACGTGATATGCGCTTATCTCGTCGCCCTGGTAAACAACATCCGCTTTGTCCTCGGCTCCCAAACTAGCGGGGTTATAGGTTTATATAGGATGGTATATGGTATATAGCGGTATGTTTATAGTTATAATATTATTTATTTACAGTAAATATATATATATATATATATATATTGTTATTGTTGTTTATATTGTGTATATACACAATTATATATAAATATACAATATACGTAACGGATATAAATATACCCATCAAGAGGTATTTGTATACATGTGCACTGACATTTAGTGACCTTTCCTACTAACAAAGAAATTATATATATATATATATATATATGTATATATTTGTGTGTACTTAATAATATAATTGTACTTAATAATATAATTGTACTTAATTATTTCACTTAATAATAATATGAGAATTTAGAATCAGACACTTGTTTACATTTCATTCCACGCATGCGCTAGTAATGTGAACACTCGTAATCTAAGTGACACCGGTAGTTATGTCAATATGTCACTATATTGTAGGTATACCCCTTAAGACCACGCCCACTGATATAGATGTGCACATCGGGCTAATTGACCTTATCTAATACTTGTCATACGACCGTATAACGTAGGTTTATAGTAGTTAGATATGAATGTTATCTATAGATACATATATGTACACAAATGTGTACACAAAAGTATATACTTTTAACACTTCATATCCGTAGTCGGGACTTATAAGTAGACCCATGGTGTCCGTTTGTTTTACACGTAAACACAACGAACGTTCCCTTCTCTGTGTCACCTATTCGTACCGTTTTCTATAGCGCTCGGAGATTGTATGTAGGACCGACCTACGATATTGAACGCGTCAGGGGGTTTTGCTTGATATGATGTACCCCTCGCTATAATATCCAGTACTCCTTAAAGGGGGTCCCACTACCAGTATTTCCATAAATAATGTCCGGAAATGTTTGCTAGAAAGTGATTTTCTAGCGAGTTAACTACAATTGTATTGGGATGCCCCTTTACTTTCCGGCAACTCGCTGGACATATAATAACTGTATAGGGGGTATCCCACTACAACTTGCTAGAAAACTTGCTAGAAAATCACTTTACAGTAGTAGGTATCTTTGTTATTACTATATTTATTATCAAGGGTCGTTTTTGATTTTTTTAATTTAAATATTTTAGAAAATAGGTCACGAAAAAAAAAGTGTGAGAATCACTGCACTAGATGACATAATACCCGCATGTCTTATCATTACATCACACATGTTACGTAATACTTGGTATACCTATAGGTGTACACTGTACATGTAACCTACTGCTGTACACCTAGTACCTATTATGAATTATACTAGTATACAGTACACTGCATAACATCTATAGATTAGTATACTATAGTATATATATATATATATATATATATATATATATATATATATATTGTTATTGTTATTGTTATTTTTATTTGGTAGATCCCATCCAGGAATATAGATGAAGTTTTCACTTATAACCATACGGCTATAATGTCCCTTCAAAGCCGCTCTCATGTTAAGGCATCCATGGTTTTAGAGATAGCCGATCATTTATTTATACACAATTATATAAGATCACTTCTATATAATATTTTAAGACCCATTTTATAAAATTAATTATGGTCCGGACGAGGCTCGAACCCGTGTCCTACTGCTTGTGTGTCTGACGCTTAGCCAACTGAGCCACACATTTAGTTTTATATATATATATATATATATATATCACTACAAGTATGTGTGTATACTATACACTGTATAGCTATATGCTATTAAATATAACATTATAGGCAGGATATACTAAATATCATATACTTGCAGAAGAGGTTAAGTATATGTAAGTCACGCAGTGTGACATTATATATATATATTATGTGTGTGTATATGTGTATGTGTGTGTATGTGTGTGTGTGTATGTGCGTGTGCTGATATACATGTAAATATAAGCATGATATGCACCGCGGATATACGCTATAGTTATTACTCTGTAACTACGTCTATGTTACTAACATGCTTTTTCTGCTTTCGTGTTTATAGAAAAACATCTCGTTATATTTCAGCTGATTCTCGTTTCCGGTGTCCGCCTTCTCTTCTGACTCGGTGTCCGTCTGTCTCGCCATCAGCGACGTCATCATCATGGCGGCGAGAGCACAGAGTAACATTACGTAACGTAGCATCTTGCGGATGTTACCTATTGACGAGTTACGGTGTTGACGTTGTGGATTGTTAGTATGCGCGCAGTGTACACTGCCACACACTGTTCTTTGATGTTACTCGTAATGTTCGACTTAGAATGTGTGTGTATGTGTGTGTGTGTGTTTGTGAGTATTGTTAAATTATATACTTTATAAATTTAAATTCGAGAAAATAATAATAAACAATTTTATTTAAGATTTTTTTAAATTATTATAAAACATTCTACAGATATACAGATATACAAGTTTATATAAGTAACTGTACATATATCAAGATATGTGTTTTAACTAAATAGTCAGATATATAGATGATCTTATAATATATATATATATAGTAATATATGGGGACCAGACATCTGCGCCGCGCTATATTTCAAAATAGTAAAATAGTAGGCGTGGCATAGTTGAGGGTGTGTTTGTACAGTCGGTGACCAATTGATTGACATGTGTTGGTGATCTGATATGTGTGCGACTGGTGCGAGTAGATCGGCTAATTACAATTATATAATATAACAAAGGCTTTGATATTCTTTATCTGTAGGACCTACAGTGTATGTTTACATAGTGTGTATATGTAATAACGCACACGTGTATGTCGTACAGTGTACGTGTGTATTAATGCATATATGTTTTATGTTATTAGTTATTAATACGAAGAAAAAGACGAACTTAAGAACAATAATAAGAAGACTTTATATAATAAATTTCTTTTATTTTTGTATATACATATATATATGTATAGTTATATTCAACTAATATATTTTATGTTATGATTTCATTTTATTTATTTGCATATATATATATATACATACTATATATAGCTAATGTTCGTTATTTTATATATTATATATGTAGAATATGATACATAAATAAAAAGTTGAAGTGTTGGATGTTTTATTAAATTGAGTACAATACTATAAATATATAATATATACAGTGAATATTCGAAGTATTAATAGTAAATAATATATAATTATAATAATTGACATAATATATATATACAGAATAAAATATACATCGAAAATATATATATAACAATATATAGGTGAACTATAGTGAATATTCGAAGTATTAATTGTAAATAATATATAATCGTAATAATTGACATAATATATACAGAATAAAATATAGGATAACTACATTCATAGATATAGAGTACCATATATGGTACTCTAAATCTATGCCTACATTCATTAAATAACATTTCTATTTTCTTGGTTAAATAATAATAATTGGTTCTTTGGATTAATTAAAAAACTACATATATTGCCTGTAGGTATTACTTCAAAAGTTGTCGGTCCATCTACCCGTAACAGTAGTCTTGGAGTTTCCTCAACATGATTTTGTAGGATATTATCTTCTGTGATTTCTTCTTCTAAGTGAGCTTCCGAGAATGGACGACATAACATGCATTAAAACTGTAATTCCTCATCGCCTATAATTATTTGTTCATATTCCTGGTCAGTAAATCCACAGAATAAATGCGTCCAATCGCCACAACCATCGCAAGATACGGCTTCGTGTATTTCGGTAATTTGTTCATGGCATATTATGCAGTTATCCATGATTAATTGTTTATAGTAACGTTAGTGTATAATGTGTAACGAACGAATGAATCTAAATACGATATTGGTCATTTATATACTTTCTGATGCTGTTAATTGCTATAATACAATATAATTTATTTCTATAAATGAAAGAAATTAATAATTTTGATTAGTCATAACTATTAATACTTTGTATTAATACAAATTGTATTTAATGCTTTCAAGATTTTCAATTCTTTTAAGATTTACATGTTGATTATGATGATCACAAGATCACATACTTGCCAGTCCACTTAAAAAATACCCTATATGTTATATCAAAGTATTTTTGTATAATTAACAATTCTAAAAGTAGATAGGTATAATAATATCAATACAATCTAAGGTATTATAATACCTACCTTTGATATACCATCTGATATACCGTAACTTGCATACATATCGCACCACGAATTATTACGTCATATGTTTCAATTACGCTTTTCCCATTTTCTATGTTATATTTAATTAAGTTATTAATTATTATACAATATGCTGAAATATCATAAATTATAAAACACTGTAGGGAATTATTTCGAATATGTAAACTAATGTAAACTAATAGGTATGCTAGTATGCTTAAATGTAATTATGTAAAAATAAGATATAACTATATATGTTATATCAAGACCATTGATTTTATATTATAATAAATAATTATTTATAATATTGTATTTACTATTAATACTTGTATGTACTCAATTTAATAAAATATCCTACACTTCAACTTTTTATTTATGTATCATATTCTACATATATAATATATAAAATAACGAACATTAGCTATATATAGTAAGTATATATATATATATATATATATATATATATATATATATATATATATATATGTATATGTATAGTTATATTCAACTAATATATTTTATATGTTATATGTTTTCATTGTATTTATTTGCAAATAAATACAATGAAAACATATAACATATAACATATATTAGTTGAATATAACTATACATATACATATGTATATGCAAAAATAAAAGAAATTTATTATATAAAGTCTTCTTATTATTGTTCTTAAGTTCGTCTTTTTCTTCGTATTAATAACTAATAACATAAAACATATATGCATTAATACACACGTACACTGTACGACATACACGTGTGCGTTATTACATATACACACTATGTAAACATACACTGTAGGTCCTACAGATAAAGAATATCAAAGCCTTTGTTATATTATATAATTGTAATTAGCCGATCTACTCGCACCAGTCGCACACATATCA